>CM037779.1:24828708-24878708 GCA_021229015.1 Solen grandis | reverse complement strand
AAAGAGATTGTGTAACAAACATGCAGTCGCTTTTACTATTCAATATTGAAAGAGTTACTATAGTTTGTGTGCTTTAATATTCAGTTTTGCAACTACCTTCAATCAGATGCACGACCAAATCCGATGTCCGGAAGTCGTACTTCAACCTGGTGTGAAGTCGTCCAAAGCTTCTGTCGACGGACGACTGTTGGAGGACGGCGTCCTTCCGGGGATAAAGGTCAGGTCGAATAGCACCTAGAATAAGCGAAACGCGTTAAATCGTTGTCGTCATGATAGCATGAACATCAGAAGGACGTTTAATCACCAATATAAATAGGAATCGAGATGTTTTATATCACTTCCACAATCTTAGTCATTTCATGTACAAAGTGAAATGGTTTGAAAGTACAAAACATCATTTTCAAAAGTAAACATGATATCAACTTCTCTTTGTTACATACACGTTCAAGCTCTTTACTTTAGTTACAAGTATATTATTTGTAAAAATTCACTGACTCCATTTATTTCCTGTCTTGTACGTAGAAAAAAATCTAATCATGTTGAGTGGAGTTTTATATAATGGGGAATAACAAGGAAATCATTAGACGGATTAAATGTATTTATTATCTAGTTGCTCAGATGAGTGTAACAACTTAAGTTATAATAAAGGGTGCATGCAGAGATATGATGTACTTATTAATCATACTGTATGCTTCTATTACAAAAGTAGAGCAATTGGTGTCTTAAAGAACAACTAAGATACTACAAAGCATACATTATGTATAAATCCGAGACATGTTAACAGCAGCTCCGACAGTCAGTGGAGAGAAACAAAATAAAAAAGAGGGTCTTTAGAAATAACTTACCAAATGTTGGATCAAACATCAGACTGTCAACGCTTGTATCACTGCGCGCACTAATACTGCTCGTGTCCTCTGTGCACGTGAACGCCTCGCTCTTTATACTACCGCGTGACATGGTGGACAGGCTACCACGTGACGAGATTGAAGTGGAACGAGGCTGCACTTTCTGGCTCTCCTTAGAGATATGAATATCCTGAAATCAGATTGAGCCAAGGTAATATGTCATTGAGGTACATACATAGAACGACACGTTTATTTTTTTAAGTCATATATCTGGAACAGTATCAGTACGGCAAGTTCTTATTTGTTGTTGTTTTTTATAAAAAAAAAAAAAATTCTTGTATAAATACTGAAATATGCTTTATTATTAGCTCTTTCATAAGCCCTCTGTGAACGTAAAAGAATTGAAAAACAGTTAAACTTATTAATCAATTTAAGCCAATCGCATTTTTTTTTCAGATAGAAACATTTATAACATATGCCTTGCGAAACAAGATTAATTGAAGATCAAAGACTAATTTTATATTGGCACACTCTTTAGGAAAACACAATTTTCCTGTGGGGAAGTCTTCAGGTCGATGCATCTGTGCACATGGGGTCATTCTGCACCGACGTCGCTATATGAACAGTCGCAATGACGGGAAAATTCATCACTTATAACTTTTCCACCTCTGTGTATAAACCCGGTTATGGGCGTGTATTACAGTTTTTTAATAGAATTTTCTTTTGCAAAAATGCACTGAATACGAAAATGGAAACATTTTGATAGGACATGCTCGTTTTTTTTTTCTACATTTGTATATCCATGGCAATGTGTCTGGTTGTTTTAGTAGAGATTTAGAGAAATATCCATTTGGCAATTATACTGACAGGCGTTTGATGCCGACTGAAATATAGGCTGGAAATGTATTATCAGAGACTGCCTTAGACGAGAATGTCAGAAATCCGATGCTTCCAAACACAACATTATTGTGCTGGAGTGTACAAAGCTTTCAACATTGCGTGATACCATTTGGTATAATGCCCAATTAAGACCAGCTCGGCAATTGACCACATTGGTTTCCAAACGTTGCCATGGTTACGTAGTTAATATAGAACTGATTAGCGAATTGTTAAATAAGGAAACATATTTCTGAAATTTCCCAGGCATAATCAAACCTTTGAAAGAGTTCATTTAGATTATTGGTCAAGGTGTTTAAATACGAAGTTGAATACGTCATTACAAGGACTGGATTACCTTTCAAATAATATTGGTATTGCAATTTTTTAAATTATTTTGCTGATACAGCTATGTTTATTGTGATCTCCTATATTACCACGTGATATGTAATTAGCAATACAAACATTTAAAAGAAGAATACATTTCTATTAATACAAACATTGGTAATTAATATTAGGAAAATATTCAAACTTCTCTGAGGTTTCCCACAATTCAATTCAGTCAAAAGACAATTATGCTTTGTAATATATTCCTACATATTCCCATTTATCAGATAAGTCTAATAAGTTATCAACCTCAGTTTTTAACGCACACACTATTCTATGAAAATTCAAACCACTACTGAAGAGAGAAAAAGAGATAATGTGGATAAAACTTTATAGCTTATCATCGAATTGAGTAAGTTATCACTATTAAAAGTAAAGACTGAGAAAAGAAACAAGGTATCTGAAATTGATAAAACATATTCACAATTTAGTGGTACGTATTACAATCCAGTGATAAAACATATTCACAATTTAATGGTACGTATTTACAATCCAGTGATAAAACATATTCACAATTTAGTGGTACGTACTTACAATCCAGTGATAAAACATATTCACAATTTAGCGGTACGTATTTACAATCCAGTGATAAAACATATTCACAATTTAATGGTACGTACTTACAATCCAGTGATAAAACATATTCACAATTTAGTGGTACGTATTTACAATCCAGTGATAAAACATATTCACAATTTAGTGGTACGTACTTACAATCCAGTGTTAAAACATATTCACAATTTAGTGGTACGTACTTACAATCCAGTGTTAAAACATATTCACAATTTAGTGGTACGTACTTACAATCCAGTGATAAAACATATTCACAATTTAGTGGTACGTATTTACAATCCAGTGATAAAACATATTCACAATTTAGTGGTACGTATTTACAATCCAGTGATAAAACATATTCACAATTTAGTGGTACGTACTTACAATCCAGATGATAAAACAATTCACCAGTGATAAAACATATTCACAATTTAGTGGTAAGTATTTACAATTCAGATGATCCAATCAAACGTCTAGGATTCAACTAATAATAATGAAAAGACTTGAAATCAACCGTTACTTGACTAGAGCAAGTGTAAGGGACGTTTATTCAATTAATATTTAAAGGAATATAACTATCAAGGTAAAAAAAGTTACAAGTATTTATTACCTCTATATAGACGACATCTATATTGAAGCTAGTTATATCTACTGAACAAATCGACAAAAGTCCATGTTTATTAATGGTTTTAATGAATGGTTCTAACTAATGAACTTAAAAAGATTAAATGATCAAATATTCAAATAAATAAAACCATTTTTCCAGTACAGTGTTTGAGGATTAAATCAGCAGGTGTGGCTGGATTACACGAGAGCTGTCATGGAAAATACCTGTGCGAACAGAGTAACTCCAGATCAGCCCGCTGTAAATCACGCTTCGGTCAGCATTTGTTATTGAAATCGGTCTCAGTATCACCGTTGCGACTAGATAATAAGACGTTTGCATATAAAGTTCAAACTTAGAATTCCTTTTCAACTGAGCTGACTTTTTAACAATGTTGCATAGATAATGTCGCATCAAAGTTATACAAACACATAACGTTTGGATACACCGATAGTCTCCGGCTTTTAAAACTACAATTTTCAATTAAAATAACTCAAAAAATAAAGGAATGTTTCAATATCTATTTTAATAGCAAATATAAGGTATTGTGAAGATTATTTTCTTATAACAAATCGTGAAATTAAACACTATGACGCTGTGGTATCATAATTCCATGTAATTTTGTACCGAAAAGCAATAATCCTAACAAAAACATCAATAAGAATGAGCCATTTAATGAAACGTCCCTTTATAAAATCCATCCTTTCTCATTATCAATATTTAAAAACTTTTAATTTAAGAAATAATTAAAGTTTCGCAATTATTTTCATGAAAACCGCATTTTCCCCAATCGATAGAGGTTAAAATTATAGTAACATTAGTAATAAAGAGAAATAAATAACCCCTTTTTCATAGACGATAATAAAGTTAGTTGAGATAAATCAAAATACAAATATCACAGTGCTTCTCGCGGTTGTTGGTTCGAGTCTCGTTTTGGTCAGTAGGATTTCTCATATGAGGGAGCCTTCCAGCTGGCTTGTGATAAGTCGGTAACTAAACACTAGGATCTCAAATTCCTTTCCTGTAATCAGCTGGACGTAACAATTTGCCGGAAATAGTTTCCCAGGTATAAAACACAGATTGTAGCTTCGACTTAACATCTGTTAAAATCTTACCTTGCACTGAAAGATGTTCTATTTTTTTCAAAACCTATTCCTCTTATATATTTAAACCACTGTAATATAAGATTATATCCGAAATACAACATATACTATCTTCATTGTCCGGCTGATTATACACTAAATATCTGCTTCTTCTTCAAATTGTTAGCGTAAAATACATGTGTATTACTGATCAAATCTTATATATATTAAACCTCCCACAGTAAGAGGGCTTATTTATCATTGCTTGGCTAATATAATTTTTTCAAAAGTCAAAACAGGTTGTTGTTTTTTTAAGTATTGAATAAAGAATTTAAAAAGAAAAAAGGCCATTTCGCTGTTCCATCGAAATATTAAATCAACCAATGAAAATATTTAAATACCATAGCTTATACTGTAACACCAACCATTGACGTTAATTCGACCAAATAATCGATTTGTCTAATGAGTTACTGTCGTATGCCCCCGGTACCCTCACGAATTCGTGCCTAATAAGAAAATGGAGGCATTATGCAGAGACCTGAATATGCATTTCGGAAAGCTAGGCCTATACTTCTTCAATAAAATATCACCAATCTGGTTTTTATTTGAAACTGCAAACGACAGATTTTCATCTCTAACATAGAGAATAGAATGCGAAATTAAAAACACGTGTTATTGCAGTTTTACTAACTTATGTGGCCTTAGTATGTTCCCCCAATGAGCTATAAGCAGTATTATTTGTTCACAGGTTGACAAAAGTTTGCAGATTGACAAGGACTCGAACTTGGGTCCTTTCGCTTACAGGGCAAATGTTCTACCGACTGAGCTACCCGGCCACTTGCACATTCCTTTCTCCTCTATTGTGAGTTATCGGTACTTTGACATTTGCACGTCGATATGTTATTGAACAAAAAAAGAACTTTGATCGCAATTTAGCATAATTATAGTTATAACTGCATGTATCTGGCACTTCTTGTAAAGCGTATTCAAACAAACTGACTTTGGAATCAGAAGCTGCAGTGAGCACCTTTCAGCAAGACTTAAGAGGATTCATGCTAAGACCGTAAAACACAGCATGGCCTTTGAAGGTAGAGGAACCCTAATGGGCTCGGCAAATGTAGGCAAATGTCGACAAAGATCGCCCAACTTCCGATATTCTTCGGCATAACACGCCATGGTTCGGAATGTGATTCTTTTTCATTAAAAAGTTTCATTCATCGTGTTTTATATAGTTGTTAATTAAATGTAACAATTTTGTTTGCTTTTCATCTATTTAAATGCAAAAATACTGTTGAACTTCCTATTTTAAAACAGAGAAGAAAAACACCTCCCCGAATTACCTTCCGGTGACGTCATTTTGGAATTCCCCTAGATTTGTCAAAATGCGTAATTGTGATAATTGAGAGTATTTTGAAAAGTTCTCCATAAAAAATGCAAATTTTAAAAAGCAAATGGTATCTTAACCAAACATACCTATAGTAACATAAGTTCGTGTATTGAAAATTCGTGTAAAGCGGAAAATTGTAACACTGATTCTTCCGTACTAAAATTGTACGTACTTGATTAAATAGTTTTTGTCATTATCTGTTCATTATTTCGCTTAACAATGATATTTTATTAAGACACTTAATAGGATAATTATAATTATTATTTCAAATTTGTGCTCACATTGTACCTGAAAAGAACTTAGGAAGTTGTCAAAGCATAAAATTCAGTGTTTTACTGAGCTTAAAAAATAGGGGATCAGGTAATATATACTGTTATTACTTGATATTTTTATGGTTAACCTACATAAAATTGTGCATTTTTATGTTTGATATAGTGAGAAATTTGTATAAAAAATACGTCCTTTACCAGGAATTGTAATGTTGCTATTTTATAAAGTAGGGAAAAATATCAAACTTTAATATGAAGACTTCCTACATAAATTTATAAATACAAAATGTATACATTTCATCAAGTTTTCTCATATGTTTTTAATATGTTTTCCATTTGATATATGCCTTAGGTATATGATCAATCAATTTATTAGAAAAAAATGGGAAATTTAATGATTTTATAGAAGTTTTTATACGTATACCCCCACACAAGTTGCGAAAGCATTTCAATACAGGGTTACAGAGACTAATAATCATTAAATGTGTACAACCTGTAGCTAGAAATCAAATTTCCTATATCGCACAAAATGCTTTCTTTAAATGTATAGAATAGAAAAACACCAAAGAAAACAGAATTTCAAAATTCATGCAATAGGGGCCACTACCTTAATAGATGGGAATACTAACTGGTCTTAAGATCAGACACGGTTATTAGATGTTATATTTAAAAGGTTTTCATTTTTAATACATTTAATGGCATAAATTTACTAGCTGATGAACACTACACGGACAACCATTGGAAACATCCGGTGGTGATTCGTTTAATCTGGTTACAATAGACCTTACCCACAAACATTGTCATGTAGACTTGTTATATCCTTGTTTGTTATAGAAAAGTTATTTTTATCCTTTATTATTCATGCCAATTCTAAAGGTAATGGATCTGTATATTATGGTGCTATTGTGTTGGAGTTAAAAATAGCTGTTACAGTAATTCAGTCATATAGCGATTCCTAGATACATATTGATGGAGGAAGATCGCGAGAGAACAGAAGCATCGTGGCAGAACCACCGACCTACCGCAAGTCGGTTGGGAGGCTTTCTTAAATAAAAAATCTGAGTAACCCTGCATGTCGGATTTGAACCTACAGCGACGAGGGGCTGAGTAATACTAAGTCAACAGCTTTATCGCTCGGCCATGAAGGCCCGTGTTACCATAATTGCCAAGATAAATGAATTACTGCTATATTTCTATGTGTTGGACATACTGACTACGCCTACATCGAGGGATGAGAGCGAACCTAGGCTAAGTGCATTTAAATATATAAACACTTAGCCCAGTTTCGCTCTCACCCCTCAACATGTATATTTGAACGATACACATTTACAACATTCCTATAAAAAATTAAAGGCGCATAAGCAGTTTAAGATCAGATTAAAGTGACAGTTTCAAAAAAATAATTCATAAGTTAATTTGTTAACAAATATGTATTTATTAAGAATCCCGTTGAAGTAGAGCGTCTAGATTTTTTGAAACCATGCTCGAATTGCACAGCCATATTTTTCGCTAAGTTAAATAATAATTTTTTATTGACGTTAAATTTCGTTTATCACGTTCCTAACGGTAATTTGAGCGTGTTTCATGTTCTATAAAGCGTTTGCGTGAAGTTTAATATTCGTGGATATAAACATCTAAGAAATAAACAAAAATCAGTGACCCGCGAAAAGTGATGACTTTACAGTACTTGGGGCCGAATTTCTTCATTGTTTCTCTAATACAGAAAATACCCAAATTACCAAATATATATTTTTGACAAATATTATTAGTTATTAACCCTTTCCCTCAAAGAGGACACCATGAAAAGAGTAACTCGCAGGCTGATCAGGCTTTATGTGGTACCTAATGAGTGAGTAAGGTTTTTTTCGCTGCTCCTCAGTGGTCTGGAAATGAGGATTTTGTAATTAAATTTGGTAAGGTTTAACTGTGGTTTTCTGCAGATCAGGCTTTATGTGGTACCTACTGAGTGCGTCAAAATGAGTCTATATGAGGGAAAGGGTTAAGGCAAAAATGTATGTCAATTTTGTCAAGCACTTGCATATTTTGGAATACTAAGATAGTTGAATGCGTTTCTACATCATTTAAGAATTTAAGCATTACTGAACACTTAGCATTCTAAGTGGAGTATGAGACAGGTCACATTGCATATTAAAAGTGAAAATAAAGTTTGAAGTCGTGGTATGAAAATATAGTTTGTATGTGTACATGTAACAATGCCGTGTTTTAAATAAAAGGCCATGCATGCTTATGATTTACTATATTACAGGCTCAGAATGGCCAGCGCAAAATACGTTTCCGTGGTGCATGTGTAAATTTCAGCGAGATTACGTGTTTATGCAAATCAGTCATTTAGGATTCTCCCCACTTCGCTGATCCGATTAATTCCAAAACTAGAAGATTAGAATGAATTTCAAATTCATCGGTAAATCGACAGAATGGCTTAAAGGTCAAAGCTCTACTGAATTCAAAAGTGCACAAGGAAATAAACAAGTTAGCGAACGGATAAGTTGGTATTTTGTGAGAACATTTTCCTCGAAACCTTCGTGATTTCGTATACGAAATACCAGAGACATACAACAGCCTACTATTTGTCTCTGGTTATACCATGAAGAAATGTATAAGTATGTTAGTATGTTTATAAAAAGTACATTCAAAAACGTCCTAATTTTTATAAATTTTTTTCCCAGTTGTATACGTCATCCATTCAAAAACGAATCTGCTTGAAAATTATTCATTAAAAAAATGTGAGCACTCAAAGATATAAACTAAGGCTCTTAATTGATGTTTTACAAAAGATATTGCCGTCTGCGAAATATATCTGTTAGCCCTAGTGCTTGTTGGGCTTGGTTTTATGTCAAACCGGCATTGTTTAACCATTTGAGGACTTTGCGTAATAAGAGCACCATTTAGATCCACAGTACTGCCTCATTTAGCATCGCACCGTAAATAACAGTGGTGTCATGATACTACTTAACGTTGATAGGCTGCCCAGTTTATCACTGGACATACACTAGTACTATTTAAATGGCTTTGTTACATGTCACCTTCGGGGATTTAATCCACCACCTTCTATTAGCGAAGCAAACATTTCTGTCAATTTTTTAAACAGGCCGGTTAGTAAAATTGAAATTGACCGAGGTCATTGAGTACATACTTTGTATGTTTTGTTCCTTTTCTTCAGCTTTAGCTTATTTTCACTAGTTACTCTACCCCATTGTCTGATTTAACAGTTAATATATCACCAACGCAGGTTTCAAACAACATTTTACATCTCAAAGCAAAGCTTAAAGATGAAGGAATTCAACACATTCAAAAAATTAATCTTTGAAAAGACTTACGTTTAGCAATCAAACTATTTAAGGATGCAAGTGGACAATTCAGTATACTGTTCTATATTAAGCCTAAGTAACACAAGTATGAGGGTGGGGTGAAGTTGGATGTTTTATTATAGCAGTAAATGGCGGTAATAACAGAGAGGAAGATTAGATCTTAGGGTTTATGCCTTTTAATTCACTTCCGATAAAGTCGACAAACACCGCTACATCTTGGACCACTTAACCTCTACCAAGATAACCAAGGTACGCTAATGAAACATCAGGAAATCTTGGTTATCTCCGTGAAAGGCCATGGGGTCCGAAATGTAGCGGAAACATTACAGGATCTATACCTTAAGGGAGGTCGCATGTTAACAAAGTTATTGTAAAATCGCAGTTTACGTACCGAACATAACGTAGAAAATGGGATTGAGTGGGTGTTGACAGTATCCTTTATCTTGTATCTTTGAGCAATTCTAATCTAATCAACCTTCTTTTAATCAAATGTTAAATATCAATGACCTTGGCTATATACCATTTCACTCCGAAAAGAGACGTAAACCTACGTAAATCAATGAGCACTTCCCGGACACCAAATAATCATGCTCGTGTACAATTTCACAAAGTGTTCAATGGGAAATAAACATACACTTGATATTTCCCCCAGTCACTGATTGGTCAATTAAAACCAGCGATTTATACCGGGTACATCCGATCCTCTGGTAAAATGGTCTATTCCAACCTACCTCCCCATAACAATTACATTATATGTACAAATTTCGGTCACATTAACACATTCCTATTAAGGGACATCCAGCAGAAACCGTTTATCCTCGATTTTCAGTAACAGTGATCTTGACCTTGACCTAATTGTTCTAAAGACAATTCTCTATCAATTTTATTCAGCGGATTTAGACTTTGTGACAATAAAATAAAAACTAAACAAAAATTAACCTCCATTCTGTCCATGTTTGTTTTAAATGTTGCTGTTGTTGTCTTCGAAAAAAAATATAACGAATAATTTCATGCAATGTTTAAACTACAGATGAATATCAACATATAAAGTATTCCTGAACAAAACTAACACTAGGTATTTCAGAGCTGTAGTTGTAGAACGTTTGAAGGTTCAAAAAAAATCTAGTAGCATTGCAATTAAGGGAGACATCAATATATTTTATTTAGCTGGAAGTAAAAAAAAAAACACAATATTTTTGTTACTTTTTAGTAGATGACGTCAAAAACATGGTCAAAATTGAAACTTAAGAAGACAGTGATTATCAAATTTTGATATGAAATTTTATATTCAAAGCATTTAGAATGAAATATAGAAAATGAATGAGATTAATCATCAGTAATTTTTGAACTGTAATAAATAAGCGTGACAACCACAGATTCCGAAAGAGTTTGCACTATGTTCATACACCAAGTGTGTCATATACAAAGTCCCACAGTCGATTAAGAAGCAAAACATATAGTCGAAATCCTACCGCATGCATACATGTATAAATATCGTTATTAACATGTATAGCTTTTTTATATCACAGAATGCGGTATAAAGTATTCCGTTTAACATGTTATTGACAATTTAAATTGCGTCATTTGACGCCACAAAATCACAATGCCTCTACCACTTTGTGAGACCCGATCCATCGTAATCAGCATCGGTATTATAATGCATTCAATTTCAAATATTCTGAATATAAAGCATAATTAAACAACCACAAACAATATGAAATACCTTAGCTCTATCCATCGTGGTTGTATTAAGTCCTTGATATCACTTCGTACTCCATCCTAGCTCAAACCAAAGCGTTTTCTCATTATTGGTAAGCACCCTCATTTTTTTAGCTTTTAATACGGCAATGCCATGCAAAGACATCGATGGCACAAAAAGCTACAGGTACTTGTACAAATGTGCAATTTTCTCTCTAGGCTTTGCCGATTTTATTTTCTATTCCTTTCTGCTCTTATGTGTATATGCTTGGATTTTAAGTTCCATCGACAATGGTTCTTTCATTTGGAGCAGTGACTGCATGGTGCTGCACAAGGCAATGTGGAACCGTAAAGTCGCGTAAAGACCTTTATCACCGTTCGATCGAATTAAAGCAGGGTCACTCGGATTTTTGCAAATGCGGACAACCTTCCAGCTCGCGTGCGGATGATATGTGGTTTTACCACGTGCCTCCTCTGTAAACAAGGAGTCTTCCTCGCCCAGTGATTAGCTGGACGCCGCAATTTGATTCTAATACTGTCACCTCCAATACAACTTTCCTCCTTGCCGTGTCACAATATATTGACAAAAATAATACAATACATGATGAGTGCCAAGTTAGTTTTTTTAACGAATTCGATATGTCGCGGTTTGGGGTCGAATCCAAAACGTCGGTTAAGGCAAAAATATGAAACGCTTTATTTACGGGACAGACGCTCTTACCACTTTGTAACCAAGATTGGGGTATCTGTCATATAAACCAAAGTGAGATATAAAATGAGATGTATGAAACTTTGAAAATCTTCTTCAAGTTACCAGGGATAAAACAGCTAAAACTTTTTCTCCACATTGATATAATAGTAAGCAAAATCCGCTTTTTGCTGTGACTCATGTACGTACGAAGCTATGATCAAAGATAAACAATCCCATGATTGTTGTTTACCCTTTTTAAGTTTCCTAATGGATATAAATTTACTGGAACTTAGAGTGGTTTATATAACACTTGACTTTTCTTTGATGTGCAAAATCCGAGCGACTATATTGTATGGGCAAACAGAGGAAATCCTTTTCATAGAGCTTTTTCCAGGAACTGTCTTATCTTGCCATGGCGTATGAGGTCAAGGTTAAAATTATCCTTATTCTGGTGAGAAAATATATGTAACACAATCGTTGGCAATATCTGTGTCACCATATTCAACCAATGAAATGATATTTATGAATTCGAGACAGATACGAGTATATATTACCTTTTACTCTTTTATATATTTGATTGGTCTGTTTAGCGGGCCGATTTGGATTATACTGCTATGAAAATTTGTCGCGTCAGCAAAACATAAAAGGAAACTAAGTCAAAGTACCTTTAAATGAAATTGACGCTTTAGTCAGGCCTACGATGGAGGTATAAATTGCAATCATTATTATACACTACCACGGCACGTCAATAAGGTGATGCAGGAAGGGATCACGCTGACAAACCATTGCAAATGACCACAGCAGTGATGACTATATATAGTTAACTTTACTAATGAGTGCATATAGGCTTGGGTTTGTTTGTTTGTTTGTTTGTTTGTTTGTTTGTTTTACATATTTACAAGCGTGACCCTATCACTAATGAAAAATAGTGTCTTACGACCGAACGACTCTTTACTAAAGAATCAACAAATATTCTATATATGGCCTCAATAATTATCGGTTATTTCTGGTATGTGAATTAGATTTAATACATAAAATCATTTATCTAAAAACAGACAGACAAATCAGAATCATGAACTCATCCCTAATTTAAATAGCAATGATAAACGATTTTTTTTTCAAACCGTTTATTAAAATTTGGATTGATTTCCTTTACACTCGAAACTAATATGACATGTTGACAGTCTCTTACCCGTATACGGTGTTTGTATAAGTTACTTCTAAAATATATAATATTAAAATGTCGCTAATAGCCAGACTGTGGGCAAAAAAAGAAGAAAATACGTTTAATGGCTTAATCTAATCAAATTGACGACAAAATCCCGTTAGTCAAGCTTCGAATCGACATAGACGTAATCCAAGTAGGAAAACGCTCGAGAAGTGGTTTATGTGAGTAGGAAAATCAATAGACAGTGCCTCAATATATTGGATAATTTGTTTTGACATGAGATTTCTGAATCAATTAGTCACTGCTAATGGGCCATTTTGTGTAGATAGATAGATGGACAGGAGAGATATGCAACATGGGTTTTAAAGGTCCAAAGAAAACGTCTTACATACGTAATTTAAAGGTGTGTGCTAAATGCTGGAAAAAATGTGAATTCATCTATGTCAAAAAATATGCCACTAATTTAAATTGGATTCTGAATCACAATTTATTCACGAATCGAGCGGTTTCTCTCTTTTATCTAATGCCAGAAAGGAATGCGTTTTAGAACAGAGGTTCATCTAAATACCGACTATTTCTGATTTTCATAAATGGATATTGACAAAACCGTATTGCATTGATTCTATTTTGATTACATACACACGCTCGCGTATTGATCAAAACATAAAACAGAACCTCTTAGAAGTAAATCACCCAGGTCTGAATCTGTTAACCCATCTTCAAGATTAATTACACTTCTACATGCATTCTACCATACGACAATGCATGCCTGTAAGTCGAATGAAGTTTCGTTATACAGGATAGTGGAGGGTGCTCTTAAAACACAGATGATTGAGTGTGAACAGTTCAAGGGAGTTTTATAAACATTTTTTTTTTTATAAAACATTGAGAATAAATTAACAAACTAGGGAGCCAACAAAGTAAATCGCGTCCATATTTATAAGAGGCAATTTTGATAATTGCAAATAAAAATGGAAGCTAGAATGTAAGAAAAGGGAAATCTATTTTTTTTTCATTCAGTGCCATAGGTCCAGGCTCGAAGTCAGCTAGTCTGATATTCAAAATAACCGGCTTCTAGTTCTGATCATGGAATTTACACTTGCTGATATTTTTCACTAAAATAACGAAAAACATTCAAAATCTGCCAGTTCATTTCTTTTCCTAATTGAGTTTTCACAATCCTTATTACAATTTTACCATGCTTATCATATTTACAAAATGCTTACTACATTTTCAAAGTGCTTTTTCCAATCCTGAAATTGTCTTTTGAACATAACACTATTAACGATAGAGTTTCTGTTTGCTATATTTACGTTAAAAGTTTCAGCTTGGAGTTAACGTTCGTATATTACGAATTCCTAAATGTAGAATTTATATTGTAAATTTCACTTACTTACTTTTGACTTATGATTCACATTTCAGATTGAAAACTAACTTTATAATCGGGAGGCATAAACTATAATCATTTTTGAAGAAGAAACGGGCACGTGAATATTAAACCAAAAAAAAAACAATTCTTCAAATACAGGAACGGAAAATAGAATTGTCATAATGCAAACAAGAATGTTACTGGCGGATATTCCGCACGTCGTATTTCACGACACGTGTTCAGTAGCAGCAGGTAATATATCTTAACTCAAAATAGTACACGTACTATTGCACCCTTAATAACTCCCCACAGGAGTTATTTCCCCTGACCAGTACAAAATCACCATTAAAAGGAGTGTAGGCGTTCAGTATGTGAGTGGTTTCAGGACTGAAGTGTTATGATTATTTGACTAGGTGTGACATCGTGCAAACAAACAACACAATATCTGTTTCATGTTGACACAGTTTTCAAACGCCTTAGATAGTCTGGATGATACCATACCTGAAAGCCCAGGAACTCTTATTATTCTGAACAAATAATTGTTTGTTTTAGAATGAGATTTCAGCCATTCATCTTCCGATTCGACAACAGGATGTTATAAACATAAATGTTAACTGCGCAGATGTGCAATGTGTATTTCGCTGACGCCACAAAATGGGCCCATGAATGTGACATGGAAAAGGTAAACAAATACTGTAAACAATTTATAGTCTGTTCTCGGCATGATCTAAATCTCTACGCGCTTTAATCAATCAATTATGAACAATTAATTGCAAGAAACAAATAAACTGTTTACAATAAACGCGATGTCATGGTGAGAGATGCAGTGATATGAATAGATAACACGCATGTGTTCCTGTGCAAACAAACGTGCCAAAAATGTACGAGTATAATGTCCGTAAAATCATGATATGAGTGCCAACGTGGTCTGACGCATGAAACAAATTCATATGATATTTTATCAATACCATGGCTTAAATAAATATTTTCTGTAAAATACGAGAGAAAATCGTGACATGAGCATTCATGAAGATATTTTTTTGTGATATACGACGGTCGCAATTAATTTCAGATAAAAGTATACATGTATGTATACATATCTTATTCTATCTCTTGAAAGTATATTTAATACAAGTATTGCAGAAAACACTCGTTCAAAACAATGCAGTGTGATAACAATTGTAACAGTATAAAAAGTCATCAAACTTAGCAAACTTTTAAGTACTAATTTCTTTAAAGCAGCTCGTTCACATATGGTCATTGACTAAGAATTTGATTTCAAACTATATATATGTGTGTATTACGTCTATCCATACCCATCTATAGACGATTGGTCAGCAAATGCAACCTTCTGCGATTGTAAAAATGTGGGTGGTTTCCCCGTCACAGCCAATACCGTTACAGACAGTATTGAAACTAAATTTAGAATCATAAAAACTGTATTTATATTGCCGTTACTTGGCTGATCACATTCATTTATGCGTTTACGAGAATAGCGTTTTCTTGTGTAATGTGACCTACACTTACCGATTTGTCAGTTTTTTGTTTGTTTGTTTTTTTACCGATCATCTACATTAAAGTACCGTGTGACTTTATTGTTTGCATGTTTATTGTATACATATAGTTTATAAAATGTGTTCAGTTAACGTTGAACTCAACCGTTGCGGTGAAGGATGGCCATGACGAAAGATGTTTCAGTTCATCAACAGTCTTCCAGTGACAAATTCTGACAGTTTCCTCCATTCCTTCATTTTATTGGATTTCCTCTCCTGCCGCAGCCCTCAAACACAACTTCTTACGAGCGTGTCCACACAGACTGTCGTGCCGAGTGAAACATGATGGAACTATCTTAGTCACTCTGGCGTCATCGGCGATTATCTACGAGACGATGTCTACTTGAGACAGATATAGTGCTGTCACACTGCAGTATCACGACGTAGACTTGTGGCATGATACCACATCCAGTTACATTATTCTGACACCGGGCCAATCAGTCTTGGAACTACCCTTATATGCTGAGCGCCAAGCAAGGAAGCTATACCAGTACCATTCTTTACGACTTTGGTACGTCGCGGCCGGGGATCGAATCCACGACCTCCCGCTCCCGAGGCGGACGATCAAACCAATCGGCAAACGGGGTCGGTAAAAACAATTTTGTCATTTCTTGCTCTCCAGGAAATTGATATATTACAATCATGTCAAAGTTTGTATAACTCCGGAGGTTGACGAAGTAACACGACTTCATCTTGTAGTTAATCCGCTGTGTGATGACCATGAGGGTTATGTTTCTCAATATCTCGTCGGCCTCCTAGCTTTCAGTATGAGCTCATGAAATGAAAATGAATGTCATCAAGTTCTTCCTTACGATTCCTTAAACTGGTCCCTTTTACTTCAACACCAATGACTTGAGTCTATACAATAGGTAGGTGAGTAAAGGAAATATGAAGAACGTACAATTTGTTAAGGACACAATGTTACTTTACTACGTTCCCTCCATTCTGGTCTCCAATACATGGCTGTTTGAAAAGGATGCGGGACGAACGATAACCTAGGTCCAAGAGTAGTAATTTAAGACCCGGACTATCATTTGGGCTAAAACTATAATGGGTTGATCCACGAATTTCGGCATTTCATAGTTCACCATGCAATACATCATTATCACCATGGACTTCCAATGAAATTTATCTAAGCATATTCAACCAGCCAGATGCTCTAATCTTTCAGCCACCGGATGCGTACAAATCCTTAACAAAAATTAGAGGGAATACGTTACAGTACGTTACAGATGACATCATACCAGACTCTGCCGATGGTTTTCTTGAAGATAAGGCAGCTTTGGTAAAGATCGTACGTGTTGAGTGTTACAATGACTTTCAATGACGGTTACATCTGAATAGCTGCTCTATTCAACTATGTTCAGATCTCAGACAATATTGCTCTTTCGATAATATTTCTTCCGCTTTCTGTTTCAGCAGGTTAAGGATACATTGCTTTGGTGTTGTTAAAGCTAATTGTACTGTGTATAATGACGATAATGTATTAAAGCCGAGGAAAATACAATGTCACTAATAATTTAGTTGTAAGTTGAAAATTACCTTAGAGGACCAGTAAGGGATAAATTGCTAAGTTGGTCGTGTAAGTACGATGAATAAAGCATAACTGATGAGGCCTAGTGATAGAGAGACCATAACAATAAATAGAGAGACCATAACAATGAATAGAGAGACCATAACAATGAATAGAGAGACCATAACAATGAATAGAGAGACCATAACAATGAATAGAGACTAACAATGAATAGAGAGACCATACAATAATGAAGCCCATAATAATAGAGAGACCATAACAATAAATAGAGAGACCATAACAATGTTTTACTAACATAATCATGAGCCAAAAGTGCGGACGAAATTTTATTTCAGTAATGTTTTGTGTGAAATTATTATGGTTTCGGTTTGTTATAAAGTGAACATCCGACAAGATAACACTTGTACTCTTGATTATCTATTTCCTGCTGAATCAAGTTGTCCTACAAAGAACGTCGCAAATACAAGCATCAAATGTTGTCCGCCAGTCTGGCACTGACCTGGGGGCACGTGTCACAGGGTGAAAAAATTGTTCAGCCTGATCAGGACTATAACCCGGAGCCTTTCGCTTACAGGGCAAATGCTCAACCGTCTGAGCTACCCGGCTGCATACACATCTTTTTCCCCTATTGTGAGTAATCGGTACTGTGACACAAGCATCGTCCGTAAAACCTTTGACCAGTTAGCGGCTATTGAAGTGTCGAGCAAAATGGATCGAAACTCACAAATTGGTTCAATAAACTTCTGCCCGTAATATATACGCAAAAAGTATGTTACAAAACCCATTTTATTGGAGCTTTCTAAAATAAAGAATACACATCCAATGAAACTTTACTACGTTTACAAATGTATTCAACTTGACTTCATTGTTATTCAGTGGCTACACTAGGATAGTGGCTAGTCGATAGTTGACCTGGTTTACACAAAAAAACATGGTTTTGTTTGCAATATTGTTTGTGTCACAGTGCCAATTACTCACACTAGGGGAAAAATGTGTATGCGGCCTAGTGGCTCAGTCGGTACAGCATTTACACTGTAAGCAAAAGGCCCGGTTCGAGTCCGGTCAGGCTGCACATTTTTCTCACCCTGTGACATAAGGCGCCAAACGTGAGGCTGTGGCATAGTGCGAGGTATGTCTAAGACACCTGTACATGGTTATATTAACCCTGATACTCTAGAATTCAGGGACAAATTCTTAAATGGAGGGGGACAATGTCACAGTACCGATAATTTGCAATAGGGGGATGGAGATGGTATGATGGCCGGGTAGCTCAGCTGGTAGAGCATTCGCCCTGTAAACGAAAGGCACCAGGTTCGAGTCCCGGTCAGGCGGCACATTTTTCTCATCCTGTGACATTTGCAGGCAGTTGACTAAGTCATGAATGGATAAGTCCGGGCTTAAATTTTAATTTCATAAAAACTGGTATGGTGCACTTAAAATGAAGTCGTAAAAAATGGTACTTTTATAGCTCCCTTTGCTTGGTGCTGAGCATATAAGGGTAGTTGCAGGACTGGATGGCTCGGTGTCAGGATAATGTGACTTGGTGTGGTATCATGCCACATGTCTACGGCGTGATACTGCAGTGTGGCAACACTATATCTGTCTCAAGTAGACATCGTCTCCAAATGACTTAAATAATGTCGGTGGGACGTTAAACCCAACAAACAAACTCTTAAAATACAATTCGAACGCATAACACATATACTGCCTTGTCCAAATGTTGGACATGTGCTGGAATTACCTTCTGGTTTGCTGAACCTGTACGCATATATTGCCTATTATTTCATTATCAACGCCGTTTTGAAGCCCTTTAACAACACACTGTTCCTAAAGCGGACTACACGAAATACGGCGTAAAATCGGATTTTATTTTATGATGATTACGTAACAACATAAACCTGTCTCGATTGTGTGACCGGGCAACCAATTTACAAACTATTGCACATGACAGAGAATCGCACCCTGGACCTAATGAAGATTTAGCGTGTTCGGAGGAGTTCTTAATGTCCTTTATAGTCAATATTTTAAGCACCGACCCTGTTCAAGTGAGTTTTTAAATCGACGTAAGATCCTGAAATGAAACATTTTATAAACAATCACGTACAGTATTCATATTTTATAGTAGGAATTTAAATGCTCAGTTTGTAGGAAACCAGGAATGAGAGTCACAAAAAATATCATGATGGAGTTACCAGTCCCAAATATCGTATATAGAGACTCTAAAATAGGATCTGTCTGATCTGGGTCTACGCTGTTTGCTATGTTAGACCATCGTAAAGACGACTCTACAGGAGGTAAGGGGTTAAATTAAATGTATATTTATTTAGCACGTATATAATATCTTTGATTCCAAAATCATATGTTCATATACAAGGAAGTGTGTTCCGAATAAACAGTTCAGTCAACAAATACTACAGACATTCCAAGCATGAATACATGCCCCTTTATAGGCACATAAATCAAACATTTCTTGTAATACCAATACATTGTCTATAAATAGAATTTGACTTTAAGAAAGAAACAAAAGGTTCAGACAGAGAGAGAGAGAGAGAGAAACAAGAAGACCAAAGAGAAATATCGAGAGAGAGAGAAAGAGAGAGAGGGGGATGTTTGGTCCTACCGGATGGAGGCAAATCGATTTCTGAGGTTGCTGGCAGTGTTCAAGGCCCGCTAAAATCCTCTCAGTATTCCGAGATACGAGTCTATTCAAGCACAAGCCCATACTAAGACATATATCTGCAATGTACTCTCTTAGAATTCAGCCTCCGGGAGATGAACATTGGGTGACCTTCATCCCAGTGGCAACAGCTGCCGTGGCCCGCTACTTTACGTTTTGTGAAAATACACCAGTCTTATGTTCACTCACATAAATAATGGGACAAAGCTGTTTATAGCATTTATCTGATATACATTCACCGGAATGGTTATACAAACCATGGAAAGTATACATGTTTGTGTGTTTCAGCACGAAATTTTTGTAACAATGATCATTTTATTATGCACGTGCATGGGGGATATTTTTACCATATCCTTTTTCATAGACATGGCGAATAGTTACATTAATTGTGGGGTTCTGTAATGTACCATGATATGCTACTGCACCGGTTAGCATTTAGAATTAGGTCAATTCTTAGAAGGCAAAAATACAATGCGTTATAACTTATTAATTATGCCAATTTGCCACGTAAAACGGCAGTCTGGCATTGACCAGTAAACTTAAGACAATCCTTATCTATACATAAACTCCATATAGTTTGTTAGAAATAAGGTTTATTGTTAAATGTCTAAAACATGATGTCCGATTATATCACTGTTGCCAATATGGTGTATGTGCCATGTAACTGCTGTTTAGGTTGCACAGTATTATACGATATTTATTGCCCTCATGGGTTGAAGCTAGTTACCGTTTGTTTTGTGGATTGCATTGATTTGCATTTCCCTGTGTTTGTATCATTTGCATGTAGCAACCGATTCTATAAATATATAACCGAGCAGCCAAAGACATAATAAGATAGATACATATCAAAGGTATACGGTACGTTGCTTTGACCGAAAAAGAAGGTAGGTAACCTTTTTTCCATTAAAATCATACATCATGTAATTTCAGTTGCCGTAACTCCTTTGATCACTAATAGATTTTCATAAAATTGGTCTTATTTTGTGTGGTCGGGATGAAAAAAACATACAGGGACAAAAAAGACCCGCTTGCCTGAGGAATCGCCCTAAAAATGTTAGCGAATTCAAAACACTTTTGGTTGAAAGAGATCTGGCCGACACTATAGAAAAACTAAAGCCATAATATCAGTGTTGTATTGTGTGGACAGATACTGATGAAAGAATCAAATATACTTAATATGAATATTTGTGCTGATTTGAAAGCTATTGTTTTGAGAAGATTTTGTGACTAAATCGATAACAAATCTTCATCAGCGATGTCACCGAGACGCTCGATAGTAACTGTAGAGAATCCGCAGTTTAAACGTAGCTATTCAACGGTCAATGTCGATTCGGATAAATGTTTAAAAGGGCAGAAAAAAGGCTGCATAACATAAAAAATGAGATATGTATTCATTTTAGGTTCATTTGTTTCTTTTATCAGTATTTGTCCATACAATTCAACACTGAGAACGGGAGAAATTAGCGAGATTCCGTCGGTCAGATTTCCTCCGACCAAACGTGTTCTTGAATTCGCAAACATTTTTTAGGATGATTCCCCTGGCAAGTGGGTGTTTTGTCCGTGTATGTTTATTCATCTCTTTCATGCAAAATAAGAACAATTTTATAAAAAAAAAATCTATCAATGACCAAAGGAGTTACAGTAATTGAAACGACATGATGTACGAAGTTACCTACCTTATCATTTAAAATGTTTTTGATTTTTTTTCTTCTTTTTAATGTGGCAGTTTTTCGGTCAAAGCATCGTATCGGCTAGGCTACCTTTCATATATATTGCCAGATACCTTGGGTATCAAATCAAACTTTTGTCAGCGATCATTGTTTCGTGTCAGTTTATACGGCCATAACACTACACCTTGCAACCATTGTTCGAATACCATGGTACGATACTACATCATGCATGAATATAATTGATATACAGACACCCTGCAACAGACTAATATACCATATTAAGCTCGATGTCAATATAAAGGTGGTAGTGCCTATGCACTTCGGGTCCGACGGATAAGGGTTCGAAACCTGGTCTTGGCAAACATCTTTCGTGCCCTTTCCTAGATACAAAGTAATCATATAACTCATCGAGAGAGAATAGCATATGTTATATAAAGGGGTTTTCCCAAGACAGGCGTAAAGGAAGAAAAAAATTCACGTAATACGACAGTACCGTTTCACTACGAAATAGTTTGAAAGGTTTGTTGATCAAGCCCTAGTCAAGCGTATGCGCTGCCATTTTTTGTGCACGGTCAAATAACAAACATTTACATGTAGAGGTAGGGGCAGGTCTTCTATGCTCTATGTCTTTCTATTTTTGTTGATGTAGAAATGATTGACTCAAATGTATATACGCTAATGAAAACACAAATACTGGCACAAAGTTAATCAGCAAAGTGATTGTCTCAATACTAGCTTGGTCACCCTTAATTACAAAATGTCAACTAAATTATATCTGAGGTAGAAGATAGTTGCTGATATTTAAGATTTAAATCAATCAATAAAAATAATAAAGAAAGATCTAAAAGTCATTACATGTAAGGTTGTGTCTAGACATTGTTTTGCACAATTGTGCAAGTGTTATATGTGACCAGAGCGGTACATAACTCTTCTTTGTTTGATTTTCATTTACAGTATGAGTTATCTCTCTTCTAAGGTTTTCCTGAATATAAATATGATTATTGGAGTTACACCCCTTTACTGTATAACAATAAATGTGCATTTTTAATCATTACAAATCCAATGGTATTTCACATTTTTTATCATATTAATATATTTTCAAGTTGTAATTTTTAAATTCTGTGTGTGTGTGTGTGTGTGTGTGTGTGTGTGTTTTAAATTTATATAGATTACATACATCAGCGTGACAGAGGGACCACCTCAAAAATTTTGTTGTTATTGTTTTTTTCGGCAATTCCCACTCGATGACGTAATACATCTACGCAAGTAATTTCCCGCAATCTGACAATGCCAATTTTACATCGCCCAATCATATCGCTCGATTTAAAATCGACCGAACATAAACGAAGTTGACTTATAAAGACGAACAAACTGTTGACATTTCGCGTTATCTACTTTATGGTTGCCGTTTGGCAATTATTCGTTATACCATGTGTTAATTGAATACCAGACTGATCGAATTGTGCATAGAATATGATGGTAATAATAAGCATACATTTTTACAAAGTAACGACCTTTGTAATCAAATAATGTCTGATTCCTCTCATTACCATGTTTCAATATACAATGAAAGAACGAAACTTTTTCTTCAATCGTACATATCTTTGATATTTTTTCTTCAATCGTACATATCTTTGATATTAATCAAGATTCCAATACTGTGGTAATCCTGGTCCTGGCGCCTGTGGGGTTACTGCCAAACCCGCAACAATTCCTTAGATGATTTTCTGTATTTTGGTTTACAATTCATGTTTAAACTTAACAATTGTTTCAATCAATTTTAACTTTGCATCTTTGATATATTTGTCAGTAGGCTCGTGAACCCTTACCATGTCCTTTCTTCTATTTTTGACTGCACCATTTGTTGTTTATTGGGATGCTTGTTAAAATTAATTGACCGAGTAGCGAACGGATGTGCAGACTGATCTAGGTCTGCACTGGTTGCAAATGCTGCCACAAATGCCTTCAGTCAATAACATTACAAGTAGAAACAAATTATATGAATACATGGTAGTTTTACAAGACTTCAAATTATCGCGTGAACATTTTGCGCAGTTCCAGAAAAAAAAAAGATATTTATGCGCTCAGGACTAATAACATTCTTTGTTTTAGTACGATAAGTATGTCTAATGATTGGTTAGACAGTTACGCCTAAATAATACCGGATGAATTTTGAGGGGGTTAGGGGAAGAACCTACCTGAGAGGTTGACGTCACGGAGAGTAATGACGGGGGTTTACAGTCGCCAATGGCGTCATACATGCAAGGTGGAATACACATCTTGTGCTTCAGGCGACGCAAGTGCCGACATAGCAACAGTAGGACGATCACTATGGCAACAAAGGCGATGCCAAAAACAATCGCCGGGACCGCCGGATGCATGATGCCAAATTAGACTGAAAAAAAAGGAGAAAACATCATATAACGGTTAGAAACACTTGGAATTTTGAAGAGAAAATTTATTTAAACGGAGCGTGCGTGAACCTACACAAAATAGTGCACTGTAATCGTACCTAGAGAGGAAAAATAATAGATAATTTGTATTTTGATTTGACGATGTCAAACGAAGATCAGTATAAAAGTTTAACTACAACAGATGTTTAGGTCAAAGGTCAACGTTTCGAATTCAAATGAATGAGGGATTGATCGCGACTTGCTTTATCGGTAGTCTACATTATTATGGACCCTAGGGTTCCGGGTTTGAAAACCCTTACATGGCCAGAATCGTTCATGACCTTCTCAGGCTCAAAACCAGAAAATGTCGAGAACGATTAGAATCAGATGTATGGCTTCTGACGATCTCTCCTGGCATAAAGTACTCGACTTTGAATGGGTCGTCGGTATATGCCATTAAATGCATGCAACCGTGAATTATTTCGAATAGATAAAGAATACGTATACACATTACATATAATATCATCACAAACGTACACAAAAGTACAAACTATAATATTATTATAAAAGTACAAAAGAAAATAAACCATTTCGAGTGAAAAGACAGAGTAATATATTAAAAAGACAATCCCCTTTCTATATTCTACTTCCTAAATGCATTCGCCAAGATACAGACGTCTTGTGTATCTTCACAGGTAATCTGTTTTCGAATGAGCTTAATCGACAGATCATACTTCATCAGCCTAAGGGACCTGGTGCATTAAGTCTGGTGTTCCTGATTTAATGTTTCCAGAAACATTACATATGTTTTTGTATAGCTTTAATGTTATAAGTCTTTATCAGCAAAAATTAATGCATGCTTCCGTGGACTGAGGCTTAAAGAAAAAAATCGATACCTTATGGAATTTTGCAGCGCATGAAATAATGTCCTCTTTCAAATGTGCATTTACAAATGATAATGCTTTTTTAGTTAATTTTAGTGCCGAAAAAAATCCATATTGAATACCTGTCAAGTATACGTGTAGACTTAGGAGTATTAGTCAGATCTTGCATTGTTAAAAAATGATGTTTAATTACTTTAAAATGATCTTCGTCAATATACAATATTTTTATCGAATCAATATATTTGAATGGTTATTAGCTAGTATGATATAAACAGTATAGTTTAATAATGAATGAGTCCATGAAATGACAAAGTTCAAATATCCATATAATGACGTGCTCCTATACAGCGTCTATTTGATAGTGGACTCAAGTGGTTAGAGCGTTTATCCCGCAACTGGAAGGTCGAGGGTTCGGGAGTTGTTGAAATAGTCGAAAATACACAAATAACTAAAGTACTGTATGTGGAATATTAAACAAAAGCAAACACACAAGAAACATATCCAATTATATTCGACAATGGTAATTTTTACGGCCTAAAAGTTGGTGTTTTTCAGCTAGTTTGCGGCTTAATTACCCGACTATTAATGCACGCGAAATGCCAGGCTGCTAATACAGTCAAGTATATGTATGTTATTGGTCTTACAACTCGTTGACCAGACAGACAAATAAGACCCGTCTCAAACAGAAAAAGCAAAGGTATACCGGAATCAATAGATGAAAAAATACTATAAATAAATAAGTCTAGACAAGCAAAGCAAAAGCGCATCAGAATTATGTTAATTAACTAACCGCGCTTTCAAATTAACGACCAGAGACAATGCAGTGCAATACGAAAGCCAGACAAGAGATCCATAAAGGAACACCGGAATCATCAAATGAACAGGGATCTGCAAACGCTGGCGCGGGTTATTTTAGGACAAAACAATATGTAGTTCAAACAAACTACATCTCTTTTAATTGACCAATAAATCCCCTCAAACCCCGATACGTATTATTTTCAGAAGAATTTATTTTAGCGTGAGCCATATGAAAAAATAAAACGGTGAAGACAAGTGTGGTTTAGGATGCTGTTGTGAGATAAATGTCTGAAAGTCCTTGTTTCATTTAATAGAAACGATCTTTTATAGTTAACTTAAAATTAGAAAGACGGTTGTCTACAAATCCTGTTAACTTTTTTATCCAAGCTTAGGAATAAGCTACACGATTTACGAGCCAATCTACAACGAAGTACGGAGTAAAGTCAGATGCAGACTTTCCTTATTTACATTTATAACCATTAACAGCGAATTCCGCCATAAAAATGGCATATTGTGAGCCGAGGCAATGTCTGGAGATTGGGATTGATTAAGAATGTCCATACTGGATAAAGGATTGTTCAGTACAAATGTACTATTCATTTTATCTTTAGTAAGGTGGACAGAAGATGAAGGCGTGTGAAGACGAAAGATTGGTGGTGATGATGGAGATCGTGATGATAATGTTGGTAACTTGGATAATAAAGATGATGTTGGCGGTGATGATGATGATGATGGTGGTGGTGATGATGTCAGTGGTGGTGATGGCTGCAGGGGTGGTGTAAATGATGACGCCAATGCCGATCTTTTTGTTATATGATATGCAAATTTAATGAGTTATGAATTATTTTTGACCGACTTTTATTAGAATAGTCCGAGCCTTTGTGGTCACCCATCCGTTGGGGCCGGCGTCCGCGTTAATAATTTCTTGTCCGGGCTATAACTTTCATACCACATGTAATATGAATTTGTATTTGAAGTTTTTAATTATTTTCCTTTCTTTTATTTTAGAATAAAATTTTGTCCGGAGCATAAAATGAAACATACATAGATGGTACTTGGAAGTCCAATGACCAAGATCCATAGCTCTACCTTGTCCAATTTTTGCATTATTTCCCTTTATTTTATGATAATTTTTTGTCTAAAACATAACCCAAGAACTATACAATGTATTGACTTTAAACTTTAAAATATATATAGATGGAAGACAAGGAGAAGTGCAGTGACAAAGAACCACAAGAAAACTGTGATACTAAGTATCACAGCGGCCCTTCGAACTTAGTGTACGAGAACTTTTCTGACATGTTTTTAGCATTTTTAAATTAATCAATGCAATTGTTATATGAAGTTTTCTAAATAAGGTTATTATTCTGTAGGTGGCTATGAACATGAAATAAATTTTGTCAAATTTTTAAGTATGTTTTATTTTCACATGTTTTTTTAAAGTAATATGACTCACTTTTAAAAAAAATGTTTCAAATATTTTAATACGTCATTTATTTCAAATAAAGAAAATAACACACATTTTGTTTCATAGTTTGTTTATTAAAAAACTGTTTTGTAAGATATATTTCTATAAAAAAGTATCAAATTGTCTTTTATATAAAATAATACTGATTCTATGTGTAAAACATTCATTAAGTTTTGCAAGATATATTTCTATAAAAAAAAGTATCAAATTGTCTTTTATATAAAATAATACTGATCACATAAGTTTAAAGAAGGAATGTTAAAACATGAAATGTTGAAATGAAAGTGTTAGAGATGTTTTTAATATTGAACAAAAATGTTTTTGGAAAAGTTTCAGTTAAGAAATGAAATGCTAAGTAATAAAAACAGGAGATCAACTGGAATAAAATGTAACAAATGAAGATATTTTTCTTTAAATAGCAATGTGCAAGAAGATATGTACAAGAGCAAGTGAGAACGTATGAAAGTACATGTGAATAATGTAATGAGGGGTGTTGTGTTTAATTGAAATAATATTAAACTGGGAAAAGAAGGAACTGAAACATATTTTGCAATTAATGCACATTTCAAAAAAGCATAGAGCAAATGATATAAAAATTTTAAAGCTAAGAAGGAACACAGTTTCAAAACAGCAAGTATCTGGTAATTTTTCTCAAATTAGAAACAGAAATATTTCCAAAGATTGATGCAAGAACAGTTTTACAAGTAGACTTTTAAAAGAAAACATATTTAGACACTTATTTTACATGTTCTACAATATTTACAGCAAAAATAATCTCAATCTATAAGGGAATGTTCTGTTCAGTTCTATGAATTCTTGAATATAATGTTACCACAAAAATGTTCCCTGTATGAAAAATAGACTAGGAAGATGTATATATTATGTTATGAATTGTTAGTAGAAGCAAATATATAAATGTATTAATAATCATTTTATATGGAAAAAAATAATGTTTATTCTTTCAAACATTTAACAAGGCACATGTTCAATAAAAATATAGGATACTGCGAAAGCATTTACATGATTGTGCGTACACAGATATTTTTTTTTAAGTAAAGCTTTTGTTTTGTTACATTTAAGAAGTTTAAGTTAAATTTTTTTTTTAAATAATATAGAATTAAGTTTTTGAGTATAATCTATATAAAGTAGATGCATTACTAAGTTCAATATGTTTCAATGGTACTGAAATATAAAAAAAAAAAAAAAAAAAAAAACCAATGAAGAAAGAACAAATTAACAACCAATATTACACATGAAAAAAAAACACACACACTAAAAATATAAAAGAAATGAACACATTAACAAGTAACAAGTGCATATTTCACAACCTTTCAACATGGAGGAAGTATGTCAACATATTAACATATTTACACTGAATGATGTGTGCACATGTAACCATCATTGGATGATAAGGTAGCATATATCTGAATGAAAGCTATGTTGGAAGAAGAGTAACTAAGTTTGTATGACAATTAAGTAAGTTAGCACCATTGAATAACAAAGTATATGAGCACATAGTCAATGAAAAGTAATTGAGTATTAGTCATTTCGAACATTATTTTGGAAATGCTCAATTGATCTTTTAGTGCAGGATAATGACTGGTGTTTGAAGAGTTTTATTACTTTGTTCAGTATGTTGCAATTGTACTGTAATGTATATTTAAGTTGAGTGTGATGAGAAAGAAATGATACATAAATGAAATTTGTAACATATTTTACACAGAAATATATAAAAAATTTATAAGGAATATGAACATTAAACAAAACACAACTGAGTATCTCTCCCACTTGATTAACAAAGGACTTGTGAGTAAATTAAAATATGAACATGTTTGAATGGCAAGTAAATATGTTAGCACCTTTGAGTAATAAGTTTGTCAATTGTTTTATAAGCACAAGTGAGTACTAAGTACTTTGCAGTGATAAGCTAGTAAATGAACATTAAATGACATATATGAGAACTGCTTTGAATGACACATGAGCATATTATAATTTTTTGATGATGAATGAGAAGTAAACACTTTGAATGACGCGTAATATGTTAACTTCTTTAAACTAGAACTATCACTGAAGGTGATTCATACCCCACCCCCATCTTTGACACAGGATGTATTCACATGACACATAAAACGAATGTTCACACATAGGATTTGGGCTTTTAAGCATACCAAAAAAAATATTATCACTAAAGGTGATCAATACCCACACCGGAAGTCTGTCATGTGTAGGATTACAGTTTCAAAAGTTTGCGTGAGTGAAAGACTACATGTATGTAACGTTTAAAGTTAGTGTGAACAATGAAGGTCTATCTACATATGAGGTCTATCTACATATGAAGTTTGATCAACATAAGTACAGTAGTTTTGGAGAAATGCTCCGGACAAAATCAAAAGACAAAAAATAACAAAGGGGAATAACTCCTTTAAAAAACATGTTGAGTTTTGGTTCTTATGCACTGCACTTCCTCTCTTCAAGATCAATCTACATATGAAGTTTCATCAACTAGCTACTTTAGTATTGGAGTTATGCTCCGGACAAAATCAAAAGATTAAAAATGACAAAGGGCAATAACTCCTTTCAAAATACATGCAGAGTTATGGTTCTTGTGCACTGCACTTCCTCTCATCAAGATCAATCTACATATGAAGTTTCATCAACATAGCTACTTTAGTATTGGAGTTATGCTCCGGACAAAATCAAAAGATTAAAAATGACAAAGGGCAATAACTCCTTTCAAAATACATGCAGAGTTATGGTTCTTGTGCACTGCACTTCCTCTCATCAAGTCAATCTACATATGAAGTTTCATCAACCTAGCTACTTTAGTATTGGAGTTATGGTCCGGACAAAAAAAGATTAAAAAAAAGGGCAATAACTCCTTTCAAAATACATGCAGAGTTATGGTTCTTATGCACGGCATTTCCTCTCATCAAGGTCTATCTACCTATGAAGTTTCATCAACATAGGTACAGTAGTTTTGGAGAAATGCTCCGGACAAATATTTGTAGACCAACCGCCGGACCGACCGCCAGACCGACCGACCGACAGGGTGACTCCTATATACCCCCCCCCCCCCCCCCCCAAATTTCATTTGTGGGGGTATAATGATAAGTGAGCATGTAAGCACAGTTAAATGAGCAGATTATAATGACTAAACCTTAAATGTTTATATGAAATTGTTGTTTCTATAACTGACCCAATTGAATTTTATTAAGACAAAATTAACATCACAATGAGATATAATCCCCATAACAACTTCCCTAAAGCAGTTAGGAATAATCAAGGATGAGTGTTTCGCTCTGTTTAACATCGATGTTTTGTTTTCTTTTCTACCAACTACTGTATAGCGCTGTGAAAATTAGTATGTAAACCCCACACTCAATCATCACTCGAACAATTTGATTGGAGGAAATTTAAAGAAAAAATAATGTTTTGTTGTAGTAAAGTATTTTTTATCTTTTGAAGAATTAATCTGCAAACAATTATTAAAAACATAATGTAAAATAAAAACGAATTATATTTTTGTTGAATGATTTGAAATAATTAAGAAATATTTAGACTGCGTCTAAAGTTTTACATATAAACAGATACGAAACTACCGTCATAATAACAATTAAAGCAGTCTAGCAAAAAGGTAGACTGTGTCCGATTTTAATTTATTTTAGTCGTCAATTACATGACTTTTAGTACAAAATGTGAACCAATGTAAAGCAGTCTGCCAAATTCTCCATAGCGACTTTCCAACCCCGTATTAAATAGTGCGGCCCGCTGCAGCGGGCCGCAATAATTCTATTTGGTCCCATTTTTTTTCTTCAATTATCTTACTTTTTTAATTTTATAATGATTTTGTCGGAAGCTTTATTAAAATGTGAAAGGTTTTGACTTGAAACTTCAAATAGATGACATAGATGATGACTAAGAGACGAGAAGTGACAAAGAACCGTAACTCTGGTCCATTTTTATTTATTTATTTACATTACTATATGTGAAAAGAACCGTGGGATAAACTTAATGATTCTTTGAGTATACTATGATTATATTTTAACAGTAAAGATGTATTCGTTTTCCATTTGAACATGCAAATCATGAGAAGGTTTCATTAATACGGTCAAGGCGCTGGATAGTCGAGCGTGCTTTCCTCTGACGGCTCTTTTTATAATACATGTTAAATATAAAAAAAAATGCACAACAGCAGTAGATTTGCCACCATTGTCGGTCTACATCGTGTAATACGCAGTGGTATTTCTACACTAAAACTGAACAAGATCCAAACTTTATATACATGTATTAATAAGAATATAAACATGTTTTTTTCAGTGTATATTAAAGAAATTTGGGTGTTAAATCAAATAGGATTGCATGTTACTACTAAGATAATCAAACGCAATGGCTAAACTATGAGGAAACTCATCTACATACAAAATTGTCAAAACTAAATTTGAGTAAATCTAACAACTTACAATACGACAAGAACTTTGAATCATTACAAAGTGCTCTCTAAAATCGTATAAACGCATAGCTTCTGTAGAGTGATCAGGGAAAATCTTTGTGTGGTGTTGAAAACTTGCAGTATATGACGTTTCCCAGCGACTTCGAAGTGAGGAAAAGCGGATATAACCCAAGTCACGACATGCTAAAGTCGTAAAAATTGTTCTGGAATCACATTGGTTTGCGCTCAGCTTAAACACAGTATAGTTCCAGGACAGGTTAACCCGTGGCATAATAAAAATTGAATGTGGTATCATGCAATAATTATATAACATGATACAGAAAATCTACATGTATCTCAAATAACACAGCCTCCAAACAACGAAGAAAATGCAACAAAAACATCCATACCAAGTTGTTCAATATAGATAAAAATCATGTTCCGTCATTATGCTCTTAATTTTGGTCATATCGACAAAGCCTTCATCTGTTTGAAGGGTTTATAATTAGGATCCTTGCTTCTAGTTCGCTTCCAGCATAGGTTAAGATGATTAGAACTTTGATGGTTGTCAAGGATAGAGAACAGTTGCTAATGACGCACAGGAAGAGCTTAGAGGTTAAGACGTCGTAATTTGACAAAAGGAGTAAGACATCTATTTCAGCCTGTCACGGTGAATTTGGGCGATTGAAAAAAATGATGTTCTAAATAAAATATTTTGCAATATGGGGTGTTATGCTTTGTTATAAGTTATATTTTTCCTATTGCAGATTATTTAGAAATTTGTATATGCCTTTGAGCAAAGTAGAAAATAAGGAAACTTAAGAAAATCTATACGAAGTGAAACTGCCAGAAAAAGAATCTGCCGGAGATTACGTGAGTGTTGCCAGTCTGTCGCATTCGATCTGTTTGGAATTTGCTGGACAATTAATTCCATTTCTGTCGGGCAGTGTCATTAACTTGCCACCATCTCAAGGCGGATTGGCGATAAGGCAAAAGGATGGTAGACCACAAAATTAAATTAGTATTAAATGTCGGCTTTCAGCAAACATTAATGGTGGCTACCGTGGATCTCTGTTCCGCTTTTAACGAGTCTACATAATTCGAGGGGTGAGAGCGAAACTAGGCTGTGTGCATATACATATTCATGCATTTAGACTAGTTTCGCTCTTACTCCTCTATATGTAGTGTCAAACAGCGAGATAACCATTGATAATTTTCGTATTTTCCACAAAAACGAACAAATTTCTTTAATCATAACGTTAATAGAGGTATTTAACTAGTGAATGTTTAATATCCTTAAATGCTCATCATTCATTAAAAACAGTGTATAATTGTCGGACAGGAAAGCAAAATGTTTGTTACAGATTTGTTAAGAGATGCCGTCTGCACAAACTCGTTGAAGACGACATTACTACACTGCATAAAATTAAAAAATAATCTTTTACTATAAAGGATAATTCATTTGTGTACAAAAATACAAGATTTGTATATACAGCACATTTTTTCAATTTTCTAATGTTTTCCATAGACACACCGTATGGGAGCGACACCAGGTATTGGTACTAAGCGAATCGAAAAAAGTCGAGCAAAGCTTGACCAAAGGCTAAGTTTTATCGAAATTTTCACGTTTCTAAGAATCTAACATGCACGATCATATATGCATGCATCCATGACAAGTTCCGCCGTCTATCAAACCTAATATTATTCTGAATTTATATCGCTCTTAAAACATGTCATCTAGTACCGGCAAAAAAAGTTAAACCTGTCAACTTCATTCCCTTTAAGATAGTTCAATTTCAGCTCAATAACTGCATGTCTGGTCAGTTTTTACCCGCCATTAGCTAATAATTATGTAGATGTTACATCTTCCTAGTTTTAATACTGAATTATTAACAACAAAAACTTATTATTATCATGTTCTTTTACTGTACAGCGGCTTAGAAATTAGTGACAAATGGGCGTGCGGTATATTACTATCGTAATGTACGGCATAATGCATTCGATTCAAATAAAGAAATGTCATTGATTTTCTACAAAAGGAGTGTTCCTTTAGTATACAAATTTGCCAGTGACTTTTTTTACGTTACGTTCAAAACTTTTGTCACATTCAGATTCTCACGTTTACACATGTTATGGCTACATCAATATTGAATATTTTCAATATATCTCGACATAAAATTTATTCAAAAATCGACCGATGTGCCTTAAAACGCATATCAACGTTATAGTACAGTTTAGTTTTGCCAGTACATTTAGGACCGCTTATAAATTTCAAAAATCTGCCATGAAACAACTGTAATCCAGTTTTCCAGAAAAGTTTTATTTCTGACGAGTATCGCATGGCAGAACTTGCTGAATCAAGACCAAATCACCTAACATCTAAAATCAACAAAAACCCTATATTCCCAAGTGGAAATCTCTTTTTAACTTACAAGTCTATGGAATGTAAGGAATTCTCCCAGTTTTCCTATGTTTTAAGTACATCTATCACTGTTGGAAGAAGAGATATAAATTTAGTGCAATGAATGTCGCCCTTATCATCTTTAATTTGGTATGAGGTATCTATAATGATGATTTCTTCATGACTTTTCGCATATTTAGAAATTGCTCTGGAATTATGTATTTTTTCCTCCTCTGAATTGATAGTTATTTCTTTTCCCTGTTCCCGGCAAAGCTCTGGGATAACTTTAAATTAAATATCTTGGATACAGTACTATCTTGTCGCGTTGAATTATTTTGAAGTTGACAGATACAACTTTTTGCCGGTACTAGATGCATGTTTTAAGAGCAATATTAAGTATATGATAGTGTTTTAGAATATGTTAGGTTTGATGGGCGGCGGAACTTGTTATGGATGAATACATATATGATCGTGCATATCAGATTCTTAGAAACGTGATAATTTCGATTTGGTCAAGTTTCGCTCGACTTTTTCTCGATTCGCTTAGTACCAATATCCGTCGCTCCCATACGGTGAGACATTCCTGATTATCTGTACAAAAAATGATGACCTAGCAGTTTCGCTCAACTTATTTTACGTTTACCAATTTTCTTTTCGAAAAATTTTTGGGGGTAATAATGAGCGTATTTTGACATCTATACAAAATACAAATTATGTAATTTAAAAATTTTGATGTTAAATTTTTTTACACATTATGTACCATTTGGTTTAGTCTACAATATGCAAATGTTGTTTTATCTTTTCTTGTTCATAAAAATTTTATCATTGTGAATTATAATGAGCCATTAAAGGAATAATTACGAGTGCAACGTAAAATGGGGTTAGATCATTATTAAATAAGCACTCAAAAAACAAATTTCGACATGAAAATCACGAGACTCTGATTTTGCATGTTTCACGCATAAATCGGATTATCATATAACTATTGATTCTGTGACACAGGTCAGTCTGCATGTACTCAGGATCCAAAGGTTCGGATTTGAACCCCATTTGGCGAAGAAAGGAATCGTATTATGACCCCAGGCGCAAAGTACTGTTCCTAACACAATAACTGCTGAGAGGATTTAAGTTATTATTATGATATTTTGCCAATCAATAAAAAAACGTTTGAAAATGCTATTTTTTTTTCTTTAAAAATACCTATGTTGCAGGTTGACACAGTTTTGCTTTACAGTATTTTTCTGACGAAAGAAATCACAGGTTAAGATGTTTCAAGAAAAAGATCTTTAATTTTATTAAATTGTCTTAAAAAAGTTATTCTCAATATGCTTTCAAAAAAGATTCTAAATTAAGATGAACAGCGTCATTTGCTTCATTTTTAATTTTCAGCTGTTTTTGCGAGAATCTGATTGCTAAACCGACCTTTATGGTTCGAAGTTATTTTCGCTGTGGTGCGACTGAGTAATTACACATTCAAAAAAGGTCGTTTGAGGTCTGACATGGAATTCGCTCGTTGTTCAAATCTCTTTGACTTTAGTATTTTTAATCATTACTGTCATTTCTTCTTTACCAATTATCTAAGCAAATAACTCAGTTAATGTGAAAGGTTTTAACTGGCTAACAATATTTGTCAAGAATAATAATTTATCAGTTAGTTTGAACATATTTGTTTAGTCATTCGGGGAACACGTGTTTAATAACTTATCACTAATCTCCCTCAACGGTTCCTGAGTTCGATCAGTGCTTTGCGCCTGGGAGGGTCAATATCAATTCTTGACCCCAGTGGAGTTCGACCATAGGACGCGCTGTCAAGTATGTAGCCACTTGGCCAAGGGACCCTCCTGATATACATGTATATAATTATAATTATTAGTATTACGTCAGTAAGTATTAAGCTAATCTATCCAGCATTAAATTATATTAATGGTCCTTCAAACGCTTAAATAGACTTCAGTGCAAATGCAAGCATCCATTGACTTGGAGTTATGGGCACTTTTGCTCTAAGTCTATGCCGGTACAAGATGTTTTTGTTGCTGTTTGTTGTTGTTGTTGTTGTTTTGTTGTTGTTGTTTTTCTTATAAGAAATGAATTATAATCATTATGCCGATACACTACACCATGTGCGCATAGGCTAAAACTTCCGCAACATACGATTTAATCCTTACCATGTAAAATTTCTTATTTGCACTTGTCCTTTCTTCCTTTTGGACTGTGCCATTGGATGGGCATTATGGGGGTGCTTGCTGAAAATTAATCGACTGAATTGCGAACAACAGTATAGACCATAATCATACTGCACGGATATGCAAGCTGATCTTGGTCTGCAATGGTCGCAAATGCGGTCTCAATTTTCCATAACATTGTACGAGTTAAAGTTTATTTCGAAGTGTCTTATTTATATTTTGTCTGATATTTTTCCTTTCTGAGCAAAATGCATTAATTGTGAATTCATAGTGTAATTACTTTTACCTAAACATTTTAATTTGAGAAAATGTAGACAATTACGATGTTTAGGATACATGTTTTAATTTTATTGATAAACAATATAAATAAAACGTTATAACACACTTCTCTGTTCAGAACGTAAATGTCTATTTAGATTTAATTATTGTTATTCGTGTTAAGATAACTGTGTCATAATAATCACAAACGAAACGCTCAAATCAATAATCTGTTTCTATTAAGATACAATAGAAAACCACTTGACCATCGTTGAAACATTCCGAATGACAATGTGAATGGGTATATCCTCGGTCTTTTCTTATCAGAACGGGATCCGAATGAAAGTGTCAAGGACATGTTTAGTTTGCGGAGCTGTAAATAGGATATCGGATGTCGGTCCTTTACGGTCGCATAGGAAACAATTCAGTATCTGAATGAAATATCTCTGCTATCAAAACTGCCATTTATCATCTTGTTTCTATGCCAGCAATGTGAGTGACGTAAATGCATTGATCTGATGATACAGTTTCTATGCCGTTCCTTGATGTGTACTAAATGTTTGAAATGGATATATCAGATCTTTTTTCAAGAATGAAATTGCCTAGAAACATAAGCAAGCGCGAGCATATAGAAGAATACATGTCAGTAAAACATCTTGATTAAACGTGCTATAAAGATATTGAACTGACTAAGTCAATACACATTGTCTTTTTTTTTTTTTTTTTTTTTTGACAATGGAATAGCCATCTGCCTCTGATTTTTATGGGGATGTTAGTGTTGTTGTTTTGTTGTTGTTGTTGTTGTTGTTTTTTTTTGGGGGGGGGGTGGGTTTTCTTTCCTCAGATATCATGAGAACGCCTGAATATATATCTGTAAGTGCGTGGTTGCGTTACAAAAGTATATCCAAGTATATTGTTTAGATATAATAAAATTACATTTATTCTCATTTTATTTAATGTGTTTTCCTTCTATTAACTCTATTAAAATAACACTTGTTATAACTCTAAATCCTTGTACAACAAGCAATGAAACGTCGGCGACTTCTAATGCACCAAAAATATTCAGCTTAAATTCATGTTCTAGTTGTCATGGCCAATTATTACACAAACGACCTTCAACTTACAATACTGGACCGAAACCCAGACAATACATTACAAAATAAACTATAGAAGTCTATCAGAAATTCCAAAAAAGTATTAAAATGTATCATTTATTAAAATGACACACAATACGTTCACAAGCATATTGTAATTGAAATTCCAATGTGGTGAAATAATCAAATTTGTAATATTAGATTTTATATAAGATACCTTCACTAGAAGGTGGAATCAGTAACAAATCCTTTGTTGATATGGCTTATATTACAACACGGGATTCTGAACACCGTCAAGCAAGCTGATCTTCATTACCAGACTCCCACGTGATTATCCATCTGCTCCATAGATTTGTAAATGTAGAGAGTAAATCTACAAAGTTTCAAGTTTATTGGCATGCCGGTAACAGAGATATATTTCGCCCTTTATAATAACGACAGATCAGAAGATGAAGATATGGATTGAATGAAGAATATGTTATTCAAAAATGATAGTCAGTAAATGAAGTCTTTTTTTTTTCTTCTTCTTTTCTTTTTTTTTTAAATATTATTTTACAGCAAATATTTGTACATTATCTATAATTTGTGCTAGTCTACAAGTCTATTTTATATTTTCTTGTCATGAAAATTGAATCATTATGAAAATAATGGGCCTTAATGAAATGAATTAGATACGTTTAACAGAATTTTATATTTGTTTTCTTGTTTAGCATTGGACAGTTACCATGGAATCAGCACAGTCAGTGCTAAATAAACTCGGTGACATATATTTTTCATTGTTTTGATCAAACAAGCCTTAGAGAATATTTTCAAGAAATTAAGGGAACATCTTTTTAAGGAATTTCTGTTAAATTTAAAAAATGTTTGAAAATGAAGCTCTTTTTATCTCACTTTTTTAAAATGTCTATATTTTTTTCTCTCCATTTCTGTAAAATTAATATATCTGAGGATATTTAGACTATTTATTCTGATAAAGTGAACTTTCATGAATTATCTGTTTGTATGTGTGTCTTCTATTTGTAGAATTTTTATGTCTTTCTTCTCTTAATTGAGAGAATATATCATAACTATTTATTAAAAAGGTTTCCATGGATATACGAACGTATCATAAAAACGAAACGAGCACGGTGACCCATCATTTTGTATCCATTTTCGTGTTCAGTGCATTTCTTACATTAAACCTGTGAAAATCAGGAAATTCTATGGAAAAGAAAACTGTAGCCTACGCCCTTATTTTTGCCATAATATCGTGTGTATTTAATGAACGCTGACGTATTGCAGTATAAACGAACAATTACCCTTTGCATTATTAGATCTATCCTTTATACTTTTGTCTAAGCATAATTCAAAATATGTGTTCATAATAAAAAGTGGAACCCTACCCACAATTGTTTATAAATGATTTTTTTTTTAAATTTTGCGCGCAGATTTGATACATCACGTGACCATGATTACATGATTTACTGCATGATGTTTATAATTACTTCAGATAAATCCTGATATATCTATTTCGAATATATATCTTAATTAGACAAAAATTCCAGATTATCTAAGTACCTCCTGAAAAAGACAGCTGTCTAATTATACATGTCGTATGCAGATCTATCACATTTGTTACATGACATTATCATCCAGATTCCAACTGTTCTGTATGACACTTGCATAGGTTTTGTGACAACTGTACATACTAGTATGTCATATACAATAAGCTACCATAGGTATAAGTACATTGTAGTCCTAAAATACTTGCGGACAAAAAAAGGCTATTTAGGGTGGAGATCGACGTTTTTGTATATGAGAGGGTAAATAAAGGTGCCATATCAATGAGGAGATATAGTGGTATTTTTCTAAGTTGTATGTATGTCTATAGGGGATACATTTCTATGTTGTGAATGTTGTATTTCTATTAGAGATAGTGTAGTTTTTTCTGTTTGGGATAATTGGACCTTTCTTTAAACAAATGGCATCAGAGTCAAGTGATATGAAGCTTCGTGGTTCAGACCTCTGTCGTATAAAGAGTCTTTCAGGACATTTCCAGGCGCTATATACAAAGATCATCCGGGAATTGTCGAGATGTATTAGTAAATTGTAACATTTTGTAAAATGAAATCTTATAAATTTAGCGGCCTGACGAGGAAGGGATTGACTGCTTTACTCAGGCTGGCACTTGATGGTGGTCAAATGTTTAAAATTGTTCCCGATGAATAAAGGGTAAGAGTGTCCGCCTCAGAGGTCATAGGTTCGAATACCAAAGAGCTTCATGCTTGGTGCTCGGTATATATACAGGGTAAGGATATGTGACTATGTGTGGTATCGTGTCACATGTCTTTGGCGTGAAACTGCAGTGCGGCAGCGCTATATCTGTCGCAAGTATAGACGTCATCTCCAAAATACTGAAATACTGTCTGTGGAACGGTAACCCCAACAAAATCAAAGCAATGAGAGCACTGTAAGAAGCGAATGTTAAAACGTGTGAATTATAAAGTCAATCTCTTTAAAAAATTTTGTTTTAGCATGTAAAAAATCAGGGAAGTTAAATCTTTTAAATCAGCAGGTAATAGATTCTTTTATTTATTGGTCTCTGTCAAATCAAACAAAAATGGATAAGGAATAGTGGTTCTTCCTATTGATCCTCTCAATACCTTTAATACTTCATGCATTTCCTGAAGACAGAAATAATTTTAATAGAAAAGCAAGAAAATGGGACAATATAAAGTTATTGTTCTTTGTCACTCCACATCCTTCCCATGTGTAAAGAATGATATCCATGCCTTCAATAGTTTTAAAATGTGTTCTAGAAAAACATAATTTCACCATACAAGTAATAGAGATGAAGCAAGGCAGAGTTATTGTTCTTGGTTAGTAAAGTTTGACCATTGTATAAAGTATAAACTCAATCCCCAAAGTACTTTCTGAGTTGTGATATACAGATGCGACTAGAGACACTACAGTCATTTGAGACTCTAACAAGAAAAGATTAAAAACAAAATGTTTCAATTGACGGCTTACATTAAACATACTGTCCCCCTCTCATTTGTACTGTTTTGACCTTATAACCAAATCTGTCTATGTGCAGGACCCTCATATTAGAAAAATCGACCTCTCTATAAATAATTTATATATAGAGGTCATTTTTTTTTACTTTTGACTAGAAATTTTATTGTAATTAAATGTGAGTATTAAGTTTATCGATACCCATCTACAGACGCATGATCACCCAGTGTAACCATCCGTAATTGTAAAAGGAGATGGGTAGTTTTCCTATCACAAGCAATACCGTCGCAGACGGTATTGAAACTATATTTAGAATTATAAAACCTATATTTAGATTTTATATTTTCATTTGCCTTCACTTGGCTGATCACACTCACTCCTAGAGCATGCACAACCTTCGTTGGCTGAACTTACGGAATCCCTACCATGAACTGGTGAAGATGTCATTTTGCGAAACATGTTACGTGGTACCGCACGTGCCTGCTTTAAGGATACTGTAGTCTATATTTAACCGATTTCGTCGAAGTTGTGTTTACGAAAATAACATTTCCCGTGTAAAGTGACCTACATTTGCCGAGTTATATGTCAGGAAACAAAGACTTTACCAACATTAACGAGGGAGTGTAGAAAATAATTCTTTAAATTTCTACTGATCATCGGTGAGCGAGCAGTTTTAAATCTCAATTCCTCATGCATAGCTTTGACCAAGTTGCACTAAGTATTGCGTATAGCTGCCGTTTGACCGATTTCGCAGAATGTGTTGAAACCTTACCCTTGTAAACATACTCTTACGTCTGTAAGGTTTCTTGATCATGTGACATCTCACTAGATGCCGTTGTGGTGAGAAAAAAATGGTTAGATTCATTTAAAATGGTTCATGTTCTCCACATTGACAGCAACAGCAGTATCTTGATAACCTCTTATTAATCTTTGTAGTGTACATTTCTATGCCACTTCTAGCATTCAATCAACCATAAGCACTATTTTCTCTCTACAAGGAACCGTCGCCAATCCTTTTTGCAGCCGTACAACAGTATAAACATAGTGCTAATTAAACATGTCACCGGATACGTATATACGGGCTGCTGGCGCCCAAACGTCGGTGTAAAGATGATATGTCGTTACCATGGTAACTACAGTCACCTGAACAAATAAGTGGACTTATTCATGTTTTGTATTTTTCCTTTTGATTTGCTAGTATTATAAACAATCTGGGGGGCCGCCGTGGCCGAGTGATTAGAGTCGTGGACTACAAATCTCTCAGCCTCTCACCGCTGTGGGTTCGAATCCCGGTGGGGACTTCGGATTTTTCATGTGAGGAAGCCTTCCAGCTGGCTTGCGGTAGGTCGGTGGTTCTACCCGGGTACCTCTGTGTACTCGGGGTCTTCCTCCACCTGTAATTAGCTAGACGTCGCTATATGATTGAAATACTATCGCAGCGACGGTAAACCCCAATACAACAACATTATAAACAATCTAGTGGTCTCTTCGCGTATAATTTGCCTTTATTCATGACATTTACTATAAAAAAAAAAACAAGTTTTAAGTTTTGTATTGTCAAATTAAGTCAATAAGGTCAATTACAACGTACAAATATGTTGATGCAGTGTTAATTAAAACATGCATTAAATCTCATACAACATTTTGTAATATGACAATGTATGTTGGAGGTTTGATTGACTGAATCACTGAGCAACAAGAATTGCATTAAACATAAAAAGTGAATGAGAGAGGAAAAAAGTGTATTCTCGTCCTTGATCTTTTTCGTTTGCCTTTGTTATTAAGTGGGAGAAAAAATGAAAAATGTTATATATATATATCAGTGACATTTCTCTCCTGAAAGACTCTAATTGAAAAAAAAAAGAAGAGAAAATATTGAATTTCATTTCAGATGAAATATTAAGGTAAAATATGTAAAATAAAATTAAGAACGAAAAGAAATGAGCTGTAAACGCAGATCTATATTGAAATAATCGAGCTCTTTAAATTCAAATCAGCGAAAATCAAATGTGTGGGAAGAAAATATCTGTTTCAATGAATCCCATATTACGCAAGTAAAATGAATGAAAATCAAGGTGACATTAGACAGTAAAGTTTCAATTAGTTTCCGTTCCCTACAGTCGTATGTCATTCAATACAAATATTTTCATCTCCAGGTTGAGGTCACTAAATGCAAGAAATATGTTTTTAAACCATTGATGGGTAATGGAACAGTTATATGGTGTACTAAATATCTTTGCGCAATGATAAAAACGGACTTTAACCGTATATCAGTCTTATGGAGACTGGCAAGCAGACTATAATATATTGCAAATATTTATGACGTGCACCCCGAAACGAGTCTCGTGCATCTAAAAGAAGTGTGTTGATAAAACAATAACATGTACATATTTATCAAATAAAATTGTAATTATGTCAGCATACGTTATTAAACTTCATTGTATACGGAAGTATATAGTTCAGTTAGTCGCCACTGCAACAAGCAATGGTGCTTAACTTTTTTCTCGCAAGTAGAGGCGTAAATACCAATAAAAGCATTAAAATATTCATTCCGCTTTGCATATGTCATCATCTAAAGTAGGTCAAATGTAAGTTTAGACAGCTACGCCGAAAGAAATCTTAAACAATGTTTAGGAAATTAAGCAACGTTAGGGCAGCTGTATTCCAACATTTCTCCAACAACATTCCAACCATCCTGACCGATGCCTCACTGTGACATCGCACATAATACACCCTGCCCAGGCCAGTCAGTTATGGAACAACCCTTTTCGCATATAAAAATGCACTGAATACGAAAATGGAACTAAAAATTGATATGTCATCGTGCTTGTATTTATGCTACGTTCGTATATCCATGGTAGCCAGTTTTTAATAAATCGCTGGAAAATAAACATCTCTCGTCAAAAGAAAAAGAAAATCAAAATACTGCAAATAAGGGAAACACATACTAACTGATAATTCATGAAAGTTCAATTTATCGTACTGGTGAAACGAGACGCATTATATCTCCAAAGGCCTGAAGGACTACATGATGACAACGACGGTGTGGCCTTTCTGTTCCATGCATTTTGTCCATTTATAAACCTTTTGCATACGAAATGAGTCAGTTTCTCCGGTGTGCGTGTCTTGTTTAACACCAAAGTGCGCCCAACTGTTGAATTAATGCCTCGTATTTAGGCAAATAAGAAAATAAAACGGCATGGCCGGAAGGAAAGCCACAAAATAAGACAAGGAGAAAGCTCACAATTCCTCATTACGCAGTGAGGTACTTGCGCTTTTTATGCCTTACTGTCGACATAAATAATTTCAAAGTCAGTTTCATGTTGTGTATTAGGCATGTTCATGTCGGTTATACTGAAGTTGCTCAATTCATATTCAAACCCTTTAACTCTGATAGCTTTGACCTAAAAACGTTTATGGTCAAAACCCAATGTGACTAGTCTTGAATACCGATATACATGACAGACTCCTTTAGCAACTAAACACCCTCGGGCGTAAAGGTTTTTCTTATGTAATTTGTTTCCATTCTGCTACATCTATGTCATACTATGCCTTTTCTAAATTTATAACATAATTCTAAATCTCAATTATCAAATAGCTTGCATTTACTGATTTGAATCATTCAGGACAGATAGCATTTTCAGAATTCACATCGGTTTGACTGAAATCGAATTTCAGCAGGACAGTTCAAAGAAAACTAGAACTACATTGAATTTCTAAATTGACTAAGCTCTCATAGCATGTAGTCGCAAACGATAATCTCAATATCTCCGTGGACTTAATTACTGAATTAAATTTATGCTTTTGCCAATCAGTCTAAATTTAATTGTCAAGCCTTTTAAACATCACGTCATGTCTTACGTCATGTTCTCTTTTGATATTTTGATGCCGTACACATTTACTCCTACCTACATATCTGACCAAAGTGAATAAAAAGGAGTTGACTTTACACAAATATATAATAAAAAGAAAGCCCTTCTACATGAAATATATCCGTAAAGCGGGAAAAAATAACATGTTTTTTAGTTTCTCACTTTTGAAAATTTTCTTATCGAAAGGTAAAATGCAAACACTTTTTAACACATATTTGTCAAAAAGATTGAATGATGTTATTTGACGAAATTATATATTAATTGATCAAAGTGAATAAAAAAAAATATTTCATAAATATGAAGGCACATCTATCTTTCCGTACTTCTATTGTTTATGTACGTTTTTTGGTGTATCCCACGTCATAAAGGTAAAAGGTGGAAAAAAAAGTTCCGTTACCTTAATCATCTTTTACCGGCATACCTGTCAGATACGGAAACCTCTTCTACGTTTCCGTAGCCAGACACACACTTTCAAATGCCTTAAGATATTCCACCCATCATAAAACCATAGTTATGGTCCCAAATATCTAAAAAGGACATCAGTACAGATGCAAGCATCCACTGACTAGGAACAATAGGCTTATTTTATTTAGGTCTATAAAGGTTTTCATTTACTATAAAATTCCAACAATCATTTGATGGACCATGATCACAATTTAATAATGATGTATGGATTACACTGAGCATAAAAATCCATACATGTCATTTATAATGGTATATAGTGTTATAAAACATAATTTATGCATCCCTCTTTTTGCATCAGTAACAAATCAATTGTTTTTAAGAAGATATTCGTTTTAATGGGTCCATATTTCTTCATAAATGCCTGGATTTATAAACAAAACAAATTGAGAAACTCCGCACGCTTCCGAACGTTTCCCAATTTCTTTTTAAAATTTCATCGTTCTGCGATGAAAATGCATTGCGATGATTCCTCGAAATTCTAGACAGAAAATGTTGCCTTGGGGTTTCTTTTGTTCAAGATACTAAACTAATTTGTTTACCTGATTTGAATTATTACTCCGTCGTCACTTTCTCTCGTGGATATGAATTGAATATTTTCCTGATCAATGCGCGGTTGTTTTATGAAAATATATTAAGTACATACCAAAGAACTAAAATATATATATATTAGAAAATAAAATTACGATTTTCCGAAGGCTGAAGGGAAGGGGAGAGATTAAACGTCCAAATAATTGCAAGGTTCGGTAAAACAGGAAATTAATTTCCTTTTTTTCTTTTTTGAGCTTATTATTTCTCCTAACATATATCGCATAATGCGTTAACTTTAAATCAAATAATGTATTGTCAATATATCGATTAATGCATTGTCTATTGATCGAATAATGTATTGTCCAAAGGATAGTTCCAGGTCTGGATCGAATAATGCATTGTCTATAGATCGAATAATGCATTGTCTAAAGATCGAATAATGCATTGTCTATAGATCGAATAATGCATTGTCTAAAGATCGAATAATGCATTGTCTAAAGATCGAATAATGCATTGTCTATATATTGAATAATACACGATACTCTGATTATTCGAATAAACTACAGTGCAGCATCAGTTTGTGATGTCTTTAAAACACGATTCAAAGGGTCGTTCTAAAAACAATGTTTTGTTTATTTGTTTATTGAGTTTAACTACCCGTCGACAGTATTTAGGCATTTGGAAACTATATCTATTTGAGACAGATGTTTCAACAATACAGTATGTGGCATGATACCACACCCAGTCTTATATCTCCTGGCACAGGGCAGAGTCTCTTCATCCTAAATGTATATACAGAGACCCTGCACAGGGCGATCCAGACCTGAAACTATCCTTATGTGCTGAGCGCCAAGCAAGGGAGCTATACCAGTACCATGGTAATAACTTTAGTATGTCGGGGATAAAACCCACGACCTCCAAAATCAGTGTTTTAAGGACATCTCTGTTTAAGACTATTAGCGTTATAGTTGTAAATACGTATACTTAATTTATTAATTACTTAACCCTTTCCCTCATATAGACTCATTTAACCCTTTCCCTCATATAGACTCATTTAACCCTTTCCCTCATATAGACTCATTTTAACCCTTTCCCTCATATAGACTCATTTTAACCCTTTCCCTCATATAGACTCATTTTAACCCTTTCCCTCATATAGACTCAATTTAAACCCTTTCCCTCATATAGACTCATTTTAACCCTTTCCCTCTTATAGACTCATTTTAACCCTTTCCCTCATAAAGACTCATTTTGACGCACTCAATAGGTACCACATAAAGCCTGATCTGCAGAAAACCACAGTTAAACCTTACCAAATTTAATTATAAAGTCCTAATTTCCAGACCACTGAGGAGCAGCAAACAGCATAAAACCAGATCAGCCTGCGAGTTACTCGCAGGCTGATCTGGTTTTATGTTGTTCGCATAGGTCTTTTCATGGTTTCCTCTATGAGGGAAAGGGTTAATTGCCACATAATAATATACTGGCTTTCGACTCTGTAGCAGTACCTGACTGGTTCTGACCACAAGTGGACCAAAGTCCGAACGCTCTTTTTTGTCCAACAAGTACCTCAATGACATAGATTAGAGGTCACTTTTAAATGTCCTTCTAAGCGTTTTGTCCTTTGATATATACTTAACTGTGTATTAGAAAGTATTGACTAGAGGCCACATTTTTGTATATGCTTCACAACGACTTATTTCTTAATATATACTATATCACGGATTAGAAACCATTCGAAATATAATCTTGCCATAAACGAAATAAATTGTAAAAAATCACTGACTTCACTGACGGTAAATATCACGAGCAAACCCCTACAACTATGTAACCTTTTCACCAAAAGTACCGAAAACATCCGAATATACACTTGTGATAGCACATGCATTGTACATGTCATTTTGTCATTGAAAATAGCACTAAATCCTGAAACCAACGAGAAAGATCACTGAAGTGAATAATACCCTCGAATGAGTGTAAAAATGGGACGTGACGTGACGGAATGTGATGTACTGACGGGACGGGACTTGACGGAATGTGATGTACTGACGGGACGTGACGTGACGGAATGTGATGTACTGACGGGACGTGACGTGACGGAATGTGATGTACTGACGGGACGTGACGTGACGGAATGTGATGTACTGACGGGACGGGACGTGACGTGACGGAAAGTGATGTACTGATGGGACGGGACGTGACGGAATGTGATGTACTGACGGGACGGGACGTGACGGAATGTGATGTACTGACGGGACGGGACGTGACGGAATGTGATGTACTGACGGGACGGGACGTGATGGAAAGTGATGTACTGATGGGACGGGACGTGACGGAAAGTGATGTACTGATGGGACGGGACCTTACTGAATGTGATGTCCTGATGGAAAGTGATGTGCTGACGGGACGTGACGGAATGTGATATACTGACGGGACGGGACGTGACGGAATGTGATATACTGACGGGACGGGACGTGACGAAAAGTGATGTACTGATGGGACGGGACGTGACGGAATGTGATGTACTGACGGGACGGGACGTGACGGAAAGTGATATACTGATGGGACGGGACGTGACGGAATGTGATGTACTGACGGGACGGGACGTGACGGAAAGTGATGTACTGATGGGACGGGACGTGACGGAATGTGATGTACTGACGGGACGGGACGTGACGGAATGTGATATACTGACGGGACGGGACGTGACGGAAAGTGAGGTACTGATGGGACGGGACCTGACTGAATGTGATATACTGACGGGACGGGACGAGACGGAAAGTGATGTACTGATGGGACGGGACGTGACGGAATGTGATATACTGACGGGACGGGACGTGACGGAAAGTGATGTACTGATGGGACGGGACGTGACGGAATGTGATATACTGACGGGACGGGACGTGACGGAAAGTGATGTACTGATGGGACGGGACCTGACTGAATGTGATATACTGACGGGACGGGACGTGACGGAAAGTGATGTACTGATGGGACGGGACGTGACGGAATGTGATATACTGATGGGACGGGACGTGACGGAAAGTGATATACTGACGGGACGGGACGTGACGGAAAGTGATGTGTACTGATGGGACGGACGTGACGGAATGCGATATACTGACGGGACGGGACGTGACGGAATGTGATGTACTGACGGGACGGGACGTGACGGAAAGTGATGTACTGATGGGACGGGACCTGACTGAATGTGATGTACTGACGGGACGGGACGATGATTCCTATAAAGCCCCCACTTCTTTCAAGCGGGGTTATTATTAAATAGTACAAGTATAGACGATATAGGATTGGCAAAACGATCAAGCCTCCGCTTCGAAAAACAAAATTGTGGCTTTCCCTGTAGAACATTTCACTATAGGATATAGATATAGGTATATTTCGCTGATTTAAATTGACCAATCAGTGAATGGAAAAAACTCTCAAGTGTATGGTTATTTCCTATTGAAATTTACACCAGCATGTAGATTATGTGTATTGGGAGACCTTGTTGAAAAACGAAGTTCGGAGTGAAGTGGTCTCTTGAACCAAAGTTACATACAGAAAATGTGGCAAATTACACTGTATTAAAGGAAATGAAAATGCTATAAAAGTTTAATCAAATAAGAATTATACATTGTGCTTTGGACGGTGCCCACATTTGATGATTGCTACCTAATTATGCAAGCTCGCTATGAATGGATCTATTGAAGGAGATATGTGTTTAATGAATACAACAAATACGTTTGTTGTTGAGTTTCAACTAGCAGCAACAATATTTCTGTCATCTGAGAGCAGTGAAACTTCAACAGTGTGTCGCGATAGATCGGATTCACGCAAGACGGTATTGTTAGAAATGACTGACCTAGAAACAAAACCTCACAAGACCATAAATTTCACAGCAACTAAATCATATATAGAACAGAAATTCTTCAAGGCATGTGCTCACCCAATGGTCCGAGCGTGCCAATTTAGGTCTAATTGTTTACATTCTGCGAATCTCGACCGTCCTGAATTTGTTTTCCCTATAAACCACCTCGCTAGGCTGGCGATGTATCTATTTCACCCTTTTGACGATAATTCGCTGCCAAGATTGATTCGTTGTATAATTAGACGACCATAGTTTACTCTGAGATAGCATTGTGCCTGCTAATAAAACGGGCCGACTTTGTGATACGACAAACAATAACGTTTTGTTCATCTTCGTAGATGATATCTCCGGTCATATTTGTATTCAAATACTTGATAACAAATCCAGTCTCTCGAGGCAAGCACTGTGATATCATAATAGTTTCCAACAAGAAGAAAAAAAAAGTGTCTTAATATGAAAGCAAACTAGTTGATGACGGCGTGACTGTCCATTCGAATCTCCTCTCTCTCTCTACAAAACGTCATATTCTAATCAGATGCTTCTTTCTGTTGATGTTGTTGTTGTTGTTTCTACGAATAAATACCAAATATGCGCACGAAAACATGCAGATGTGAATGAATATTTGAGAGGAAAAAATCAAAACCTTATCTATTCTCCATCTTGTGCACCTA
>CM037779.1:24768932-24818932 GCA_021229015.1 Solen grandis | reverse complement strand
TGACGACGGACGCACCGACGGACGATGGACAAAAGGCGATCACAAAAGCTCACCATGAGCACATTGTGCTCAGGTGAGCTAAAAATGGTATGTAAATAATTTATAGAACCTAACCTTAACAGCGTTAATTGCATATTACAATTATACAATGACTTAAGAATCCTAATAAAAATCCTGTGCAATATACATTTCAATCAGGTACTCACGAAAACTAACAGAGAAAAACAAAGTGTGACCTTAGTACAAATGTAATACACATAAATGATGTAACAATCCGGCTCACAGCCAGTGTCAATTACATGAAATACAAGTCATGTTAGTTTCACTACAAAAGGATTAAATGTCCGTTCAAGTTATTGACAAGGTACGTTAGATAAATGTTTTAAATGTTTTTGTAAGAGAATTAATTCACAATGATGGTTCTTCAAGTATCAAATGTCACTGATATGCTGGGCATATCAATATATATAGTGATTTTATGACCCCCCCCCCCCACAACCCCTTTATTATGGATCTGTAACACAATATCACTGACACTTCAACTTGTATTCAACTTGATGGAAAACTAAACAATCGTAAAGTAGATAAATTCTGTCAATTTCCTTACAGTCATTTTTCTGTAAGTTACGCAAGTTATTGCAGATCTAATAAAGCTGTTCAGTAAAATGATTTACCTTACTATCTCGCTCCAGTTCATTCCGTAACCATTCAAAATCACTGTACCTGCGTCTTACACTGCATTCTTTAACTTTAAAGACAGGTAGATTGGTCTGAAACAGATTATAAGATTTTGTGTAATATATATGTGAAAACTGTAACATAACTTTCTTATTGTGCTGGAGTGGGCAACAAAATCATTATGTTCATCAAAAACAAGGTCAAATCAGATTTTTATGCATAACACATTTAAATGTTTGAAAGGACCCCCCATGCCCACCAACAACCAAAATATTACAGAAACTTAATGGGAGGATATGGCTTATTAAATCCATTGGGGTGTTTAGAAGTATAATTGAATAGGTCCAGATTTCAAAAAGGTGGTTTTCAAACTACTGTGATTATTGTCTGCATTTTTGTCAAAGTTTTTAGACTGGTTTATTCGTATTTTACTATCTGAGTCAAATGTAGAAATAAGATCCAGTGTGGTACAAATGCAAACTTTTCACTGCTTCGTATGCTCCCACATCCTACTTCATGATCTTTATTCCACTTGTCTTCAGATTATGTAACAGAGAGAGTTTGATGAAACTTATTTCCCAAATCTGTGCAACGGGTATAATAAACATTAACGCATGACTGCGGCTGATGTTTTTTTAAAGTCACCCATGAGGTACATTTAAGAGACCATGGTAAGCCTTGAAAATAACCACTATTTTTAGAAATGTGAAGTCAAAGCAAGGAATCCCCTTCAATTCAGACCCATTTTTCAGGTATGATATGATATGATTCATACTTACGTATAGAACATATCGCAGCCTACGCAGAATGGAATATTAAATTGGCTATACCTTATTTTTTATCTTTATGCAAACAGTTTTCTAAAACTAAATAATACAGAAAAGTGTCAATATATTACTTTATTTGTGAAGGTAACTTTTCTGCTTGTTGAATTTTAGCTGCCTACTTTCTTTCATGGATTGAAAATTAATTTGGGTAATGCCCACGGCATAAAATAGAACATATTTGTTACCCAACTCAATTCACCTTTCTGTAACTAAAAAGAAAATGGCAAGTCAAAATTTACCATACAGAAAGGCTAAATTTTCAATAAAGGAATAATAATAACTTTTTTTTTTTTACAGGGCTAATGAATACCTCCTTCATCACATCACTGTCATAGATTACCCTGCCATGTTTAGCAACGCAGTCACAAAAAAATTCTAACCCCGCATTATGTGTTTTAAACTTTTTTTTGTTTAACCTAAAAACTGTACCAGAGTATGCCATACATCAAAGTAACATTTTACATCATAATGTATAGTCAAGAGTTTGATACACATAGCGGCCAAGTTCCTTTTTTATTCATTTTTTCACTTCTTTTAAAAATAAACATGCTACGACGCTCCACCTTACCTACCATTAATCCTCTTATTAGGGTTGGTAATAATCAAGATAGAAAGATAAAAAATGGCAGAATTACATGATAGTTCTACAGTAAAGGTTCAAGTACATAAATAAGGACAAACAACAAATGAAACAAATACAAATATCTCTTGATTAAAACATTTAAAGCTTCTTAAGAAAAGCAAGTTTGATCGAAAATATGTAAACACATCGTCGAAGAAATAAGGGGGCAGCTCTAATTTTCCCATAGAAGTTGACTTCCGGTTAATGTCAGGTTATGTTTTGAACACAAAACAATTCTAACCAATCAGTGTATCGCTTTTTGCAACCGTGTTTTTTGTTGTTAACATCTCAAAAACTGTAGAGATAGCCATCTTCAAGTCATTTTTAATCTAATGTATAGTCAAGAGTTTGATACACATAGCGGCCAAGTTCCTTTTTTATTCATTTTTTCACTTCTTTTAAAAATAAACATGCTACGACGCTGCACCTTACCTACCATTAATCCTCTTATTAGGATTGGTAATAATCAAGATAGAAAGATAAAAAATGGCAGAATTACATGATAGTTCTACAGTAAAGGTTCAAGTACATAAATAAGGACAAACAACAAATGAAACAAATACAAATATCTCTTGATTAAAACATTTAAAGCTTCTTAAGAAAAGCAAGTTTGATCGAAAATATGTAAACACATCGTCGAAGAAATAAGGGGGCAGCTCTAATTTTCCCATAGAAGTTGACTTCCGGTTAATGTCAGGTTATGTTTTGAACACACAACATACCCGGATTCTAACTTCATAATCAGTGTATCGCTTTTTGCCCACGCCGTGTGTTTGTGCATCTGTTACATCTATCTCGAGAAAGTTAGCTGGTGGAGAATAAGCATCTTCAAGTGTCTGTTTTTTCGGCTGTATTCTAGCCGTCGCCGTTTGGTTTGTACCAGTGGACATTTTTCCTCCTACACACAAACCTATGACATCATCAATTTATGCGTTAAAAGTGTGTCACACTGATATGTGTCATCGTTGTCGTCCTCTCAGGCACCAATCAGATTATTGTTTGAAAAAGGTTATGTCCGTGAAAAACCATTGTTGATCTGTGACCTTTTTAAAGACATACGTGCACAATGCAGTTATTTTCTGTATAGTCAAAGAATGAAAATTAAAACAAGCCATGATAATTAAATTTTCTAAAACTTTGCATGTTTATACAGAATTACATTGGAAACTTATTTATGGGGAAAAATAGGGGGACACCGTTATACTTTTTGAGTTATCTGTACCTAATTTTTTTCTGTTTTATGTCATTTTCAAGGGCAGATAACTCAAATCAAGCCTATCGATACTTTATTTTATTTCACATTATTTGTTTGTTGTTTCATTTCCAGTCTTTATGCAATGTTTAAAACGAATTACGGACGTTTCGTCTACCTGCCATTTCGTCTACAAAGTAACATATAGAATAGACGAAAGACGTTTCGTCTACTAAGTAATATAGTATAGACGAAAGACGTTTCGTCTACTAATAATTTAGTATATGATGAAATATTACATTGATGCTTATTTTATTTATTTATTATGTTACAGATCTAATGTTAAAGATATTTGATAATCAGAATTAATGAAGATATGGAAAAAGTTTGATTTTGTTTATATTCGAAAGTATACATGTGTTATGCAAATAATATGCCTATGTAATTAAAAAAAAAAGTAGGTTTAATTTTATAAAATTTATATATTCGTGAAATTGATTTAATTGAAGCGATAATCGTCAAATACTTATACTTTTGGACATGTTTTAACAGGTAATTGTAGGCATGTTTTACATTTGATAGAACTAATAAACAATAGTTATACCAAAATTAAAAGAAGTTAAAAGAAAAGAAAGAATTATGGACCGTCTGTTTGAACTAAACAACGATTTATTTACATTATAAATTTTCATCAAAAGATTAGCATTAATTGTTCACCTTTTGTATACCAATTAGCGGCACGTGTTTTCTCTGTTATGAAACACCCGGCTATAAATAAAGATTTTTGTATATTGTGTCGTATTCTTGTAATGTCCTTTTCGGTATTGTAATGTCCTTTATATAATAATAAAGTAAAAAAGAAACTGTTAAAGAAACTGTATACCTATTGTAAACCAATTAGCGGCACGTGTGAAAATGAAGCCTACATTCTTTTAATTTCCTTTTCGGTACTGTAATGTCCTTTAATTAGGATGACTCATGGTAAAATGTAACTGTTAATTACCGCGTGTTTGTACCCGTAATGTTTATATAAGATGTGTGGTGTCAACCTAAGCATCATACCCGCATTATGTCGGAGTACTTTTGCATCAGCTGTTCGGGGTGAGTGTCAGCAGGTTGTATGTCTGGGAATTTAAGGAATTAAAATTTTTATAAATTATTTTATAATAATTGTAAGAATAATAAGAAAAAAAATCTATAATATAGTCACGTAATATAAGAAAACAGTATTATCATGTCATCATTTACTGCCACAAAGGTTTATCGTTCTTATTGTGTAAAATAATAGTTGTGTAATAGAAATAATAATAAGAAGAAATGTTAATTAGTTGTTGTTTTTTTTCGTTGTTTTTTTTAAAATAAAAATACATGAAATATTATATTCTTCTATTTTCAGGAGCGTCGACAGGCATTTCGTCGGCTGAGTATAGGCAGATGAAAGAAGGGAGACTGGAAATGGACTGGCGCTGTCATGGTGTCGGACCACCTCCTAACCAGGATTCACCGAAGGAGGTACCGGGAAGTCCATGGCCGCCTCTTTGAAGCCTGGGACGCATACGAGGAGGAAGATATCACCACCACTCAGCTCCTTCACAGGTGCAGCAGCATCGCTGGACTGGGTACTGTGGACTGCCAGGACCCAATCCACGATGAGGAGTAATCTGAATGTTGTGCTTGTGGTGTTTGTAGATACGTAGTACTTAGCAAAAGTCTGATTTTTTTACATGTGAGTCCCGAATCCTGGACTCAAAAAAATTGCAAGGGACTTATTAAAATTGATATATTGGACTCACTGATTTTTATAAATTAAGTGGTACATGACTCATGGTCTTGACATGTAAAGTGACGTTATGTTATACTGTGGTGTAAATATATGTTTTATAAATATATGTTGTATATATGTATATAAATGTTATATAAATTATGATAATTATTTGATTTGATTTTTCAGTAATAAATATTGGTTGTTTATACTTTTGTTTTAGTGTTTTCTTCTCAGTCCCCAAAAACGAGAACCGAGAGAAAGTAGAGAGAAAGTAGATAGAGCTAGAGAGAAATGTGTGACTGAGTGTGAACAATTACAACATTCTAAGCAAGCCTCAATACTATCACCTCGTCCACAGGCATTTAATAATCACCTTTAACCATTTAAAGTATCAGCTATTCAGTAGGACTGAACTGTTACCCTATTACTAGTCGTATTATTGCTGTCTGTAAGTAACCACACTGTATTACAAAATGTTCAATGATATTCTTTCCATTTCATGAAGCTAAAACAACCGGTTATATGTTAATACATTATTTTCAAAAAACCTATAAATTGACACGATAATTGTAAATAACTCACCACCTCGTCTTCATTCTGTCGACATCGGCCGGCGAATCACGATTATCCCAAAACCCACGTGCATCCCATGTACAATTAGTGTACTGTGCTAGTTTTATGACTGCTGTATATCGCTTACCTTGTTATTATTATTATTTTTTTTTTTTTAAGGCGTGTAGCCTTTACCCTTAGTAACGCGTCTCTCTGTTTGATCTGTAGATTATGTAGCAAAACGGTTAGATAAACATTTAAGGTAAGGGGCAAATACCATTCAACATTTGTGATATTTTATATAATCATAGAAATGTTTCCCTCTTGTGAAACTAATTAATATATTATTATTTTTTAGCGCCAGACACTATGGATCATACATCGAACGACTTACTGATGTACACTGTTGACTAAAATAACGTGACTACTTCCTCTTTTGCTATTTTCTCACCATTTACATCCCTCCCTCTACATTTTCCCTAGTATTTCTTCTCTCTATTTTGTCAAATGTCACGTTTCGACACTGCCTAACACACTCACTGAAATACATTTGTTTGTGTATTTTTTGCAAATCTCCATGCTGTATACCTTGTATACCTGGATGAAAATAAAGAAATGTTCTGTTCTGTTCAAAAGTTGATTAATCTTGTCCACACTTCACACATTTGCAATCACCTTCAGCCAAGAGGTGTGAAATAATGATATTACAAGGTAACAACGCTCTTGTAAGACACACTTTTCATTAACTTGAACACGTGTACTTTAATGTATTTAATATTCTACATTCTACAATAAAAAAAATCTACTTTTTTTATTTTAATCACTCGCATCACAAGTCCATTGCGCTTATTTGGTAAGAATTTTTTTTATTACATTAGTAATTAGATCTACTAACTGTACAATATTAGACAATTAAATATAAATTAATCGAATAATTAAAAAAAAAATAAAAAAAAAAATAAAAATTTAAATTTTGATTGTTCATTGCGCTTATTTCGGCCTTGGCCTACTCCATTAATCACATAAATTACATACTTCTCATCGTTATGAACTAATTATCAAATACCCTATATAACAAACAAACAAAAAACACTCAAAACACTTAAAATATCTTAAAATATTCTCTTTGTTTATCAAAAATAAATTAATACATTAATTCCCTTTTAACTCTATATAATGTATATGTAGACGAAATGTCTACCCCTTTTCAACTATAAATTCAGTTAGACGAAATGGCAGGTAGACGAAACGTCCGACACCCTTTAAAACAACTCTGTTAACAGATTTTCCCCTATGCTTCAGCATATATTAGGGAAATTTCTATATATTAGTGTATGCGACTATAGTATAAAATCTGTTGTTCAGATTTTCTAAAACTTTTACACAGTGACATAGAATACAGTACCAAACATCGAGTTTAAATTAAAGTGTAGCTAGCCCATAATATTGAGTTATCTGCCCTTGAAAATGACTGAGAAGAGCAAATAACTCACTTTCGGGGGCAGATAGCTCAAAAAGTAGAATGGTGACACCCATTTTTTCCCATAAATTTGTTTCTAGTGTAATTTTCATAATCGTGCTAAATTTTAGAAAATTATGATGGCTAGTTTTAATTTTCCTTCTTTGTCTTTATAGAAAATAACTGCATTGTGCACATATGCCTTTAAATAAGAAAAAATCTCATTACTTTGAAATTGCATTTTTGTTGAAAATAACGTTACTTAAGGACAACTTATAATTAAACCTAGCCCAGGGTCTCTATATATACCCTGCTTAGCCAAAATAAACTCATTAGAATTTTTTCAGTACAAATTAATAAATAATAATGATAAAAAGTCATATTAACAATAAAAGAACATTTACATAAAATATCTATAATATATGATCCTCAACATTTTGTTAGTGCCTTAGGAAGATTTTTTTCTTAATAAAATGTTTGACCATGTAAACACTATGTACATTCTTTGAAGGCCAGTGTTACATATTATGCACTTAGAAACTTTACCTCCTCATCTGTTTTTCAAAGAGAAAAGTCTCATCAAGGGCCATAACTCTCTCAGGTCCATTTTCATTTGTATTTATCTCCCCCTTTTAAAAACAACAACAACAACAACAAAAAACACAGACAAGTGTTAAGGCATATGCATACGGTCAGCTCTTAATGTTTAGGTCAAATACCACAATATGAAATAGTCTGTTATCTTAAGCAAACTGTTCTGCAAGTAAAAATTGTCTGTTATTATATTTTAAATTGAGATAAAAAAATGATTCATTGGCTATTTAAGTCATGTAGAAAATATGTTGCTCAAACCTAAGTTTGAACTTTTGGACCGACAGCACATTCAACAGTTAGTGTTTTCTATTAATATGCAAATTAATGATATCATGACAAAATTCATGAGACCTTAATATAATATTAATGTCATTTCTGAATACCCTGGTAATTTATCTATACATGCAATCACTGTGTAAATAATTAAGTTTCACTTTTTTCTTGCATTGGGTAAAGATGTATTTAGAGCACCAGTATAGAAGCTTCTCATGTTTGGCACATATATAGATAAGAACCAGCAATCATTTCCAGAAAGAAAAAAATATCCTAGAGTGAGAGAGAGAAAAAAAAAAAAGGGAGTGAGAGAAACTTTTATTCATTGGAAAAATAGTTCTTACAACTTATATTCAACAGTTCATTGATTGGACCAGTACTTTGTGCCTGGGGAAGACATAAACGAATTGCACCCACAACAGAGTCCAAACCCACAACCTTCATTTCCATAGCGCTTTAATACTAAGATGAAAAAGAGGCCTGGGTTTCATAAAGTTCTAGTACATTCTCTTTTTAGGTAGAGTTTTCTGAAAAAGTAAGGACATTTTTTAATCATTTTGACAAAAATAATAAGTCTCCTCAAGAATCTTTAAAAGAAATATCAAAGGGCCCATAACTTGGTAAAAATATGAGTGATCATGCTGATGATATTGGTATAGATCTTGAGGTGTCACTGCTTTCTAGCAAGTACAATCATGTGGTTGCTTATACATTGTCAAAAATAAAAATCTGCCTCTGAAAACACCAAAAACTTGTAACTGTGTGGAAAATCATAAACCTGGAACATGCTGATCTCGTATCTCCTCTTCCAATGAATATACAGAACTGTTGCTGCTGAGAAAAAAGGCCCGAGAAAAAATAGAATGAAGACCCATAACTCTGTGGAAAATTTCAGACAAGACCATGTTGTTAATAATATCTCTTTCCAGTATTGTAAATTCCCACAAAAGTCAATGTATCCCAACTGTGGTTTCCAAAATATAGTTAGAACAAAAAAACAAAAAACAAAAAAAAAACAAGAAGACCTTGGTGAACTGTTAAATCAATAACCACAGCTGGCTTCAAAGATATATGCATGATAGTGACTTGCACACAAAACCTTAACCAAGGTATGATGCCCATGCTTGATGCCAGGGTAAGTAAAACAGCTCACTATACTCTGCGTAGTGCGTAAAATCATCTTTGTAGAATTTTCATATATGAACATGGTTTTAAAGTTACTAGTAATTTCTCTTGTCATGTGAAAGGTCAAATTGAGCCAATAACAGCCTCAACAGACATACAATACCTGGTTTGCATTTGGAGCATAAATGGGTACAATTTGCTTTTGAAAATATCTTTGTCTAAACTGATGAAGTAAAGATGAAATAAGTAGCAGTATTGTCCATTGGTAGAATAATTGACTCCAAATGATAAGGTTGTGGGTTTGAGCACAAATCAATCGGGAACTATCCGACATTAAGTACGGGTCCACTCCAGAAATGGTTAAGAGGATTATCATTAGTGTAACTTGCATTATTTGTTTTTCAATTAATGTAAAAGAGAGAGGTTTGACACTTTCCTTCACTCTTACCCTATACTAAATGGTCTCATTGTTTCTACTCATCTAGTCTAAACAATTTGTTTGTTTGGTGGGTTTAATGTCCTACCGACAGTTTTTCAGTCATTAGGAGACGATGTCTACTTGAGACAGATATAATGCGGCCACATTGCAGTATCACGCCATAGACATGTGGCATGATACAACACCCAGTCACATTATCCTGACGCCAGGACAACCAGTCCTGCAACTACTCTTATATGCTGAGCACCAAGCAAGGGAGCTATACCAGTACCATTTTTTACGACTTTGGTATGTCGTGGCCAGGAATCAAACCCATGACCTCCTGCTCCCAAGGCGAATGCTCTAACCATTCAGCCACCAGGGACGGTCTAAACAATTAGATGTTAAATGCTTGGATGTTTAAATTTCATCCTCAATATTCTGAAAGGTTTAGGGGGAGATCTTTGAAAAACAACAACAACAACAACAACAAAAAACAACAACAAAAAACAACAACAGACATAACTGCATTTCTTTAACACCCATAAGTACACCTTTTAAGTAACATATAGGAAGAAGAAGAGACTTGAACTTTCCATCCACAGGACAAACAATCATAGCAACACATACTGACTAGTATTTTTTTATTATCATAATAATAAACATTATCATTAGTCATTTACAAAATCATTGTTTTTCTAGATATTTGTACCGACCACACAAATTTTATCAGAGTAATGCATACATTTGAATTATGCAAAAGGCTGTCAAATTTGAAACTATTTCTATATCACTTTTCTTAAACAATATAATACAACAAAGTATCATATTGACATGTAATACTGGTACCCCTTACATACATCATGTAATACTGGTACCCCTTACATACATCATGTAATACTGGTACCCCTTACATACATCATGTAATACTGGTACCCCTTACATACATCATGTAATACTGGTACCCCTTACATACATCATGTAATACTGGTACCCCTTACATACATCATGTAATACTGGTACCCCTTACATACATCATACTTCTTTAACCCTTTCCCTCATATAGACTCATTTTGACGCTCTCAATAGGTATCACATAAAGCCTGATCTGCAGAAAACCACAGTTAAACCTTATCAATTTAATTACAAAATCCTCATTTCCAGACCACTGAGGAGCAGCGAACAGCATAAAACCTGATCAGCCTGCGAGTTACTCGCAGGCTAATCTGGTTTTATGCTGTTCGCATAGGTCTTTTTCATGGTGTCCTCTATGAGGGAAAAGGGTTAACTTCATGATAACATGTATATGATTACCTTTTGTGTATAGGGATATCTTTTGCTATTGCATTCATCTAGAATCACACTGCCCTAGATGGGCTTGCGGATGAGTTCTGGATTCCCATCCCCGAATTGCTTCAGATGTGTAAGAAGGAAACTGGTTTTGCGACTTTATAAATCTCTAATGCAATTGTAACAGAACCTTAATAAACATTTTTATATACAAGAGAATAAAACCATTATAGTTCATATATTTTTACAACAGTGATCACCTTTTGGACTGTTATGATCTTTTAAGAGCTGTGAAGGATTTATTACACTACATATGTATAAATATATAATCCATAGCAAAATTTTGAGCATGTTCAAAACATCGCACCCTTGCTTCAGTAGGTCTCTGATTTCTGAAGTGATACATTTGATGAGTAAGAAGTTCTATAGATGTACTATGGGTGCTATCCCTAACTCATCTGCCTGTCCATCTGGTGCAGTGTGATTCTAGCTTTAAAATAAAAATCAGCAAATACATGTACCTTCAAAGAGCACTTTAGAAATGGTATAATAGCACTGCAAGCTCTAGTTTTATATTAAAACAAATTTTGTGAATATAAAATTGCTATTGCTCAGTCCCACTGAAGGCATGATTCATATCACAGGTGAAATTCCAACATTATCACAGATCAGCTAAAGGAAAAAAAATCCTTTTCCTCATAATAAATTTACTTAAATATGCAAGCCTACATAAGGTCTGGATTTATTGGGTTTGGAAATCTACAAGTGAAACATCCAAACTTTAATTAAGTAAAGTACTTAAAGCTGCTGAACATCCAAGAGTTATGAATCCACTGTGTGTAGGAATGGGATTCACAGAAGATCAAAATCTTGACAGCACTTGGCTTTTGCTCCAATAAAAACACGTCAGAAACCATGTTTAAATCAGACTGTCAAATGACTGCTACAAAAATGGTGTCAATCTTACAGACATGTTTTGAATGTCCAATTACCATGGCTAAAATAGTAACCATGTAAAGCAGAAATTAGGACTGCCTATCTGCACCACTGGACAAGAGTCACTGTAACGCTGACATTGAAACGTTCGATTAGGTTTGCAGCCGTGGAGTTACTGTGAAGGGACGTCGCAGTTGTCCAATCAGAAACTGACTCAAGCCTCGGAGTCAGACCCAGTGTCAGAGTTATTATCCTCCAGTACAGCTGTGGTGAGAGACTGTAGATCTTCTAGGACAGATGTAAGGGGTTCCTCTGTCACTGTAACACACATAAACAGCTTAAGGATACCAGCATTCAAATGTACAGTGGTTATTTCTTTTACCTATAAAATATAAATTCAAAAAACAATCATAGATTACTATTTGTTGAGCAACATTTCATAAAGATGCTGAACATTAATTTTAACCAATGCAGTATTATAGACATGTACACTAAAATCCGATTAACCATGGACTGATGGGAATACATGCATAAGATATACTCGGATACTAATGAGACTCAAGTAAACTTAAAACAATTTCCTTTTTCATTTCATATATGTTTAAGTAGTTGTTCTACTTCAGCAATAGCAAAATAATATGAATTAATTTAAGCTTCTTAAAACATAAAACTGAAAAGATTGTCAATGTAAGTTTTCAAAATATAATGTAAATCTCAGAAACAGAGTCATCTAATATCAATCAAAGTTTTTAAATAAAAATGATATTTCCAAGAAAAGTACAATGACTGATAATTACAGTTTTCTGGTTCTATTTCCGAAACCAATGCTTCTCTAGTAGACGTTGGCTCCCGAGTGTCCCTGATGGGTTCCCCATCCTCTGTGTCCCAGCTGAGAGTGACTGGTTCCCCTCTCTCTGTCTTCACCCTGCCTATCAACCCTTCTTGTCTCAAAGTTGCCTGGACAATACAATGTTACAGTTTACAGTCACAAATCAAAATCAATACAGCTTACCTTCAAACATTTTACACACAATATAAGTGATGTGGAAATTCTGCAAAAACCACATTTTTTGTATTGAAGTCTTGTTCATTACTGTCAACCTCTAAGCATGACCTTGAACTTTGAGCTATGGACCTGGGTCATGCACCTGCAATCTGTCTAATTGTGTTACACAATTGTACAAAGGCATATAAAATTCTTTGGTGCATGTGGAAGTCATGACCCAGACAATGTCTAAAATAAACAATCATAACCTTTAACCTTAAGTTTGATCTTGACTACTTAAATAAAAACTTTTGTCATGTGCCTGTATACTGTCTTATTATGCTTAAAAAATTTAAGTTATTTTGAAAATCTTAATAAATGACAGAGTTACAGTCCTGACCACATGCCCACCCTCAACCTTCACCAAATAACCAGATATTTCCGATGAAAGACTGAATTAAAACGACAACCAATTATTTTTATTTATTGTTTTTTCTTAAATGACCTTTAGTTATATTTCAGCAAATATTATTTGCTTCACATATTAAGTAACAATATCTGAAATGGAGAATTATTTTTATGAGGATGTTTTACTTGATATTTATAAAACAAAACTGTTAATACTTGAAGCTTGCAACTACCATCATTGGTAGAGTCTGGTTAACATATTACATAATTATTTTGCTGTCTAATAAATACAGCAGTTTCATAAATGACTGAACTGTGATAAAGTAAGAAAATGGCCTAATCTAGTTATACCAGCAGTAATTCCGTTACAGAAAATTCCAGTTATAACTGTGGTATATACCATCATGAGATTCCTTTCCTTTTCCACTGACTTCAGTTGCTCCGTCAATTTCTCTATCTGCCTACTGTAGTGTTCCTCAACTGTAGCTAGGTGCTCTGCAGACCTCTCTTTCTCTCTGGCAGACTGTCTCTCAAGTTGCCGCAGAGACACAACTATATATCAGAATAACACATTTACAGAATTAATGGTGTGTTCTTAACATTAAGTTTAAACTTATTTATTTTAAGTCATTTGGGAATCAATTTCTTATAACTTAACTTTTAACATTCCTGGGATGGACCAGTACTTTGCACCTGAGAAGACCATGAAAATAAAACATTTCTCAACTGACCCAGGCCATCATATGAAATGAATTCAAATAAATTACAAAACAAGCACACTATAAACTTGCTTTGTCCACAGTCTGATTTATAGATAGCATTCCCTGTCACTATAATTTTGATAAAACTTCCTTTGAAATTTTTTCAAAAACTACATAGTATTATAAGACAATAATTTATTATTTTCAGGTTTTTTTTTTAGTTTAACAGATGATAAAAAGCTTTTAGAAGTTTTTTAGTTGTTTTTCTTCAAACACCAGTAGACAATTGATCATCGGTATAAGAACTATACAACCCACCTGCTTTTGCTTGTTCTCGTTTTGCATCATTTAGTTGTCTGTCCAGCTCAGCGAGTCTGTCAGCTGATTGATTCTCAATTTCTTGCCTTTGTTCTATCACCACTTAGTGATAAAAAGAGCATTTTTTACCATATGACACAGAAATGTAAATGAAAAATCACCAAAACTTTCACTGCATAAGCTATCTTCCTGATGTATTAAGCAATTATATATCTCATTTATGATACAACAAAATGTTCGAGGCTGCTGTGGTCCAGTGGTAACGTATCCGATTACGGATCCGAAGGTTGTGGGTTTAAACCCCGTTGGAGGCAAGAATTCTTCACGACCTCCCAGGCGAAAAGTACTGGTTAAACCCAGGAACCATTTAAAGGGATTAGTATAAGTTGTAAGAACTTGTTTCCCAATTGACGTAAAATAAATAAGTTTAAACTATAAAATGTTTAGCTCATGACAAGTTTTTCTGTCATCTAACATTCAAGATGATTCTCCATAGCAACTCAAAATGAATTTTCAATGTTAAGAACTGAAAAGAGTTTTTACTCCCTTATTGTTCAGATGCATATTTATCATTTCAGTCTGTACCCCTTATTCTGTATCAACAGCATAGTGTTTAACTAATACAACATATTGATAAAATGAAAAAAAAGAAAAGAAAATAACCTTCATGATAATAACAAAGTTTCATCCAATATACAACATATTTCAGACAGTGTCAAAAATTACTTTATAATCAAATCCTTTATAATCATTTTCAAAGTACAATATCACCATTTCCTCATTTTCTTTTCAAACAGAAAGCCATACAACCAAAATTAATGATCTTTACAATTACCAGTATTATATTTACTGATAACCAGTGTAGGGCTAACAGACTGTCTCGGCTAACAGACTGTCTCTCATTTTCCAATTGGCAGGTTTGACTGAATATAATACAAAAAACATACAACTGATGACAATACAAATGTCTTACATTGCTCTAGGCTGACTTCTTGTTTGGCAAGTGTCTCCTTCAGTTCCTCTATAGTCTGGTTTGCATAATCCAGGTCACCCTGTGTGGTTTCTAGCTTCTCGCTCAGCTCTGCACATGTCTGTAATACATAACTATCAAATACACCTCTGAAGGTGTAACTTACCCCTGCTATATCATTTTGACTCAACACTATGAAAACATATAACTTTTTCTACAGAACTTAAAAGGACAAGCATGGACAATGCGTTTCATTTCATGATGCAGAGGTATAATAAATTGACGATTCCCTGTCTCAATTTTCATTCTGTACACATTTGATAGGCATTACATCCTGATCCCCAAGTTACAGAAAAATAACAAACAGTATAGTTTTCACAAATTTGTGAGGTACTTTCAGGTTGATCTAGTTTTTAATGGTCACAAAGGACATTTTCTTCAATTACAAGCAATTAAAGGATGAAGTATCTATAACTGCTAAATTACTAAAGGGTATGAGTTAGCTTGGGTTAAACATCCCAATGACAGTATTTCTGTCATTTGGGACTTTTGTCTACACGAGAATTACATAGTGCTGCCTGACCACCATATCAAACAGCAGAGTACTGGAATGATACCACAGCACAACAGGAGATATATCAGAGCCATTTTTAACAACTTTGGTATGTCATTGATAGAAATTGGTTGGTATTTTTCTTAATCAATTATCGATTCAATCGGATGGGGTACAATCAATAACTTTCGATTATTTGACGCTTAGTAAAATTTAAGCATGGTGCTTTATTTTGAACAGTTACATGAACGTCATGAAATAGTCTTTGGCACAGTTTTAGCTTTACAATGCTGGAACATTGAATAGGTTATACTTAGTTTTGGGCCTTATCATTATTATTTAATAGGGGATATTTAAAGGTTTTCCTCAGGAAACCTGGATAAAATCAAGAGATTCCAAATTGATGCACAGTGTCCACCAGACACACAATACATGATATGGTATGGTATAAAATTTTACGATGTCGCGGAACGGATATATGCAAATTGATTATTGTCGCCTTTCAGTAATGTAACTGATCACCCATGACCTCCAGACTGTTGCACTTTCAGATCTCATCAAATGCCAATAAATGATCAAATCTGCTGCCACATGAGAGATATATAAAGACATAACCTATGTGATCAGTATTAAACCAGATTTAAAGTCTGTGCCTACATGGTAGATCAGATTTTCCATTATTTCCCACTTATCAACATCTTTGAGATAAGAATGTGAAGCTACTGAAAATGACTACTAGCCTTATATAGCTTTTTTTGCTTAAAATGGTGCAAAATAGCCTAGCTGAATTGTTCATATTAAACTCAAATGGCAAAACCAGAAAGAATCAAAGTTGATAAAACCACTTCCTGGACAGCCTATTATAACAAACAATCTGAGAATGGATAATCTACCTCACTCTAAAGTATAGTATCACATGTAGTACAAGAGTGTTCTCTGGAACACATTTGTCACCTGAAAAAAGTGTGACAGACGGATGGATGGACAGACGATGGAAAGGTAATCCCTTTGTGTCACCTCTACTTACAGCAAGTGACACAATATCTTTTTTTTATGCAAATTTGTGAACATTAATTATTTTTCATTTAGCATGTCCTTCATTTTTTTTGATTCATGAAACAGCTTTTATCAATGAAATTTATGTAAACATAGAATAATAAGAAAAATGCTATTTTTATTGAAAATTAATTGCTGGAAATCAACAAATAAAACAAACAGCTATCAACAAGTATAAAAGCTACTTAATACCCTAGCAAACAGCATCCCACCTTATTGGAAATAATCACCTTAATTTTCTCTTGTACGAGGCCCTCCAAATCCCCCTTTGCTTCTCTCAATTCATTCAACTCATCTTCAACTGAAATATAATGGTGAAAACTAAGGAACAGAAAAAAAATGCAACTTTAAGTATAAATTAGGCAATCAATCCTTTAAAAAATGTATGGTATTCATTAGACAAAATTAAACATTCAAACTATTTACACATTTTTATATGCACAAGTTTGAGAATTAGGCATTTAGACATATACCAATATATATATATATATATATTAAGATGCACAATGCAAAGGGGATAGACAGAATACAAAAAAATGATTCCTATATAACAACTCTCATTTTCTATTATTTCCTTTCCTGGCTGCTGCTGCTGAATTCATGATTTTTTTTTCAAAGTGTAACTAAATTTAGATACAGTGTGGCCATACCATGTGGTATATGACGTCATTTTAGGCTATAGCGAAATGCAAATTTTGTATCTATTCAGAGGGAATAAAATGCTTATTTTATTTCTTGATCAATTTTAATGGTATATAGGGCATGGAAAGCGGAAAATTTTGCCCTACACATACGTCCCAATGATTCTTTTCTCAAATGTACAATTTTTCCTAACACCGAGGGAAAACCTTCCAAGTTTGTGAAATTATATTTGCTTACATGTAAAGTACATAGCTAAAAATGTCTTCCTGATTGTTATAAAATACTGTTCATCAGACAAAAGAATCATTAAGGCTTTTTTGTAGTGCACAACTTTCTGCTTCACATATTATCCCATTTAAATAAGTGAAGAAATAAAAACTATGTCTCCTAACTTCCTTTGGGAGACAAAATAAGATATTTACATCAGTTTTCCTTTTCGAATCGAGGCAAATTATGCTGATTGTGATAGCTTAAAATGATGTCATATACCGAATGGTATGGCCACACTGAGATAAAGGATTCTTCAAGAAAGACAAGACTGTACCTTGTTTGCGTATAGAGGCCACCTTTTTGTCCCAGGCCAGGGAATCTTCTTTGATCTGGGTCGACAGACTGTCTCTCTCCCGGGTCACTCTCACTAACTCTGACCTCAAGTAAGACTCCTCTTCACTATGAGATTTAAACATACTATCAGGCCAAGTATTAATAAACCATAAGACTTGTGGACCAAGCCTGTTTGAGAAAATGAACTTTATTAACTTTCCTGCCATGACAGCCACAATATTTAAGTCACATAGTGACATCCCAGCTAATTACAGGTAGAGGAAGACCCCCAGTCAGTGAGTATTGCCTAGGTACTGTATATTTCTATCAAAATGTTACAGAATAAAACAATTTCTGTGACAGGATAACAAGACTCTATTTTACTGTTGTTGTTTTTTTCAATCATATAAATGCCTGACACAGATAAACAGTTTTTGTTAGGTAGATAATCCATGATGTTAACATATGCATATGTCTTGTTGTATTGTTTTGAGGTGTCATACAGCACCTATATTTCCTTGCAATATAGCTACCATTTGTGGTGACAAGGCAGAGTGTCAAATTTGCATTTATAATGAAGATACTGATTTTGATTCTAGCTTGAGGTAGTAGAATATTTTTTGGGTAGTGTGACTGTAGCCATTTAACACTATTTCAACATCAGTGGTATGTTTTAAGATACCAATATTTAAATACATAATATTCATATCAGGAAAAGATGATTAATTTGTGAAATACTGCATAATTCAGTTCTACATATTGCATATACCATTTGAAATTGTTAGACCATTTGAAAGAATTCTCGGAATAAACAAGAATGTTCCTTGGAACATGTGTGTCACCTACTGAAGCGTGACAGAAAAGGGTGACAGACAGACGGATGAACGGACAGACACAGAAAGGTGATACCTATGTGTCACCTCTGCTTACAGCAGGTAACACAAAAACGGTAGGTTTATACTGCATTAATTGATGATTTTTATGACATTTTTTCATGTGGTAACAACAGATTGTGACGGTTTCCATAGAAAAAAAAGCTCATATAGAAGGCAGATATCCCCAGGAATTTAAAACATCTCTAATAGTAGTCATTTATCAGTTGATTTAAACCAGCAAGACAAACATCTATTGGTTAATATAGAAAATAACTGCAAACACTGACCTATCTGGTATCTGTAAGTCAGGGTTCTGACACACTGTCTCCTTCTCTGGGACCTGATTCTCTATCTGCATCTTTAACATGGCCTCCCTCCTAGCAAACTGTCCTGTTACAGAATATACAACTGTTTATAAACCATTCAAGAGAAATAGAAGAGAAAAGCAAAAAGGCTGAAAAGATAAAAGTCTGTATGAGCAATGTTTATGACCACTTTCTTACTTTTGTTTTCACACTCCATTACTTTACAAAATTTTACATCAATGACACTACAGCAATCAGCAATATCTAAATAATAATTACTTAGTAAGGAATTGTTAATTTTCAGCTATTTTGAATCACCAGTTTACTATCATATTCCTCGATAATTATTTGCAATAACTTAAGATATGCTATGATACACCATGGAGTTCATTAAAGTGCAAAATAAGAATATGTTTAGTAAGAATTCTCCGCCTTAACAGGCCTTAAAGGGTTGCTTATTAACCTCAAAGTTACTTTGGAGTAAACAGTAAGAAGTCTGATCAGCTTGTAAGTGGCTCACAAGCATAACTGGTTTCCTGCTTTTCCAATGGTTGCTGTAATGTGGACCATATGAAGACTTCTTTGTGCCAAATATGTTATCTACTGTACATAAAAAACTTGTTAACTTATTACTAGAGTTGAGAAGAGGAAGAACACTTATCTGCACGGATTTTAGTCTAATCTAAATAATTTATTCTAACAGTTATAATAAATCATTCAATCAAAAACAGAAGCACTGAGCAAATGATGATTTAGCAACTCCAGACCTTGAAGCATCTCCACCCGACCACTAGCAAAGCTTATTCTCTGTCCATAGGCTTTCAGTGTTGAGAGTGCAGTGTTCACTGTATCACTGTTTTCTTGAAACTTAGCCCATACACTGAAATATACACAATTTCAAGGTCAAGAATTGCATAAAGGGTCAAAGATCAGGTTAATATTCTTGATATGATGTAATTTCTCCTGCAGTGTTCACAACAGACAGTACATTATGATGGACCTGGTATCCTTGCTTGATATTCTTCCCTTTTCCTTATATATCTCATAGCTCTTGTGTATCAAAAGTTTTCTTTCAGAAATGATACAATTTTGTATTGAATCACAAAGGAGTGTAATGTATGCAATCAAACCTTAAACAAGAGCTATCAATAAAGGTGATAAATACCCCTGCATCCAACCTTTCTCTTTAAGAGTGTAGGACACAATGCGCATGATTCCAATATAGTCCTCACTTCTGTGAATCAGGGGTAAAACGACAAGTCTAGGTAACAAAAGAAAGTGTCAGAATCACTCACCTGGAGGCCAGGTCCTGCAGACAGCGAGAGTTTCCCACATTCTCCTGTATCCGGTCATCCAGACACAGGGCCAACTGCTGGGCCTCGGACAACTCTCCCTGCAGTCTCTGTAAAATACAATACAACTCTGTAGAATACATTTGACTAAACAATAAATAATTCCTTAAAAAATTTAATACAATCACTCTGTAATGACTATACAACATTATGACTTTGTACAACACAATATCTGTCATTCTTGACCTGACTTTGTCTGTGTTCAATAAAAATAGCAATAGTAGCAGGCATGGTGCAACTTACAGGAAAATGCATGGCAATACACTGCAATTGTTTTCCCAAAACATTTAGAATAACAATAACAATCATTTTAGAAATGCAAAGCATAACATCATAATACACCGCCTTTTTTCGAAAAAGTCTGTTTACCCAAAATGTTCCTATATGTTTAAATGTGGTCAAATACAGCTATAAAGCACTGACAATTTGCCTTTGAGCAAACATCAAATTACTTAACATGTTTACACTATAAAAAATTCTAAAAAAATCTCCAAATCTGCATCAATCTCTGAACTGACAAAAGTGGGTCTCAAAAACTTCATCAATGAAATATCCTTACTAGTTAGTCCCCTACCGGTGTTTACACCGGAGGGGACTATAGGTTTGCCCTCCGTCCGTCCGTCTGTCCGCTCAAATCTGGATCCCGCGATAACTTAATAACTAAGCAAGCTAACTTGATGAAACTTGGTATATGACTAGATGGCAATGTGTAGATTATGCACGTCATTTTATTTTTGTTCTTCGACTAAAATTGTGGTTGCTATGGTAACGGAAATAGTGAAAATATGGCAAAAATGGGATCCAGTGATAACTAAGCAAGCTAACTTGATGAAACTTGGTATATGACTAGATGGCAATGTGTAGATTATGAACGTCATTTTATTTTTGTTCTTCGACTAAAATTGTGGTTGCTATGGTAATGGAAATAGTGAAAATATGGCAAAAAATGGGACCCCGCGATAACTAAGCAAGCTAACTTGATGAAACTTGGTATATGACTAGATGGCAATGTGTAGATTATGCACATCATTTTATTTTTGTTCTTCGACTAAAATTGTGGTTGCTATGGTAACGGAAATAGTGAAAATATGGCAAAAAATGGGTTCCCGCGATAACTAAACAAGCAAACTTTATGAAACTTGGTATATGACTAGATGCACTTCATTTTATTTTTGTTCTTCGACTAAAATTGTGGTTGCTATGGTAACGGAAATAGTGAAAATATGGCAAAAAATGGGATTGATTACCATATTGAGTCAAGGTGGAGCCGGTAGGGGACTTTATGTGTTGCATACAACACCAGTTACTTGTATTAAATATGTAATGTAGTTACCATGGCAACATTTCTTTCCATGTTAAGCTCCGCCTCCCTGTCTGACAGGGTATGGGTCAGCTGATCTATCTGGTTCCTGGCTGATGACAGCCTCCTCTCCATCTCTCCCACCTGAAACATATTGTAAACCTGTCCAACTACATACACTTAAGACAATAAAATGACAACTTCATACATGCTTTGTAGAGAGACTATACATCTTGTTGTTTTTTCTGTGTGTTTAATTTTTGTATATACAGTTTTAACTACTGTATTGTTAACTCGGTTCAAATCTCAGTCTTGATACCGGTAATTATTAGATAATTCATTTTCTGCAGCATACACATTTTCCCTAATATAAAGTCTGTGTAAATGCTTGGCAGTTCAGCTGGTCAGTATCTGACAGGCTAATCAGGTTTCTATCTGTAGGATAAGAGAGTTACACTGCCAATTGAGACTGAGATTTTTCTTTTAAAAATACCATATATGGGATCTGATTCATCAATAAAGTCTCTATTTTAAACTTGAACTCAATATGTGCAAAGTTTGGATGTAATATTTTACTTAATCCATGTACATGTATAAATCAATTATTTAAGTAAATCTAATTTAATAGTTTCTTAAAGTAAAGAAAGTATATGTAACATTTCATAGAGATGAGTTAACTCATTCCCTATATAAGTACAGGTAGAGGTGAGGCGAGGTGATCTATAACAACAGTGGTTTTAGTCAATCTTCTTCATCAAACTAAATGTGTTCAGCCCTCACCAATGTCTGTTGCAGGGAATATATTCACATTCTATAGTTACTGAATTCTGAGTCTTCAGTCTTATAGACTAATCTATTGATGAATTAGAACCTTGTACATTAAATGAAATACTTCACTCCCTCACTTAAGTTATCACTAAAAGAACTTAATATCCCTCAACACAGCTTTGTCCAACAATCCTGAATTTCCTTTTCTGACACTTTAGAATCCATCCAAGTTTTATTAGACTATCATTAGCTGCTCTTCAAGTATTTCAGTCAAGAATGACGGATACAAAAGGAACATACAATAATACATGACAGGATGGGACACAAAGCATTAGACAGGGTTCTAGAATAGTCCCCAAATTATAAAATAAATTGGGGAGGAAAAGGTGAAAATGAATAACGAATCTTAGTAATAATTTCAGACATTGAGGCTTTGGTGCAAAACTATTGTAACTGTTTCTTAATTTATATGTACCGGTTGTTACCATAACTTTGCATCAAGTTCTAGAAATGCTCATTCAAACTGACACCAAGATCAGAAAACATTGATACTCAGGGCATATTGACATAATTTTCTCCTATGTACATATGTATTTACCTTAGCTTTCCAGTTAGTTTCATCCTTCTTCCATGTGATGTCAGATGATTTTTGTTGAACCATTAATGCAAATACCTTTTCCCTCCACCTATAATATGGTGGACATTCAACAGTAGATTTTGATTGTTTCAAGATTAGTATCACAACTGTAATGCTTTGCATCTATATGATGAAAACATTTATTTTTCAAACATCAATGAATAATGTCTAGATGAAACACTGCAGGAAGCAAACTTCTCATAATGCTTAGAGTTGTGTCAATTTAATCAATTTTAATCCTTATTGTATGATATAAAACTTAAATGATTTTTGATTAAAAAAAACAACAACAGCCAGGTTTTAAGAAAATTTAAAGTTTCACCTTTAAACATTTATATTATATTCACAGACGTCAGCTTTTATTTCAATAATCCATTTTGAAGATGGTACTGTTAAGAATGTGATACCACACCTATTTATCTATTAAACTATTTACCTTATGAACATCTATGTATAAATTTATGACTCTTAATGGTATAGGAAACAATGGCCTTTTCTTTGCCATGAAGGCTGTTTAAAATCTGAGTCGAAATAATGATAAATAAATAAATAAATAAAAATAGCTCCTGTCTAATCTGGGTCTGCTCTGTTTGACAATGCCTCAAAATAAATCCATTTGAGGTATAGGGTTAAACTGCTTATGTCTATAATATATAGTGCCCTTAAACTTTATTTGAATATTTAGGTATATGTTGTATCTAGGATCTAGTCCAACAGGGAATTTTGACTACTTTTTCTTCCTCTATTTACCGGTAGGTACAGCTCCGCTCTCTGGTGTATTGTCGTACCATACTACATATATGTGTGAAACTTATAAACTTATCAATATTTTTCCTCAACAATAAATTCTGTATAAATATGATTTATACTTGCAATGCTTGTGACATACCACACCCTATGGCTTAAGAGGGGCATACAATTTGATTGCTGCATTAACTTTAACCTTTTCCCTCATAGAGGATACCATGAAAAGACCTATGTGAACAGCATAAAACCAGATCAGCCTGCGAGTAACTTGCAGGCTGATCAGGTTTTATGCTGTTCACTGCTCCTCAGTGGTCTGGTAATGAGAATTTTGTAATTAAATTTGGTAAGGTTTCAGTTTGGCTTTCTGCAGATCAGGCTTTATGTGGTACCTATTGAGTGCGTTAAAATGAGTCTATATGAGGGAAAGGGTTAATCAAATAAAGAACATGTATTCTGAGTAATGGTTTGCTTGTTCTGTGATAAGTGTGCACTTACCTTGTCAGCAACAAACCTTCACCTTTAGACTTTTCAATGTCTAATGACTGGAATGTAAACACATATGTTCTTTTAGAGTATTAAGTCAGAGAAATTAATGTATTTTTTCCACAACATGAGGTTTATCAAGATTATATGTATGTTACAAATTATATGTTATCATAAATTAAAATCAGATGCTATATGATATCATAAAATTACAATTCAACACATACAATCAATGCTTTATATTATATGTTCTTGAGTGAGTGGGCCAAGGGGGGATGCTCCATCAGTTCATATTGAATTATTTCAACAGCTTTGAAAAAAGAGTTCATTTTAACTGTACTATATGCCTTTTCTGTGCACTTTATTATTGACGATATGTTTTCCACTTTTCAAAAGCGACTTTATAGCACTTTCACTGATATCTGACAAGTCATTAACCCTTTTCCTCATAGAGGACACCATGAAAAGACCTATGTGAACAGCATAAAACCAGATCAGCCTGCGAGTAACTCGCAGGCTGATCAGGTTTTATGCTGTTCGCTGCTCCTCAGTGGTCTGGAAATGAGGATTTTGTAATTAAATTTGGTAAGGTTTAACTGTAGTTTTCTGCAGATCAGGCTTTATGTGGTACCTATTGAGGGCGTCAAAATGAGTCTATATGAGAGAAAGGGTTAAACTTGTCACATATCCAGCCATGCATAATGCTTTATGATTGTCTGCTTCAAATGGCTTCAGCCAGTCTTTATACCCATCATGGACACTCAAGTCAAACCACTTGGCAAATATGGGGAGCAGTGATCCAGTGTATGGGCCCGTCCTTCAGGGTCAAGAGGTCCCTTGTTTGCATCCTGCCTTGGACACAGCTAATTTCCTTAAGCAAGACATATACCCCGGATTGTTTCACTTCCCCCAGGTGTTAATGGTTACCTGAGAGGGCAGTATAATTCTGTGGTGCCATAATGTGGGCTGCCGTAAGTGGAGAGAAAGATGGATACTAGTAGCCTGATGACCATGGGTAAAAGCTGTGAAGTTGGTGAACATGCCCAAGGTATGAAACTTAAGACTATAAAATGCCTTTACTTTACTTTAACATGGCCTCTCAATGTATAAAAAGACATTTGATATAGGTTAAAAAATATATTTTGCAAGTACCTTGCTAAGTTCTGTCTCTTGTAATTTAAGAATCTCATTCATGGAGTTTAGACGGATATTCAGTAGCTGTATTGTAGAATTCATATTCTCGCTTTCTGACTCGTAATTCTGAAAATAAAAGTAAAAAAATCAGCAAATCAAATAAAACAATTGTTGATCCATTTTACACGTATAAATTCATATTCATCAAAATTTTTATTATTTTTGCTATTCTAGCAGAACATAAAATTCAATTGTAATATCTAAAGCAGCTAAATTCAAACATGTTAATGTATGATGAATGCATGTGTGTAAAGGCCGAGAGTCAATGCCAGAGTTTCATTACAAAATGATTAAATTTAAATTCACATGTACAAGGAAAATACTGAAATCAAAACCACACACACCAACACTTCAAAACCAGTTGATTTATTCTTGATGTTCTACATATAATTTTATTGTAATCAATATTTTTATATATTGTATGTAAAAAACAAAAACAAACAAGAGCTGTCAGAGGACAGCACGCTCGACTATTCAAAATGCTTGTTGGTAAATCAAATGAAATCTATTAAAATTCTTGCCCTTCATAGTAATAGTAAAAACTGATATACCTTGATAGTCTGATACCCCTTAATATATTTATGATATCTAAAATCAATCCTATGCCTAGTTACTAAGACATAAGCACAATAACACTGTGCATGCAAAACTTAAACCAAAAATCCATGTTAGAAAAGGGCCATAATTTGCATCAGTACAAAAGTTATCCTCCTGTTTTCTGATGCCCTTGAAGACACACCTTAACTTTCTAGTCAATTCCACTAGCAATTTCTGAGATATAAGCTGGATAGTAGCTTGAATGCAAAAATTTAACCATAATTCTAAGTTAAAAGGGGGTCATAATTTTTAATTTATTCCATCAAGTGATATCTTCCTTTATAGTATGATACCCCTAAACATATTAAAGATTTCAAATCAATCCATGCCTGGATCTGAGATATAGCATGAAAGTACTTGCATGCAAAATTTAACCTTGATAGTATGATACCCCTAAGCATATTAAAGATGTTTCAAATCAATCCCATGCCTGGATACTGAGATATAAGCATGAAAGTAACTTGCATGCAAAACTTTAACCAAAATTTCTAAGTTAAAAAGGGCAATAATTTGTAACATATTCCATTAAGAGTTATCTACCATGAAAGTATGATACCCCTTAACATATTAAAGATGTTTCAAATCAATCGCATGCTTGATACTGAGATATAAGCATGAGAGTATCTTGCATGCAAAACTTTAACCAAAATTTCTAAGTTAAAAAGGGGCCATAATTTGTAATATATTCCACCAAGAGTTATCTACCTTGGTTGTCTGATGCCCCTGAACATATTTGTAAACTTTCAAGTCAATACCATGAATGGTTATTGAGATACAAACTAGATAGTAGCTTGCACGCAAAACTTTAACCAAATTTTCTATTGCATGCAAAACTTTAACCAAAATTTCTAAGTTAAAAAGGGGCCATAATTCATATTAAATTCAGTCAAGAGTTATCTACCTTGGTTGTCTGATGCCCCTGAACATATGTATAAACTTTCAAGTCAATACCATAAATGGTTATTGAGATATAAGACTGATAGTAACTTGCACGCAAAACTTTAACCAAAAGCTGCAACGCCAACGCCAACGCCGACGCCAGGGTGACTACAATAGCTCTCATATTCTACGAATAGTCGAGCTAAAAACTATATAAAGAATATTAACAGACAATAATGAAGAAAGGCATCATGAAAACAAAAACCTACTCACTTTCACTTTAACAGCCAAACTTTCTTTCTCTTTCCTAACAATATCAGCAGGCTTGGGAAGATTCTCTGTTTCCCCTATGTATTTCTTAAGCTGAGCTAACTGTTTTGTCTGGTTTTCTATGAAATCTTCTTTTGATCTAAAAAGAAGAATGGTATCTACTTACACCCTCTGGCACTGTTATATGATAGCAAAGTATATATCTCCTGATCAGAATGCTGAAAATAGACCTGTCCTGGCTGGACTATTACTCACAAGATGTTGACCATCACCGGATATCCAAGGAATATTTATTGCTAGCACTCTATGATAAAGAGTAGCAGAATAGTAAAGTATGGGTGGCAAATTATGGGTGTTCACACACCATGTCAAAGGCAACTTTCATGCCCATGTATGTTCCTCTGTTAACAAAGGATGTAAGACAGACATACAAACATTTTTTACGACTCCTATATAGCATACACCATAAAAAATATGTGACCCGACATATAATTATCATATTATACATGTAACTGACTTGTGCTATTGGCATTTTCCTTTCCATTAGTTGTAAAATAAGTGCTGAGATACAAAGCATACCTTGCTATCACTTTTTTTGTTCACTTTACCTACAGGCAAACAACAACAAAAATTTCTGAATAGAAAATGTTTCTTCAACAAATGATAAGGAAATAATCTGTAAATAATAAACTTGAAGATGTCCTCAAAGTTGTTTCTTTCTGAGAGGGGAGGGAGATAATGTACATATGACACTAACACTATGTGTGATTTTTAAATCATTACATGGAAAATATTAACTCTTTACCCCATAACTGGATATAATGTGTACGTGATATTCTTGACACAAAATAGTTTAAAAAAATATGAACTAGAACTGACATTGTAATGGCGCAAATACCCCCCGCATGTCGCTTTGTCACAGGAATGAAGTTTACAGTTCTTGTTTCAAGTTTAATCTTGATGCCTTTTATAATTTTTGAGTTAAGGCCCGGACAAAAATTAAGTATGAAAATTTACAAAGGGCAATAACTCCTAAATTACGTGACAGTGAGTTATGGTTCTTGGTCACTGCACGCCCCCTCAATGAGATCTATCAACATATGAAGTTTCATCTTGATATCTTTTATACTTTTTGAGTTCCAGCCTGGACAAAAATTAAGTATGAAAATTTACAAAGGGCAATAACTCCTAAATTACATGACAGTGAGTTATGGTTCTTGGTCACTGCACGCCCCCTCAATGAGATCTATCCACATATGAAGTTTCATCTTGATATCTTTTATACTTATTGAGTTACGGCCGGACAAAGAAACCGAAAGACGGATGGATGGCCGGACGGACGGCCAGACAGACAAGCTGAATCCAGTATACCCCCCTTACAACTTCGTTGTGCGGGGGGTATAAAAATGACTTAAGAAACAAACTGATCATATTTTATACCATTCTCTACTCATCAGTGACACTGAAATGAAAAATTAACGTTGTAAAATTTTCTCAAAATAAGGACTCCTTTTACCCTTGTCTGGATATTTAATGACCTAGTATGGTACCAAAAGAGAGAAACTGGGATTTCTGTTCCCCTCATGTTATCCTATTTGTTAATCCGAAACATGCCTACCTGAGTTCATGTGTAAGATGATCAATTCTCTCCCTTGATGTCGCTTGTAATTGTGCAAACTTACTCTCTACCTCCTCTATTCTTTCCCCTGATCTCACCCTGACATTGGTGAGCTCACTCTGAAGTTTTTCTACTGCATCATTCAACTCATCTGTCTCTCTCTGATGCTCATGACTCAATCGATCTACCTGAAGAACAAAAATCATTATGGTTATTATCTCAGTTTAAACTTCTTTATTTTATGTCCATTGGGAAACTAATTCTTACAACTTATAAAGTTATACTAATCTTTCTTGTATCTCCTAGTTGGACCAGTACTTTGTACCTGGGAAGGCCATTAAAAATCCCTGATCCAACTGGGTTTGAACTCACAACTTTGGATCCATAGTCATTTACATTACCAGTGGACCACAAAGCATGTGAAAATTAATTCACTAAACTTTGAATGGTAAATGATATACAGTAAGCTATGCATTTTACTTTGCTGTGAAGACTACAAAACCAAATGAGAAAAAACTTCCAGGAGCTATCTGATCAGGGTCAGCACAAACATGGGAGACCCTCATCAGACAGCTCCTGGAAGGATCTTGATCTGACCTTGGTCTGCTCTGATTGCCATGGCATCAAAGTACATCTATATGAGGTAGAGTATTAAACTTTCCCCAAATGTAAAAGAACCCTTTCAATAACAGCATGACCAACATATGACCAAAGTGAACACAGGCTCAACATGATCAGCCTGCTGTGAACCTGCAGCAACTGGGTACCAGTAATTTGTTTTCTTAAAAGTCTTCCTGTGATAAAATGTAAAAGATTTTACATGCATATACTTAGTATGCAAAGATACATTTCATATCGTACATTCAGCAGAAAGGCTATTCCTAAAGGGAAGAAAAGATTATCCAGTACCTGCACTTCATATCTGTTTTCTTCAGCTTTCAAATCAGCCTCCAAGGAAGCAATTCTGTGTGTGTATTCTCTTTCTTTCAGAGTAAGTTGTCTCTCAATTTCAGTAATTTCTTCTCTTTGTTGACATTTTAGCACCCTTAGTTCATTTTTCAGGTCCGCAATTTCACATGCCTGCTTGTTGATCAGTTCATCAACATATTTGAGGTCATCCTTTGAGCTGGGATATTTACAGACTTCTGGTAGTGGTCTACACAGTGATTCCTTGGTGAAAAGGGAATAAATGAACATGTATAGTCAACTAAAATCCTTATATTATTCCAAGGAGATTAATTTGAAAAATCTAAGCTCCTGAAAATAAACCCCACAAAACAAGTTCATTTAGTATGGACTTAAAGGTTTTTTAAACAGTGATTTATCTAATTATAGGTGGTACATGACCAAGAAAGTTTTAAATCAACATTTAAATTAAAAGAATAACAGGGAAAAAGTAGTTATTTTGGGGGGAAAATCTGTTTTTGGCTAAGCTGCTAGGGGAAACCACCTGTAAAAGGTGGTAAATTTACCAAAATCACAGTTAAATATGAATCCAAGACTGTGTTTTCCCACAAACCTGACCTTAAACCCACCTCTACAAAAGTAAATATCAATGAAATATGTTGTTACACTATTAAAGGGGCAGCTGCTAGTATTTGGTGAAGTAACGGTACTGATTCTTTTCATTTATTTTCCTCGTCAATAGGTATGTGTGGGTCGAGGCCATCCCACTCCACACCATACCTAATTAGACTTAACGTATATACAATTTATGCACTATATTATCAGTAATAATTTATAGGGTCTGAAAAAAAAAGAACTAAAAACATTGAAATAACAAATAGAAAAAAAGAGGGGGAAAAACATATTCACCAAATATATATTTTCTATGGATGAGTTGCCATGATTAAGATTACATTTTCTTTTGTTTTGTTTTGGATTAAATATCAGTTAAGGTATTTGAGACAAAAGTCTTACAACTGACCACTTTTCTCTTTCTGCATTGCTAATTCTTGCATATTTATAAATTTCCCCAGCAAATCTTAAGCTATCCATCATTGATTGACAGTTTGGTAAAAATTGTTTCATTTTACATAAGTAAAATATATCTTTTAACTTCTAAAATAATATTGTATAACTATCTTTGTCTTTGTATTTTTCATATACTCAAAATATAAAAAAGTTACTGTTGAGAAGTCCTGATTTTTTTTGTATTAATGATAATTTTTGTTTTAAGAATTCAAAGATAACCTGTATTTTTGGACAACTCCAGAATAAATGTAATATGGTTTCTTCTTCTGTTTTACAAAAGGTACACATCTTATTATCTGTTATATTCATTTTGTACAACAAATAATTAGTATCTAATATTCTATGAAGTATCCTTGTTTGTAACCATTGAATATATGAATCTCTTGTAATTTGAAATGTTAGACTGTAAATATCATTCCATTTTCTTGACTACTTGGAATATCATTATTTGCTATAAGTTTTCTATAAGCTTGTTTATTGGTATTCACACCAACAATATTTGGTTTTAAGTAAGAACTGATTAATGGAAATTTTACAAAATGTTATTCTTGAATTCAATTTTATAGGCCGCTTTATATCTATTCACATTTATTCCAAGATCTTCATAATGTATAAAATTGATATTATATACTGGTAAACAATACTGTTTTTTAACATCTTGTATTTTTTCATTAATACATTCTACAAAGTATCACACAACAAGGAATTATTACATTTGCATTTCCATAGTCCTTTGCCATGAACAGTATCTTCAAAACAAAAATTTAGTGAGGTGATGGAGTGATCAGATTGGTAACTTACATGAATGTCTGACTCTCTACTAAAGGGCAATAAATCATCTGTAAATAGAAAATAATCTAGCCGTCCCTGCTGAAAAGGGTTTGAACCTCGCCATGTACATTTTTTCACATCTCCATTCAGCATTCTAAATATATCTACTAGATTATGATTTTGTATATATTATAATACTTTATTTCTTGCTTTACAATTATCATTTGTTGATTTGTAATTACAATAATCGAGATCTAAATTCATTACTAAATTAAGATAAGTGACATGTCAACAAATTTGGTGAAAACATTGAGAAAGTGATAAAAAGCAAACAAAAACAGTGCAAAGTTTCAACAATTAAACAGTTATTCATCTATTTTTTAATAGTGTAAATGAAGCTTAAATATATACTAACTTGATAGGTCACTTTTTCAGCTGTATACTTCTGTGCTTCTCTGGAAGGAAAAAAATTAACGTCAAGAGTTCACCATATATATAACAATAGATTCATAAAAAAAATATACACACACTTACTCCTATTTTAAGTAATACCAATAATTTTGCTTTACTTGAATATAGCTAGACATATTTGATATACATGTCACATGATGTATATATAATTAAGTGTGATATCAGAATATAATGCCTATAATTTTTATACTGTCTTTTTTTTTTATATAATCATCTTCTATGTGCAATGAATGTTTTTGGAATTTGTATTAACTGAAATTTGTATCATTTGGTATCTTTCATGATGCTGATGTTTTTTTTTACCCAAACAATTCTGGTAAAGACTTACTTTAACTGTTTATTTTCCAGTTTCAGTTTTGTGACCTCTTCAGTAGTTCTTGCAATTTCCTTCCAGGGGTCTGTTTGTCTTGATTTAACTTTAAAAGCAGAGGGTGGTAACAAGTTCATATCTGAAACTGAAAGAAAACAGAAATTGCTAGTTATATCAATGTGATTCATAATTCAATGTTTGCAGTTTTCTTCTTTTTATCTTTTCTGGGGGCCATTTATAGAATATCTTTTTCAGTACCCACCAAACTAATTTTTCAGTCCCAAATTTGAGGAAAATGATGCTTTTTAACTTTAGAAGTTGATCATAACCTTGTATTTTGGGTAAAAAAATAGATACTACATCAATCTATTACATTCCTTTTTTTTCAAATATGTTGTTAAGTCCTTTTTTCATCTCTTCTTTTTTTGTCTTGTGAATTTACAAAAAAAAAACTCTTCATCTATCTTATATGTTAAAGTACTTTTACATGTAAGAGCTAAATCTGAATTGAATTTCATCCTGAAATACATTGATAAAAGCACATATTGGCACAATATGTTTCAGAACACGCTCCATCCACTTTTCTCACTATTCCCATAAAGTGCCTTGTATGAACAACTGAGAATTCAAGGGGAGTTCCCATATTCTTTTGTTTGATATTTCATAATGCAGACTTAATTAAGCATAAAAAGGTTAATTAAGCATCATTAAAGACTTTGCCCTAATGAAATATGCAAAAACATATTTAAATCACTTTGTAAATGTTAAGCTAAAACATACTGGGAGTCTGATCAGTCTCTAGCACTTATCTTCCTATGAATCATTTTTTATACAAAAAAAGCATTTTTCCAATGCCAATGTGGCCTAGTCCTACACTAATTGAGTTTATTTTTGAGGAAACAAAGACTTCATAAACATTAACGAGGGTAGAGTGCCATGGAAAAGCCATTTTTTCTTAAAACTGTGAACAATCTGCTTCAAAGTCCCCACCTTTCTAATTCATGGCTAGACCAAATGTTTAAAAACAGTTTCAAAAACAAGGTGATGGATGATGTGAACCAGGACAGTGTGAACCTGTTACCTAGATGTGAACCGCTTTTGAGAGATGATGTGAGCATACCTGTGAGACAATGTCAACCATAAATAGTTACAATTTATCCTATTTTACATATATATAAAACATGTATTTATGTTTTGCTTTTGTTTTTCCATATGTCATATCATATGAAATATCAATAAAAAGTGTATGATCAGTTTTTGTTACTCAAAATTGATATGTGTTGAGAATAACAACTAAATCACTTTCGTACATGTATAGGATTGTTGAGAAATGTATTGATAATCGAACATAAACTTAATTAAAAACAGAAGTTTACATAAATCAGTCATTGTCTACTAGATTGGAGTTATCGGAAGTTTTAATTTATAACAGGTTATTAGAAAATAAATAAAAAGAAGTGTTAGTGAAAATGCTACAAAATTAGTAATTCTTTGTTAAATTGATGTGTTTAACCCTTTCCCTCATAGAGGACACCATGAAAAGACCTATGCGAACAGCATAAAACCAGATCAGGTCAGGTTTTATGCTGTTCATTACTCGCAGGCTGATCTGGTTTTATGCTGTTCGCTGTTCCTCAGTGGTCTGGAAATGAGGATTTTGTAATTAAATTTGGTAAGGTTTAACTGTGGTTTTCTGCAGATCAGGCTTTATGTGGTACCTACTGAGTGCGTAAAAATGAGTCTATATGAACTTTAGCAACTCTGTACATTTATTTCATTTCATTTCATTTCTCCTTTCATATGTCTAACATTTATGTGATTTATCCTTTGTGCTCGGCTGTGATGTTTGTATTGTAATTGTAATGTATAGCATATTGTTTTAGAAACTCTGCCCTAACATTTATCTTATTTCTTTAGTCATGCATAATATTGCTTACATATATCCATGAGATTGATGCTTAGTGTTTGGCTGTGATCTTTGCTTTGCAAAATACATGTACCATGCTTAGCTTTAATCATTTAACCCTATTTTATATTTTCAATTTTTTTTTTTTAGTTTTAACAAACTTGTCTATGTCTGTGCTGATCTTTAGTAGTATTAATAAATATTTATTCTTAATCATGTGTTCATTTACAGGTACCCTGTTATGTCTGTTGTTTGTTATTTTAAACTGATACTTTGTTTTACTTTGTCGGCAAATAGCTACATGCTAATGTTATTTTGTTACACTAGACCGACGTTAAATAAAGCTTCTTGTATCTTGTATCTTGTATGAGGGAAAGGGTTAAATAAAAAAATGCAAACAAGGATCAAACAATTTTGCAAAATGTCAGTGGTTTCCCTGTCAAATTACACAATGACCTAGGAGAAATAATGTGTTCATGTGCATAGCTCAAGAATACTTATATGGTGAGAACTGAATACTTAAGGATAATTAAGTTTCATTGCTTTACACATCGCGGGGTGAGAGCAAAACTATGCTGAGTGCTTATATATTTATATGTACTTAGCATAGTTTCGCTTTCACCCCTCGACATACAATCACTGAATGAAATCGTTCACATCTGATTAGAGCTGAAACGAACACCCGAACTCTCGAGGAATCCGGGTCAACTCGGCCTAATTACCAAGTCGGCCCGGTCCAAGTCGGCCTACTAACCAGATTGGCCTGGTCCAACTCGGCCTAATTTGATTATTATTATGATGTGTACCATGAATATTGAGTTTTATATATTGAATAACTCTATAGTTGTGTTACTCAATATTATTTTATTTCAGATGCGCAATTGAACAAGATAACTCAAACACACACAACACATTCAATCACACATACGCACACTTACATGTGGGGATATAAAACAAATCTTATGAAGGAAGGCCGACGTCTTCAATGATCCTTCCTTTTAAAAAAAAATTTAGTTTTTTTTTATACTCGCGATCGAAACTCTAAATGTCAAACTGGACGATATTTAAAGACTTATTTGTTACGGTCCAGATCGCCAGCGTCAACGGCCAGTTTCATTAGTTCGGATTCCCGTCAAAAAATATATATGTAGCATTTATTTATTGGGGAAAAATGTTCGATAAGATAGAAAAAACTTAAGTACGAAATTGATTGATGCTTTAAAATATTAAAGAGACCATGTATGGTTACAGTGAATTGGAAAAAAGGGTTATTTTTTTATGCAATATTGAACAGGCATAATATGGATAAAATATAGATAAATCAGTCCACTTTACAGAAAAAATATCAATCTTAATATAATATACTCTCTAATTAATAACTGTGTAACACTTTTATCATTTGTAACACCTTTATTATTCGTTGAGAAATTAAAGGATGTTTGTCTCACGTAGGTGTTACCGGGAACACCTTGTATCATTATTCATAGTAGGCCGACTTGGACCAGGCCGACTTGGACTAGGCCGATTAGGTTTTTAGGCCGAGTTGACCCGACACCCTCTCGAGAGACTGACCTATCATTAGATCAGTGTGACTATTGGATGGCCATTACGTTGATTTGAATATATTCATATTCGATTGAAAGGTCCACCTATGGCCTCCCAGCTAAGAAATGACACTATCCTTTCCTCAACTTGAAAAAGTCAGACAAATCCACAAGAACTCTAGATTTGAATCCGGAATCAAGTTGTGACATGCAAAACTGAAAATACATCGCGTTTATTCATATTTCGAAAAATATTAACTAAATTTAACAATGCGTCGATGATTTTCAAACCATAGAATACATATATAGCAAATATATAACGAAGATGCACGTTCATGTTTCTACCTTTAACCTTTGCTTTAGTGTAATCGGCAGGAACACTTAAATTTTCCGCCATCTTGTTAATTCTATCTGCGGCTACATTGTAAAAATATATTTCTCATTAAAGATAAGATTTAAAAAAATAATATGTATATAAATACTGATATAATTAAATTTAAATTATAAAAATACTGATGAAGATGAAAGAATCATCCATATATCATACTGAAAAATACGACTATTCGGTGCATTAAAGAAAGTATGGGTTACCTCCCCTTTCCTACTGGCGGTATATCTAAAGTGCGGAAAGTGCCCTTTCCGCGGAAAGAGCATACGTTTAATAAAAAGGGTCTCTAGTTTCATTTCTTTTATGAAATAACTTATTATCATATCATAATAGTGTTTATATCATTAATATAGGTCCGCATGCAAAAAGATCAGAATAATATTTTCAAATAAAGTGAAATGAAGATTTTTATTATTACGATTTTATGATATTTCGAGGGAAATAACCTGTCAGTGGCTGAATCCATCTCAAATCTGTGCCCTAAAAAAAAAAAAACAAAAAAAAAACTGTTAATTCTGCCTCCGTAATAATACCGACGATATTAACGACTTTCATTGGTAGATATTCCTACACTCACGGAAAAAAGTTACGCACCATTGTCTGTTGAGATGACAACTAGCTAAAACAGTGACATCGTAACACGAAATCTTTCTTTTATAAATATGAACTTATATAATAGGATATCTAAACACTTCTCTTTGCGTTTTTGTGTGTGTGTGTGGGGGGGGGGGGGGGTCGAACGTTATGAATACCTGCAGTATATTTTTGTCTGTTTCACCGTCTCCGAAAGTGCACTTCATCACAATGATGTTTACTCCGCCGATTGCGATGGAGGGGACCCCTAATACCGATTTTTTTTATCTACGCTTTTTTGACTTCCAAAGATGAAATACTTAACAGATAGTGATGAATCGTACATCATATAACCTTTCTACATTCTGCATTACTTTAATCCCCATCAACGTCTTTTTTTTTCTTCAAAGATATATATTGACTTCAGTTTCCTTTAATCACAGTAATTTATGCAAAGCAATAATTTTTGATGACATGGATATATCACCCGGTCACTGTCTATCTCAGTATCGGTTTCTGTAGTTGAACGGTATTTTGTAATAGCTTACTTGTTAGGGAATTTACAACGCACCACAGGAATCACATTTAAATACTATTGAAACATCAATTATGTCAAAATACATATTCAAATTACCTTCAAATTGTTTCAACCAAAATGTATATTACACAATTACAAAGTTAGTCATTTCTTCTTTTGGTCTCTCTCTCTCAACCACCATGTACGCAAAATGCGTTCGAAACACAGAATCTACTGTATGCGTGTGAACGCAATTCAAGGTAATGCGTGCTCACGTTTTCATGCACCTAAAATTGCAATTGACTTGCGTGTTTTTGATGGGTTGTGGATGAATAGCTGATCATTACGGAGCAAACGATGTGACTGCAAATCCAAAGTGATGCTTTTGCTGTAGTGGATTTATTATTGCTACTCTGGAATTATAAAAAAAGGAAAACCACTTTTATTAAATTCTTTTTCACATAAAGCTCCGTCAAAGAGGAGCAAAAAAAATTTCGCATAACTGTCAAACGTTGTGGACAAATCGAGTCAAGTGTTGTTACATTGCGCTGGTCTAAAGACTGGAAAATATCATTCTGAACTTTATTTAAAGCAATCTCGGTTGAGTGGACTTTCTTTATGCATATTGATGTATTCAGTGTCAAAACCTGTTTGAGAGGGGTATCAACTAACTTTTCTAAAACTTAAGAAATAAAAGGAGGATTCGGAACGGGCCTTATGTCTTGAGCCAGGTCAATCTGGCTTATTTAAAGAGGTCTTATCCGCGAACTTCTAATTTGGCACATATGCAGATTCCAGTGAAGTTCATCCAGACATATCTGTAGGAGCCAAGTTGGTATTGGGTCTAGTGGACAATATTTATCAGGTGATCGTTGAGTAATTTGTTTTACCTCTTCTTCTGAAACTGGAATAAATTTTTCTAGATGGGTTATTGATGGTGACTGATCTGTCTCCAGAGTCACCGGGTGAGAGTCAGACTGAGTTTGTGAATACATTTAACTTTTTATACTTGATAAAATAGTCGTCAAATACGAGTTCATCCCTTAGACGATTTCATTGACTGCAAAATGACATCATCTGAACCGCTAAACCTTGAAAACGCCTTCGCGATTCTATGATGTCTGAATAATAGCTATAAATCCAGCCTCTGTTTCACTTTTATGTTGATGGTCTTCCTTAAGCACTACTGCTTGTTATGATCGACCCAATTGGAATTTTCTTTCGATATCTGCGCACGGTACGTGATGGCTTTAATCACTATACCTCAAATTTATTGTTTTTATTTTTCCATGCATTATTTAACATATTTTTAAAACTTCGCAATCACTGCATCTTCCGGGAGGTTGTTCCATATGTTTATTGATCGAGAAGAGAATCTGTGCTCTCCAAATCTTGTTTTACTCCTGATTTTGTCCAGTTTCCATGAATGTCCTCTTGTTCTATTGTTTTTAGCTATTTCAATGTTTGGAATATCTGCCGTATCGTATTGATGAAGTATCTTGAAAACATTCACCATGTCTGCTCTATCTCTACGGTAAATTAATGTTGGTAGTCCTAAATGAAGTATTATTTCTCTATATGGTATTTTTTTTAATCCTGTTACTAATTTTGTTGCTATTCTCTGGACGTTTTCAAATTGCTACGATATCTTTCTACAGATAAGGTTTCCAAATAGATGCTGCATATTGCAACTGTGGTCTTATCAAGGTATTATACAGTGGTAAAATTACCTCTTTATCTAAGCACTGGAATGTGGTACGTATGATCCCGAGAATTTGATTAGCTTTTTCACCTTCTCTTGTATGTGGGTTGTGAATTTTAGTTCGATGTCGAAAATTACTTCAAGAGCTTTCTAGCTCTTCTTTAATGTTTTCTATTTGACTTATGACATCATCTTTTCCCATTGTGTAGCTATATTGAGGATTATTCCTGCCAAAATGCATACATTTACTTAAATTGAACTTTATCTGCCATATGCATGACCAGTCTTCTAGAGCATCTATGTCCTTTTGGAGAAACATTTTGTCTTCATCGTTTCAAATTTCTTTGTAGATTTCTGTGTCATCTGCGAATAACGGTGTGATATTATTAACCGTATATGGTAGGTCGTTTATGAATATTACAAATAGGATTGGACCAAACACATTTCCTTTAGGGATGTCACTTTTAACCTCCACTTATACCGATTTATAGAACTATCTTCGTTTATGTTTAAATCTCCGACAATTGTGATTTATTTTTACTGTTGCATATCTGGATAGAAGTATTCAAGAAATGCATTTGTCATTTAATTCATTCAATCATTTTGTCTTATGAAACAATAACCATGTTGCGTAATGTTGATATATGCATAATGTATTCTTTAATTGCGAATGACCACGAAGTTTGCCAGACAAGTTAACATCTATACGGTTCTGTTTTGTAATTCATTGATACTTTAACTTCGTAACGTGTATACACCCACCCTTTGTGAGATATGAATTAAGTACTTACTGCCTAATGTTTCTCTGCTGATATTATTCTCACATGCATGTTAGCAGAGATGTGAAAACCTCCGTGATGTTAGCCTACACGCCGAATCATATATACAACTGATATATATCAAATACTTTTGTGTGTATTAATTAGACTGACAGGTCATACAAATGGCATTCTAAACTTAGTTTTATGACAGACTGTTATTTGTCCAGCAATATCATCAGTATACAATTCTAGATTGATATTGTATTTTCAAATATGATTTTGCGTCTGAAAATTATCTTGATAATATTAAAAAGAAGAAATAATTTTTTTCATTATTTCTTTCACTTGTCAACTTCTCCGGGCAAAACTTTGAAAACGAAGATTAGTGGAGAAAAAAAACCTTACAAACGTTATTTTATTTTAAAAGGAAAAAAAAACAAAAAAAACAAACAATTACGTTGATAACTTGCATGTAAAAGTATGGTGATTTTGGCACAAATCAAGTGTAAATTAATTATTATAGATTCGATTCCGCGTTCTAAACTTGTCCAGTCCCGGGCACCTGAATATAGTCACGTGACTCAGTCAAGGTTGACAACTTGAGACGCTCGGACCAGGGATCTTTATTATAGATTTACTCTCATCTGTAAGTATATTCTTAGCTTCAACATGTTTTATTTTGCACGGATTTCATATTCTTATTTTTACTTCAGTCGATGCGTGTTTTTATTTATGAATTATCGTACTTGTGTCGGTCAGTTTGACTTCGTCTGAAAACCTGATGATCTGTCAGTTTTATTGTGGTTGTAAGTGCACTAGCTATTGTTATTGTCTTTGTTATGATTGTTTTGATTGATTAGAGGGTTTTTTGTCATTGTTTAAATCTTGTGTCATAGTTAAGACTAATTGGAAACTATAAAGTACATTACTCCGGTGGTGACCATGCCTGCTTGTATCACAACTTTATTGCTATAGCACTCTTACTGATAATCTCTACTGAGATCCGCTCCGGTTATATTTTTCGTTCTGGCCTCCGCTGGATCTCTACCCAACCCTTATATAAAAGCTTCGGGAAATTTACACCGATACCCCTAACTCGTTTCGGCCGTTCAAATCGATTGTTTTCGGATGCACACCTAAAAATCCACGCATGTCTAGTAAGAAAACATATTTTTCTTTCCATTTCATTCAATATCATTGCCTTAGCTTACCGATTTTACCAGTTTTACAGCTACAGGCTCACGAAACCTCCAAACTCGCCGTTTAAACCGCCATATTGTTTACATGCGATGGTTATCACGTGACTAATCCGTGATTGGATAACTACAGTTAGGTTCAACTCGCGGGTTATGCGGTACAGAGCGGTGTGTGGTTTTCTCGATCTATAAGTAAATAGAACGTATTTCATATAAACTTTCTTTTGAAAAATCGTTTTATACAGCAAAATTTCTTTGACTTTGCCAGGGCCGACTTATTGGCAAAGAGCATTTACCTTTTGCTGTTGAACAGTCGTAACTGGACGGAGCTGTAGTTTAAACTGTTTCGCCACTAGTCACGTGATCAATATTTACAAAATGTCTGTTTAAAACTATGAGGTGAGCGGTTTGGTGTTTTCCGTCACCGTATTTATGAAATCGGCAAGCTAAGACAATGATGTTGAATGAAATGGAAAGAAAAATATGTCTTCTTACTAGGCATGCGTGGATTTTTAGGTGTGCATCCTAAAACAATCGATTTGAACGGCCGAAACGAGTTAGGGGTATCGGTGTAAATTTCCCGAAGCTTTTATATAAGGGTTGGGTAGAGATCCAGCGGAGGCCAGAACGAAAAATATAACCGGAGCGGATCTCAGTAGAGATTATCTTACTGAATGACTAAGTTACCAGGCCTTTTTACCAGTTAATAGTTTTTATGGTGGTGTTGGTTTTTTTTTTTTATTTGAGGAAGAAAAATCCTGGGGTGAATAGCAAATTAAATTTGTGGATCACTGCATTATTTAAAAAAAGATGGCACTGTGTAAGCGGTCCTAAATCAGAACTCTAGACTGGCTACTGTACTGTAGACAGCAGTCTAGTGGCTGAATACCGACATCTAGAAAGTTTGTCCAGAAATTAGTCTTATGTAACATGCTAAACCTTTGAATATTCCACCATTTTGTAATGTTTTTACTTACCGACAAACAAAAGCAGACATTGTTGATTTACATAATTACGACAGCAATATTTATGGCAGTATATCTCTCTGCCCTCAGTAAAATATCAATTTACTGTGATTGTACCTCCTTAAGTATGCAATTTATGAATGGAACTTTACTTCATATCATTATGAAACAAATCGAAGCACTCAAGGTACTATGGGATTGGAACATTTTTGTCAAGAATTATCACATACATGCTGAACATGTGTATAATTTTGTGATATGGGAATATTTGTTTGTTTGTTGGGTTTAACGTCACACTGACAGTATTTCAGTCATTTGGAGATGATGTCTACTTGAGACAGATATAGTGCTGCCACACTGCAGTATCATGCTGTAGACATTGGCATGATACAACACCCAGTCACATTATCCTGACACCAGGCCAACTAGTCGTGCAGATACCCTTATAAATAATTCTATGCTGAGCGCCAAACAAGGGAGCTATAACAGTCCCATTTTTAACGACTTTGGTATGTCGTGGATGGGGATCGAATCCACGACCTCCTGCTCCCGAAGCGGATACTCTAACCACTTGGCTACTGGGGATGGTGTGGGGATTAATATGATAATTAACACAAAATATCTATATAACAAAGCCATTAGTCACAGAAATCACTTCTCCATTTCAGGTAGTTGTCTTTAAAATTTTGGTCTTAAAAAAAAATGGAGTTCACTACTCACCATACTTTGAAAATGTACCAATCAGCTATCAATATAATGTCGACAGTCATGTATTCATGGAAATGGGTCAGATATTTGATGCAATAACCTGTGGTAATCATTCATTGGTTTTTGGTTAAAACACATTGTCATTGTAAGAGAGTTGTTTTATGGTATAAGAAATGTTGGTTTCTTCTACTCAGGGTAGTTTCAGATGCAGTCATTTCATATTATTGTGTTTATAACAGCTTAAAAACATTCTGCCCTGATTTTACTGCTGAACTTGCTATGTGTTTCTGAGGCTTTTCAATTTGACATTACTCTGTCCCACCTAAAAAAAAAAACATCACAAACTGAAAGCGATATGATATTCATAGGACTAGTATCATCTTTAATTTGTTGTGTATCCTTGAGTATCAAGTTTGTTTGAAAGGTCAGAGCAGTTTGGGGATCATAATCCATTTCAAATATTTTCTTGTTTCTATCTGGTACAAATTCTTCAGGGTCGGTTTTCACCGGAGGGTCTCCTGACTGTATTGCTTACCTTTTTAAAATATAAATTTTGATGAACATTTAATTTTAACCAAAATGTGTTTTGTGTGCATTAGACTTTCATATTCATTACCTAGTAGTAACATTTCTTAATGACTCATTACCTGTCTATGATTTATTGTTTAAAAAAATCATGATTTACATACACATTTTTCCAAAATAAAGCTAACTTAAAAATTTTTAATTATTCTTTTATATCTTATTTATATACATAGATTATTATCCATAAATATTTAAAAAATTGTTTAAAAAGACCGACTGTTTAGAAGAATAGTTCTTTCAAAAGAAAATTTCTTTCTGAAAAACATATTTAGAGGAATGAATTACAGTGATTTATAAAATTGTTTCATAAAATTAATTCTTAAAAAACAAATGATGTAATCAGTTGTTGTTGCAAATTCCTTTGTGTTATTGTTTTTCAAAAATGTAGATTCAACGAAAACTAACGACATTTAAGAATACAACCTATTTCTTATTAGGTTCATGGCTTATGTTAGGTGTGCATCTAGTTTGCAGAAAATGTCTTCTTAACTTTTAACCAAATTTAAAAGTATTACCTTATTACCTTTTAGTTTTTCCTACCCCCCCCCCCCCAAAAAAAAAACAACAACAAAAAACAGCATCTTACACACCTAAACGTTTGCAGATATGGCAGTTAATTAGTCAGGTTTTAGTGCAAGATTGAGAAAAGGGAAACCTCTTTTGATGAATAGATCAAGTCAATATTGTTTCTTTTTTTCTTTCGTTTCTTTTCTGATTAGATAATAAATTCAAAGCTGTTTTTACATTTTGAATTTGTGGTAATTGTCTATTGTCTATAATATTGATTGTGCACCTGGTAGTTATAAACAATAACAAATAAAATGGCAGACAAAGCAGTCAGAAATTTGTAAAATAGTTTATTTAGGAGATTCTTAAATTGTGGAAAGGGGCTACAATATTTTTTTTGTTTAAATTAAATTGCAGTTTATTTTTTCTTTTCATTGTTATTTAATCACATAGTGTATTTTCGATGCAGAAATACCATAGTGATACTTGAGTTGACAGGGGTACAGATAAGGTGTGTATTTGCGTCATTACGCAAATAAAATAGATAAAAATCCAATTCTTTAAAAATTATAGGGTATCAAAAAGCAATTAAAAATTAGGTTACTCAAATATCCAAAATATTAAAGCATATTGGTACACAACATTATGAAACCGAGTGATGTTTATAAATACTCGTATATGTTTGACTGGTTACTTGCGAATCCGCAAAGTAGACTGCAAACGATTTCCGGTAATAACTTATTTCCTACTTAGGGTTCCATTCAAATAAAACATAAATCCAGTCTGTCTTATTCGTTCATCTGATGCTTTTCTATTCATTTGCTTCAAATATGGTTACACAAGGCAGGAAGAAACGGGTTAACGTTTAAAAAAAAACAACCTAACAATACATGCGAACCATGCAACATAGTAATTGACGATCTGGAAGTTGAGATCATCTGTAACGGCACCGAGGTTGTCAGAAGTATTTTAGAAGAAATTTTGGAACGTGTTTACAAACTAGTAAAGCACGACAGCAGTAGAGTGGATAGCATCCAATTTCATTTTTACTGAACATGTTAGCCAGTAAATAGTTTGTGTTTTAATTTGATAGATAAAAATGCTAAATCTTTGGATAGGAAGATCAAATATGATTGAATGTTGTTGTTTTTTTATTGTTTTTTTTTTTTTTTTATTTAATTGTTAAAGAGCTAATGATAAATCCTGCATCTGATAATTGTTAAATGGACATTGATGCATACAAGAACAACAGGCACATATTCCAGTAAGTACATGTACAGTTATTTCAATTCTAAAATTAAGTTGATGAAAAAAAGCAATTGACTTAATTTGGATGGAGTAACCATATTTTCATTAATTAAAATTGTGAAAACCCAATTCCTTGAAAAGTTGATGAGTAAATACCCAACTGACCTAAAACCTTATCTGTAGCCCTGAGTTGAGTACGTATAGCAAGGTGCGTACACATGCAATAATTCTGTATTATTGCTAAAAGCGTAAGAAAGTGAGAATGCACCAATGCAGCACTATATAATGAAAAAAAAAAAAGGATACTGGTTTGTCTTGCCAAAGTAATAGCCCACAATAACAATGCAACATATTCTGCCATTTTGTACATTTGTTTTTATTTTTTTAATGTGCCGGTACACACAGACGATCACAAAGTAGCAAACTTATATATACTTGTAAAGCATATTCTTACTACAGTAGTCCAATTGTTTTAAACACAAAACAATCCTATAATTTGAATATATAATAAGAATTATATGTAAATAAATAAATACTGTGTAACCTTGTTTAAAGATTATTTAAGTTCATATATACACTCTATGATAAGGGTCACCCCCAACCATTTAATAGAGGTAAAAAAAGACAACCATTCCAGGTATGATGTTTACATAAATATATCCAATCCTCATACACACAAAAAATAGACTTAAAACAGACTTAATCTTTAATCTTTGTAATAAAACAGTATCCAAAACACAACTATACTGGTATTTGTTGAAGAATTAACTCTTATGATAATGGGGAGAGGTTAATATAAAGAGGTTTGTTCTGCAACATAATGAGGGGATAATTGCAAAGCCTCAACAGTGTTTAAACGGTTATATGCTTCTTAGATTTATTCAATGTTAATCCATGTATAAAATAAGTATTGGTTAATTAATACAAAGTATTTTATAAAGCCTTTATGTGAAATTGGGATGCTATACCATGACTTTCATTTACTTAGCTCTGCAATGATGTCATCACTTTGGGGTTTCAGTCCCACCATGGTCACTTGGATTTTTAATGTGGCATGGTTGTTAAATTCCTAAAACTATCATGAATTTGCCCTTCCTTTCACTTAACAAATATGAGATTCTTAAATAAATAATACAAGTTCTGATTTTTCATTTGCCCTGCACTAATGTTCTCTTACCATGGTGAGTTGACACTTGTGTGACGTTGGAGTTTCTACCCAAGTGCCCCTATGCATACAGGACCTTCCTTCATCTGTTATAGCTAGATGTTACTTTTTAGCTGAATTATTGCCACAGCAATGGTGAACTCCATTGCAACAGCAGCAAAAAATTCAAGTTTACACACTTGATCGGACTTATTTTATTATCTTGTGTTCTGGAGCTTGATAAATTTATGTTTAATAAGGTTTATGTTAGGTTAAGCAATGCATGAATTCACAACATAACAAGTTTTTCTTTGTCATATATGCAATGTATTTTGTTAAACTTTACAACCATATTAACATTAAAAAGCTTGAATTGCACCAAACTGGATGATCTTACTAGTCCTAAAGAAAAATCTTCACCATTCATAAACATTTAATACTATTTTCCATCATGTTTAATATTTATGTCATGTTACCTTGCTGTAAAACAATAGAGGAAATAAAACAACTTTGGTCTCAGTGCTAAGTCTAGAACTCGCTGTCATGGGATTTATTATTAAGGTACGGGGCATAATTGTGACAGAATTAGAACTTCAACGATTCATCAACTATTCGATTAGATACGATTCCATTAGTTTAGTCCAAATTAAATAATTTTCAATTTGATTTATGCTTTATAGGGTTAAGCATAATAATTATCAAGGATGATTAAAAACATATCATTTATTTCAGAAAAATAAAAAAATTTTTTAAAAATGATACTGATATATGACTAGATTTTGCAACAAATATCAATTGAACACAGAAACATGTACAAAGATATTAATGCATCTAAAAGGTAATGGTTTGGTTTTACTGTGTTTGCCTGTTTATATCTTAATTATAAAATACAAATAAAATCAGTAAATGTTAACAATATATGGCAAAATAATGACAAACATTTTCAAACAACATATTTAACTATATTAACTGTATTAACTGTTTGATTAAAACATAACAAAGAAACCAGTATTGAATCGTATCCGACACTATGGGAATCAAATATGGAATCGAGACCAATGTGACTGAATATCGATGCATCGAATTGAATCGTTGCAGCCCTAGACAGAAACTGCTTTAGAAATGCTGTATTTGATATATCAAGTTATCTGCATAATGATGTGATCATCTGTTTTGTTCATTACATTACAGCTGATCACTGGTACCAGCAGGAAGAGTTGAGGATGGCTGAAGCCCATTCAGCTGTAGCCTTCTCTTTTACTGTGACCCACGAGGGTGTGGATGTCAACTTGAACCATGAAGCTCTCAAGGCAGTCTGGGACAGTGGTGTCCACTCCTGGAAGAAGCGTCTGGGGAAGGCCAAGGTAGAGTATACCTAGTATATTCCGAGTCCTGATGTGGAGATAGGTAGTCTCAGCTGCTTTAAAATCATGAATTTTCATAGGCTTTGAGTCTGAATTACAGTTTTTGTGTTGTTGCCTGCTGTAAGCAGAGGTGACACATAGGGATCACTTTTATGTCATTTGTCTGTCACACTTTGTCACACTTTTCCATCACGTTTCTTTCAGCAGGTGACACATGTGTTCCAAGGAGCATCTCTTGTGTTAAGTATTTAATACATTATTGCTATATATATATCCGTTTATATTTGTTGATCCATAAGTTTATATTCTAGACAGGTCCATACTAAATTAAAAAGAAAAAAGGTTGATAGATAGTAGCACTTAACTCAAGTTATGTTTGTACCTCAGTTTTTATAATAAATAGTAGAGCTTTTACGTTCAGTGTCACATTAACAATGGTAAATGCAACTTGTTCTGTGCGCAAACTGTGTTCATGTACAATGCCTCAGTAAGCTGCTGATTACAATGATTTTATACCTGTGTATTGTCTAATATTTTTCAGAGTAATCAGACCATAAGTTAGTTAAACCATGATCAAAACATTATACCCCTTCCTCCTTTTAACCATCATTAAACCATTATGCACACGTCCCCATCACCGCACCCCCACCCCTTGGGGCCTAGGGTTCTTTAAATTCATATATATAACTTGAATCGAAAACTCTTGATATTAAAGTTTTGAAAAAGACCTTATCAAACTGTATCCAGTTTACCACTCAGAAAGAGAAAGTATTTGCAACTTAAAACTGTCACCAAAGGTTTCAAGCCTTCACATAAGGAAAATTTTGAATGCAGACAGGTATTCTGATAGACAACCGAAGAAAAATAGGATCTAAAATTGACTTGATGACATATTTGAAAAAGTGGTATAATGATAGAGATGTGTGTCTTTTAACATTTCCCCCCTATATTCTCATCGCTATGATAGATTTTTATCTTCTTTAATCTATTATCACATTTATCACATTTCCTTAGCCAAGATATCATGCACTTAATTGTAGTCAGTTATCAATTATATAGTCCCCTACCGGTGTTTACACAGGAGGGGAATATAGGTTTGCCCTCAGTCTGTCTGTCCATCCGGATGTCCGGAAATCTGGATCCTGCGATAACTAAAATCCTTTTTAAGATAAAATTATGAAACTTGGTATATGAATAGATAGCAGTATGGAGATTCTGCATGTCACTTTGTTTTTATTCTCAGACCAAAATTTTGGTTGCTATGGTAACAGAAAAATTATGCACCTCACCGGTAGGGGACTCATGTGTTTCTTGATGAATTTGTCAGTGTCTTTATATTTACTGAACGTGAAAGTTGGGCTAGAAGTGGGGTGAGAGAGAGAGAGAAAGAGGTGGGAAAGATACATTTAGAGGAGATCAGATGTTAATTTATTGTGTAACAAAATGTTGACATTATGTGTAGACACCTTAGTGTAAGTATTGTGTAAGTATGCCTTCATTTTCTAGCCTATTCATTGACCAACCCCATCCTAATGTGTCAGACAGCTCAGTGGACCTTACAAAGGAACCCTGCTGATTTGTTCCTGCTCCACTAGTCTTACTGTCTACAGAATACCTTTATGACCTTCTCACCTAGATGAAATATAACTTAGATGAAATATAACTGTCTGGTGCTATAAAAAATACTTGTATCCTGGAATTCATGTATAATGAAATTCCAGACCAGCACAAATAGAATGGTTCAATAATTCTATGGAAATCATATCCACAGTTCAGTCGATTACTTAAGTAATTACATGTATGCACTGTATACTGTTATTTTCTAACAGTCAAAGATTGCTTAGTACCATGGTGATTAATTCGGGATTTCCCATGCAGCCTTATTTCCCAAGGCTTAGTCTATTAACAATTTATGCCTCAGCCATTTAAGTCACAATTTAAAGCTGTAATATATAACTGAATGTAATTAAAGTATAAGTTTTTTCAATTATTAAGTAATAGGGCTGAAACAGTATGGCTAGTCTTCCGGCAAGGTACATGATTTTGTATTTTCAGTACATCATGAGTACAAATCTGCAGAGGTTGAAGTTCAGTCAATTTTGCAAACATGTATCTGATTGGTCTAGGAGTCACTACATAGCCAATGAAATGCAACATTCTGTTCTGACTGTCATTGTTTCTAGTTAAAAATATAAAAAAAAACATTGTATTACTGTTGTTTCCTTATTCTACAGGTTGAAAGGTTTTGAATTATTTCAACTTTGATATAAAGGGCATCAGGAGATACTGTAATAAGCAAAATTAGTAAGGTGGTCAGTCATCACTTACAACTTTCTAAAATGCATGGTACAATGCATGGTACTTGATACTGTACTTAATCAAATACTATGCACCTAGTACTGTACTATACTGTGAAGATCTTGTTCCGTTTCAG
>CM037779.1:24718832-24768832 GCA_021229015.1 Solen grandis | reverse complement strand
CTAAATATATTCAATACTACTCACATAATATACTAAAATTTGTATTCAATACTACTCATATAACTTTCTAAATGTAATCAATACTTGACTCATATAATCCACTTATCATAATCTATAATAAGTAATTTAACATTTTTAATTCAAAATATCTTTAAGAATATGCCCCTCTGCATTCGAGTATTTATATATCTTCTTGGAATCAGTCTTGAAAAACACATAAAAAAGTGTAAAAAGTAACCAAAAAAGTACACAAGACACAGACAAAGCCACCATTTTCACAAAAATCAACCATATTTGCCATTTGTAAAAAAAATCTATATTCAGACTACTGTTAATACCCTTAACTTTTAAATGGGAACACAACACGATTAAAATCTGACTGTGGAAAATTAGTTAGTGGTATGCTCCCATTCTGTAATTTGTGTTTTCAATTAAATTAAAAAGATGTTGATTTTTTTTCAAGTGCAAAAAAAAAAGTCAAGTTAGGAAGAACAAGCATTACCCTACTGACAAATAGAAAACTTAAGACCCCTAGCCCCTTTTCAGGCTGCAAACATGTCAATTATTTGATCAATACTTTTGATGAAAGTCAAAATGATAATAAATGTCAAAAAGTCTGGATAACTACTATTTTTGAAATTTTCTAAGTCCCAAGGCCCGTAATTTCGTCAAAATCAGTGGACCGGAACGAAACTCGAACTTGATCTGTAGCTCCTGGTGGTAGACTACATACCAAATATTAGATCAATATAGAAGAAAAGTACAAAAAACTGCTATTTTAAAGAAATTTTCTAAGTCCCAAGGCCCGTAATTTTGTCAAAAATCAGTGGACTGGAACGAAACTCGAACTTGATCTGTAACTCATGGTGGTAGACTCACATACCAAATATAAGATCAATATCTGCAAAGGTTTAGAAAAAAGTCCGGAAAATATGTGTTACTGACAGACGTAGTGAAAACCTATAGCCTCCTTCGATGATGCCGGTAGGATACTAAGTAAGAAATATAAAGTGCCAAATGTGAGTGTTAAAATAGGGGTCAGGGAGGATCATCCATTATATTTAATTTGTTTGAAAAAGCTGTAATCTGTCAAGCTGGTCTTTTAAAGCAAACACAAAATGCATGTATATCTTTAAAGTGATTAAACAGATGAAGCATGTTTTCATCCTTTAAAAAAAAAAAAAAAAAAAAAAAAAAAATTGGTGAAGTGATAAAATAAAGAAAAAACAATATTGCATTGTTTTTCATTAAACAGAAATGTAAAATGGTACGAATTTCGTTTTAAAACTTTAATGAAAAAAGAAACATATAATTAAACATTATATGTGAGCATCACATTTTGTACAAATGAATATATCATTTACATACTTCTAAAAGCATACAAATGATACAAAAAAATCTCTCTTCACCCAAAACACCCTAAATCACCCACCTTGACACAAAGAATTAAAAACAAATTAAAACCTCAAATAAGAATTGTTTTTAAATCAAAACTATTTACACGTGTTGACAATAATATGTGTATCTCATATCCAATATGTCCATCCAAATAAAAATGTATATAAATAACCCGTTACCCTTTTTTTCCATATAGAAATAAATCCTTTCATTTAGAATAAACCCAAACTCTTTTAAGTTTCCCACACAATTAAATGACATACCAGTATTTAAAACTATAAAGCACAAGAGGTTATTCTGATATGATCAATATATATTACTAAAAATGTCAATGACAGTCTATCAGGTACTGTTAAAAGAGAAACCCTCGTGTAGGGTCTTGCATTGTTAAGGTTATCACTCGGGTTTTGGAGTCCTCTGTAACTTGCAATCACTTCAATCCAGCTTGAACAGGGATTTAATGTCACTAAGGGCCTTGCATATACGGTCACTGAACCTGTGTGAGTCCTGAAACACAATCAAACATACATATTTAATGTTCTCCACATATGTTAAAGATTGACAATTATAGAAATGCCCCAGAAAATAAGTTTCCTAACAAGACATGATTAATACAAAAATATAAATCATAAGTTTAGGGGGTTGACTTCTTCAGAAGACAAGTTTCCAACGAATGCCATAACAATTATCATTTCATGGGCTTATATCAATTTTTTTGCAAAATTCACAGGGCTTAGACTTTTTTCCAAGCCTATATAAACCATGCAAGAGTATGAACTTTTTCTTATATTGTCAGTAACAGAGTCCATGACTATCACATGATTAACTCCATGAGTAAACCTATATATCAAACTTAGTAAAAATACCACAATTCTTAAAGAATTTATCAAGTGGAAACAACTTTTCTATTTATTGTAATTGCAACCTTCATCTTGATCTCAATGACAATCCAGCCCTCTTGCACAACAAATGATTTATTCCTTAAAAAATCTAATAACATGTATGAACATTAATCTGAATTCAGTGGCTGAACACCCCTTTACACTTTAATTTCAACCTGTGTTAATAGTAGTTACAAAATTGACAATAACACCTCTATCAATGACAAAATAATCAAGTTTAATAATACGTGTACATTTCTACAAGGTCATCCTCCTAACACTTTTGTTTCCCTCCAATCTCATATCTATTTATAGATTAATATGATAATATCAAAATAAAGCAGTTTCAGACAAACCACTGGCTTACCGTGGTTGGACAAGAGATTTTGCTTGAGATATGGAAGAACAGGACATCCTCCCCAGCGATGATGTACGAGACACCATACCCATCGTCGGCCACTGGCCCGAAACCACCCCCACCTGAGATACGCTCTGGGTGCTTCTCCAGGTCCAGCTTGTCAGTCTGTGTGTGGGGGGTCTGAAACACGGAGACAATCGAAGGATAGGGACTAGTTTAACAGTTCGTAAATGTCTTAAAGGATGGTAGAAGACATTACCCAACATGAAACTTGTTTACATACAACCCAGATTTCTTTCGGATTTACATGAATATGTATATGTCATTTTTCAATGTCTTAATATGTTATGGTCACAATATGTTCTCAGCTTCTCATTTCTATTTCATAAATAAAAACAGTATTTACCAACCAACTCATGATGATGTTTCAAATCTAGCTACTGAACGTTTTCCTTTCAAAACTAGATAGGAATATTCAACTGTAACTTTGGGAGGCAAAATAAATTATACAAAATCAATCTGCTTTCCTGAATAACACAACTAAAAAGTAAAGTATGCAATTTAAATACATATAGATGAAAGTTTCAGTGAAATTGAATTTCACACAGATGACTTGGTGTTAGTTTGGAAAAATATGACCTTTTAGGCTTTTATGATACTCGGCAATCGCCATGTCATCCAGATGAAAGTCAAAGACTGCTATATTTATGAGAAAATTGATTTTTCAAAGTCCTCCCCCTTTTAACCCTTTCCCTCATATAGACTCATTTTGACGCACTCAATAGGTACCACATTAAGCCTGATCTGCAGAAAACCACAGTTAAACCTTACCAAATTTAATTACAAAATTCTCATTTCCAGACCATTGAGGAGCAGCGAACAACATTACTTGCAGGCTGATCTGGTTTTATGTTGTTCGCATAGGTCTTTTCATGGTTTCCTCTATGAGGGAAAGGGTTAATTCATCATTCAACCATTTATTCTGTATCATGCACTGGTAACTTCAGGTGCAACTAGAGCTATCACTAAAGGTGATGAATACCCCCCACACAGCCTTTGTTTACAATCAAATGCCCACCTATAGGAGGTAAGTCACATTTACTGAATTGATGAATTCAAGTGACAAATTATACAAAACTAATAAAAAAAGAATATCTTTTTATGTTCAATGGCTGTCTTTAACAAAAAATTCCAACATTCATAAATTCAGTAAGGGCACCGTAAACAAATTAGTCTGAACAGCATGCACATGCACATGCAAAAATAAAATAAAATAAAATAAATAAATAAATAAATAATAATAATAAAAAATAGATTTAAATGACCAGCTAATTTAAAATTGTATATGTAATAAAGTTCTAAGTTCATCAACAGATAAATGAGATAAGGAAAACTGTAGCTGAAGAAAGTAAATTAGTTACTGGGAAATAATGCAAAGAAAATCAGCAAAGGGCAATAACACAAAAGAAAATCAGTCAACTGTAACCATTTCGTAATATGCACATCTATGCTTGCTAGTGAAGCTTCCTATGAAATTTGATTGAAATCCATCCAGTAGTTATTGAAAAATAGCGTGGACAAAGAAAACTCCAAGAAATCAGCAAAGGGCCATAACTCAAAAGAAAATCAGTCAACCGTAACCATTTCATAATATGCACTTCTGTGCTTGATATTGAAGCTTCCTATGACGTTTGTTTGAAATCTATCCAGTAGTTATTGAGAAATAGCGTGGACAAAGAAAACTCCAGAAAATCAGCAAAGGGCCATAACTCAAAAGAAAGTCAATCAACCGTAACAATTTCATAATATGCACATCTATGCTCACCAGTGAAGCTTCCTATGAAGTTTGATTGAAATCCATCCAGTAGTTATTGAGAATTAGCGTGGACAAAAAACTACAGATGGACAGACGGATGGACGGACGGACCAACCGACCGACCGACATGGTGACTCCTATATACCCCCCCAAACTACGTTTGTGGGGGGTATAAAAAGTCAACATTCTTCACAAAAGTAATAAGCTAACACTCTGAAAACCTTACTTTCCAAACCTGACGTAAAAAATAAATGGGTTTAAACAAATTGAAATAAAAGATAGATGCAAAGATGACTTAGTTCTGTGCACTTACCTGACTGGTGGAGAGCCTCCATGGTTCACTAAGCACCTCGGTCAGGAAAGGGTTGTCTATCTCAAGGTACTTGGACACCACATACAGACAAAACAGGTGACGATCTATACCCTTTCCTGTCATAGCATCTCGATACATCATCTGGTGTTGCTCTGTCGCCTTCTTGAATGCAGCAACCTTCTCATCAGTCTAAAACATCACAGCAGTTATCAAACAGACCATAATTATCATTCAATCTCATCATTAAAAAAATTGATATTTATCTTTATCATTAGTGCCAGCTATATATGTAACTGCCTGTAGGTAACCCTTATTGGTGAGAGATTTGTGTAAACCGTCCAGTAGCTCAGTTATATATGTAACTGCCTGTAAGTAACCCTTATTGGTGAGAGATTTGTGTAAACTGTCCAGTAGCTCAGTTATATATGTAACTGCCTGTAAGTAACCCTTATTGGTGAGAGATTTGTGTAAACCGTCCAGTAGCTCAGTTATATATGTAACTGCCTGTAAGTAACCCTTATTGGTGAGAGATTTGTGTAAACTGTCCAGTAGCTCAGTTATATATGTAACTGCCTGTAAGTAACCCTTATCGGTGAGAGATTTGTGTAAACTGTCCAGTAGCTCAGTTATATATGTAACTGCCTGTAAGTAACCCTTATCGGTGAGAGATTTGTGTAAACTGTCCAGTAGCTCAGTTATATATGTAACTGCCTGTAGGTAACCCTTATCGGTGAGAGATTTGTGTAAACTGTCCAGTAGCTCAGTTATATATGTAACTGCCTGTAAGTAACCCTTATCGGTGAGAGATTTGTGTAAACTGTCCAGTAGCTCAGTTTGTAGAGCTCTCAACCTATCAGCAAGGGGTCCTTGGTTTGTTACCGGGTCTTGCTACTCATCTTTCTCACTTTGTTACGTATTTATACAAATGAAAACATAAAACAAGAGAGTCAAGATGGTCCTGAAGTTGCTTACCCGAGAAACATTGCCTTCATTGCCTGCACTCTTTCAGCAATGAGGTTGTTAAATGTTTAATACTGTTAAAAATCTTCTTCTATTTCAAGGGCCTAAAATGTAGATCAGCCATAATCAAACTCCACTGAGATACTGTCGCCATTATCATTGTGTATAAGTTAATAACTGCAGATGCTAGAGTGTAAACAAAGGTCTTGCATTTTATGATAATTCAAGGACTATAACTCCTGACCGAATTAGCCTATAAGAGCTAAATTCGAACTTGGCATAGAGATTAAGACCATATACATTGTCATAAAGTTTGATTGTTTAAGAAATGAAAATGCTAGAGTGTAAACAAACTAACTGTGGATGACGGATGGACGACAGACATTGTGATTTCAACAATCCTAACAGCTCTCATCCCAAGCACATGTGCTAAAACAACTGATAGTAAATACCCATCTAAGCTTAAAAGCTCTAGTATTTAAAGCTAAAACATCACACAATACATGATAGACAAATACCAATGTGACTTGACAGGACGGGACATGATGTGAGGAGACATAACCAGTGAGCTTCCTACATAGTCTCCACTTCAGTGTGAAAGAGGTATTATAAGGCACTGAGTAATGCAATGTTGTGTTTCAGTTATGATTGATATTTTAACAGCAATCCAGTAATTATATTTTCACCCTGAAACATGATGTTTCGAACAAATGTTCGCAATTATTTTGCCATGGCTCTAAGCAGACTGTGTGGCAATTTCTTACTGTCTTGTTAGAATCCTCCATGGCTCTGACAAAGTTAATAGCCTCCAAGGTACACGGTCGCACCGTCTCTGTCCGTCCCTCACGGAACAAGCGGGTCATACTAGACTCGTATGTCAGATCAAACTTGCCAGCATCCTGTAAACACAGTAGCATCAAGTGGGATTATTTTGATGTCAATTAGTACGACATATTAGTGTTTGCATTTTTTTATTTACACAGGTGTAAATTTAAGACCATTTAAAAGCTTCATCAGAAGTTTTATGTGAAATGAGCCTGAACAACATTTCCCAATCAATGGACCTTTCCTGTGTTCACGGATGTATTGAAATTGACTGTCAGGCCATCCAAAACCTACACGGAGAAAAAAAGGTAGTCATCAGTTGACCTGATATATACAAAAGAACACATGGTTTTGTTTGTGATAATGTTTGTTAGCAGTTGATCCAATTTTAATAGAAGGCAGGGATTTATTTCTTATTGTTAAAACCTGGAAAGGTACACTGCATTTCATTCTATAATTAACCCTTTCCCTCATATAGACTCATTTTGACGCACTCAATAGGTACCACATAAAGCCTGATCTGCAGAAAACCACAGTTAAACCTTACCAAATTTAATTATAAAGTCCTCATTTCCAGACCACTGAGGAGCAGTGAACAGCATAAAACCTGATCAGCCTGCGAGTTACTCGCAGGCTGATCTGGTTTTATGCTGTTCGCATAGGTCTTTTCATGGTTTCCTTTATGAAGGAAAGGGTTAAAATACAGATTATTCAGCATATAAACATTCAGTGCAGTTCATTTCAGGAGTTCTTCATCATATGTGATCCAAACTGATTGTTACAGCATACAACTCACCTAAAAGCTTGATTAAGATCATAGCAGTACAAGAAATATAATAGGAAATAACATAATGTCATAGTAAGAAGAACATATGTGTTAATTCATCAAAATCAAAGTATTTTGCAAAATACAGCTTGGACACAAGTGTTGAGGGAACAATGCAATTCTGTAGTCCCTTAGCCATCCTCTGACTAGCAGAGGATTATAAATTTAAATGTATTCATGGATGTATTGAGAACTGTATTTGTAACTCTATTTCACCCTTTACTTCATATAAACTCATTTTGATACAATGGCAAACAGTGCAGACCCAGGTCAGATAGATCCTTTACAAAGTCTGCACGGCACAGAGAAAAATCCACTGTTTCATATACCTTTTAACGATCAGTAAGTTAATATTCATCAAAATCATCAATTTGTACATGAATATTCATGATGTAAAGGCTTAATTTACAAAATGCTGAAATTTCGGGTTTTATCTCAATTCTTTTTTAAACCTACAAATATTACCCCTAATACACAATTGTGTATGTATGTACCCTGTAGTATGCTAGCTGCAGCGCCATCTGTATGAAGGCGTCAGGGCTGGTGCGACACTTCTTCATGAGGCCCTTGCCGAAGGCGTCATGCATCAGCAAGCGGAGGTCGACATCACTGATGATCTGAGTGGCCTGCAGGTAGCTGGACTGAATAACTTGTTGACACTGAAAAAACAACCAACCCTTCAACAGTGAGATGTTTTATATTTATCATATTCTGTTCAAATGTACCACACTGAATTGTAAAACTGTTAACAAAATTAATTTTCACTCTTAAACATATTTCATTAAGGACCTGACAAGCAGTGAACAGCAAGAAAGCAGATCTATTTTTATACTGATCATCAAAGACAATCTCATGACAGATTTCAATTATGGGGTACACAGTTACATAACATAATGCTATATTATTTGATATGTTATAAATAACATACAACAGTATTTTTTAATAATTTGGTGACACTGACAACTTGAAACAGATATGCAGCTGCCATACTCCTGTTTTATTCTCTACACAGTGACAAGCTACAGTGACTGTTATCAATATCCTGACACCAGCCAACCAGTCCTGGAACTACCTTCAAAGAATATGTATACTAGCAATGAACTATGACAAACAAAGCCAAACTAGCTGAGTTCTTATTCTTTCTTTCAAAATAGGCAAGATGCTATACACAGGAAGAATACTGTGGACTGATTTTGATTTATCAAGCGTCATTCAACTCAGTGACACAGTCGGAACTAGATCAGTTTTTTTTTTATTTATTTATTTTTTTATTAGCTTTATTACTTTCTAGGCACCATGTACTGGGCCTGCAAAGTGAAGGAATATTGAAGGATGGTATTTTTAATTTCTGTATCCACATTTATGCATCAAAAGTATGTCTAAGCCTTTTCCTCATATTTGGACACTCTGCACTCTGGCAAATAGCAGACCCAGATCAGACAGCTCCATTCTCTCTATTCAGAGTCTCCTCTGTTTGCTTATGCAAAATTTTACAGATTTTACATACTCTGTATTGCAAAGGAATAATACTATATAAAGTTCATTGATTAGTATTCAGCAAGCCATAAATTTGTACATGAATATTCATGAGATAGCTAGATTTTGATGGTGATTTATTCCCACCTGATCTGGGAGATCCCATTCCAGACGTATGGGGTTGGGCGGGGTCATCTCTGGCTCCCCGCGGGTGTTCCCTTCCTCATTATATCTACAACAGGAACACCACACGTCATACCACTGGTTTCAGTGATATCTACATGTTAACAGTTCATCATGTATCAGATTTCATACTTTATATACAGAACACTCGGCATGTTATGATGTTAATAGGATAGTAAAATACTTTAACCAAATACTATATAACTACAAAATTTCACAATAAAAAAAAAAAGACCATTTAAGTTATTAAAATAATAATAAATAAGTATGATATTTCAGACTTTATTTAAATTCTGTTGTTTCATGAATATCTATTTTAATCAGCAAAGATTACACTGATAGTTTGTAGTGTTGTTGTATTTACCATGATGAAATGTGTTGTGATTCTGTGTGAAGTAGTCTTTTTAAGTTGCAGATACAAATATGGAAGGAGATTTGAGAAATCAACATGAATGAAATGCTGATTTAATAATTTCTTATTTAGAACACTGAATACTTACAATACCCAATAATATTATAACAAAAGCTGAATGATTGGCAAGTACCCACACGTCACACATTACAGAGCCAGCTGTCTTAAATACATTCTTTCAAGTAAGAAATGTTAGGTGTTTATTTTTATTGTTAAACCTAAAATATTGCATTAATGACTTGTGTTACACATGAGTGTTCCCTGGAACACATGTGTCAGCTGCTGAAGCATGGCAGAAAAGGTGTTACGGACAGACAGATGGACGGACGGACAGACAACGGAGAAGTGATCCCTATGTGTCCCCTCTGCTGACAGCAGGTGACACAAAAATAAGATGAAAAGTGTTTTGAAAATATGGGGATCATGGCTGGAAGCTGCTTATCCAAACTGGAATACTAAATGGTATAGCATTACATGCAATATCATTACATTTAGAGTTTTCTCTGTATACATAATTGTAATTTAATAATGAATCCTTACAGTGTTTGATTCTTAAATTTGGATATAAATTTATGTTTACTTGATTATTTCTAATTAACAAATAAAATTACAAACATAACAAAATTAAAACTTAAAGTATGCTATTATATTAAATATAAATAATTATTTAGCTCAGTTTAAGTATCTTCCAGCTAGGCTGATGAATATGACCAGACCTTTAATAGGAGAGCGCACCATGTACACTTCTATCACACTAATCTAGATATTGAACAGGGAAAGAGAGTGCAACAGTGGAAATAATTAATATATCAGGTAGTCAAAGGTAAGACCATAATCGTATGATGCTGATCATGGGAATATTCTTGAAGATGACCAGGAAACTACAATGTACATTAATACTTGATACAATGGGCGGCCATTACACAGACGGGGGGATGGTGAGCTGTCCATCCAGCATGCAGGCAAACAGTAATTAACTTGATGTTTTATACATGACAGAATCACAACAGTTTGTTACCAGGGCACATTAACAGGACAGAGGAAAGTGTAACCACCAAGGTACTGGATTAAAACTTTACACTTTTCTACGATGGACCACACATTCACACTCTACTAGCAGCTATAAAGGGTATTTGCAAAGTGCACCTAACATATTGTAGGTGTTCTTACAATGATAACAAATATGTGAGAGCAAGAAAGTGTTCCCTCTATACTGGGCATTTTCCTAAAATGTCACTAGAAACTACAAAGTCTATTTGTCACTTAACATTATTTTTTAATCAATATTAATTAATGCTTAGAAGTAATCCTCCCATCTCCCTTTTTCAGAGGGTCAGCAAGTGATATAGATTTTAAACAGTAACAGGGGGAAAAATAAAGTAGAAATTTTCACTAACAGGTTTGGACAATGAGTCTCAAAGTTAAAGTAACTTTAATCTTAAATTAAAAAAAAATATGTAACATTTTTTTTTCCCATTTAAATCAAACCATTTTTTTATTTCGGGATCTATGTAGTCTCGTCTACACTTTACATGGAACTGAATCCAACGAGAACTATCAAAAAATGTGATTTATATCACCACATCTTGTCTTCAATTAATGGGAGTATAGGACAGGACATGAAATGACAGGCTTGTTCCCTATATTGCCCTGACCTAAGTGAAGCTGGGATATATTTATATTTAGCCTGCTTCACAGAAGTATCTATAACATTTGACAAGATCTCCCATCCTTCATATCCTTTGCACACCTGTATCATGGTGAGATGGGTAAAATATTGACCTCTCAAAACTGGACCAATCTTTACAGTGCATGCCTATCATTTTTTAACCAGGTTAAATTACCTGACCCCTTTTTAGTGAAGGAACCCTAAAAACATATAATTTTAGAGAAAAAAAAATCACCAAATTGAAAAATTTAATTAAAAAAAATAATCAATATCATTGTACGCATTTTAACGCTACAAACTCTCAATTGTAAAAAAAATAAAAAACATGTCATAATTATTTCAGTAAAATACACACTGTCAATATTTTAAGACATGTACATGTAGTAGAGGTATAAAATGGCTTTTGTACTATCTTCCATAGAGCTAGCGTGGCGATATGGTGGAGTGTCCTATTTACATACCGAAGGTCCCCAGTTCATTCCAGCTCAGGGCAATAGGATTTTACTTGGTTACAAATGTTTTTACACATTTATACAGCTTAAATATTTTGTAAAATGTAAAACAACAGTAATAGGGTTTATTCAATAGATCAGTGCTGAAAAACAGTGACAACCGTTTCAATGTTGTTAAACATACTTTTTCCTGAAAATACGTTACATCTTGTGTGTGGTTTAAAACCAGCAAGAAAAGGCATTGGTCACATAATACTACAGGCAACCCCTGTACAGATTGGCCAGGTTTTAGGGCAACAAAATTTCTACCAGTTTTAATATGCTACAGGCTTTAGCTACGAATTTGCCAGGTGCACAAAGGATATTCAAGCAGGATATGGCAAACCTGTCCTATTACATAAAAAGACTTATATTGCAAATATGAAAGTGCTATTGAAAGTGCTATAAAGTTTCATTTCAATTTGACTACATCATACATATAAATTCATACTTATATATACAGGTGTATATCATAATTATGACCATCATTTTTTGTTGTTGTTGTTGTTGTTAAGTGAACATACTTCGATAACAAATCATACAAAGTATAAATATATATATACAAAATTATGCTTACTGAGAATATAGTGCAAATAACATAAAGACTATAAATTTGCATTTTCAAGATGTTTCTTTAAATACCAGGTGATAGTTTACTTAAGAAAGATAAAAGGTTATTAAAAAAAAAAGGTTAGTAGATGGGTATACTTATCCCAGGATGGGGGGCTCCAAAGCTAGAAATAAAATCTTTACCCGAGCTCAATGCCTGCGACACATTCTTCCCATAAATGGGCCATAATTGGTGCATCTGCCCTGTTAAATTAGTACTATATGGTATAATATAAAGAAGCTATTTTTGTCCCTACTGACACAGGCTTTCTTGAACTTAACTGAAATAAAAAAAAATCCCTGTAATTAACATTAAAGTGAAGCAAGTGAACAGTTTTTACGGTGGGACTTCTTTCAATCCATAAACGTGTAATGTAAATACCTTTTATTCAGATTTTTACATCAGGTCCAAGTATAAAGCTAGATCAGCCTGCAAGTCACTCAAAGTCTTGCCAGGTAATAAACTGTTCTGCATCATTCACAACATTTGAAATGAGAAGAGGAGCATTAAGACTGGATAAGACTTTTCCCCCATTCAGATCTGGTTTTCTATTGTCTTACAGTGTTATGTTGTCTTTGAACAACAGCAAAAAAAAAAAAAATCCAACAAATGCAACAACAATAAGAGCTGTCTGTAAGACAGCATGCTCGACTATTCAAGTGTTTGTCATTAAAATTAGATACTGCAATTAAAAGCAAAATAAGAATCTCAAAACGTACACAAGAGCAATAAATATAAATATGTGTTCCAAGTTTTAAAGCTATATCTCAAAGAGTTCTATGACAAAGGGTTAAATGAAATATTAGGTGGTGTGAAAACCTTAACTGAGATCCTCAATAAAAAGGGGGCATAAGTTTGTTAACATTTATGACAGAGTTATGTACTTTTGTCTGACCCCCATCACAGGTATGCAATTTCATGTGTGAATTATGAGGGACATTAATGGAAAGAAATTGGAGATAAATGCAAAACTAAACAAAGGTGGAGATAATGGAAATATTAAACAAATTTTTACATTTATTAAGTTCAAGATGGGCCATAATTTGCAACAATATTTGGAAGAGTTACTGTCCCTGTTTCTCCTGTTTAGTCAAGGAATGTGTGAAGTTTGAGGGACATCCACTGAATTAAAGTGGCGATAATGGCACTGTTAAACAATAAATATACAAAAATATTTGAAAGAGTTACTGTTCCTGTTTCTACTGGTTGGCCTGATGATGATAAACATATGCATGAAGTTTAAGGGGCATCTATTGACTATAAATGGAGATAATAACAATCTTAAACAAAGTCTTAACATTTTTCTGAGTCTCAAAAGGGCCTTTAATATACAAAAATATTCGAAAGAGTTACTGTTCCTGTTTCTACTGGTTGATTCGATGAAGATAAACAAATGTGTGAATGCTGAGGGACATCCATTGAGGAAAAGTGGAGATAATGGAGATAATACTAAACAAAACCTCAACATTTCTTAGGACGCAGTCGCCAACACCAGGGTGACTGCAATAGCTTATCCTATTCTTTGAATAGTCAAGCTAAAAATTGCACTGGTCAAACTGTATCAATACCGCCCTGTACCACACAGTACACAGTCACAGTTTCAGGGGCCATCAAAAAAGTCCATCCTAGTCATGAACTATATGATGTTTTAACTCTGTATACCAATACAGTCACCTTACATTTTGTCACCATTCATGTTGCAAACAGATGGCAAACTGTTTCAAACGTCTAGCAGTTTTCAAGCTCTACACAGTGACATAAAGTTCTGAACAGACCAATCTATTTGTCTAAACACAGCAATGGGTCTGTTGGTATAAAAGTGTATGTGTTTGTTGGTATACAAAAAGAAATCTTTCTTTTTTTTATGTGTGGATAATTCAATAGCCATTACTCCATATGTACATCAGCCATTATAAGCCATGAGGATAATTCATGGCAATTAATATTGTTTTCAAGTCTGATCCTGCCTTAGCAATGAGGATAATGAAGTGTTAACCTGTCATCTTTTATTGCATTTTTCAAATTAAAGGAAATTAACATCAAACTATTAACATCAAACTATTTGTTACAATATCATTCATAAATTCTGACTTGAGATCATATTGTCATTAATAATAAACCAAATTTGGTTAAGATTGTAAAGCTAGGGTGTTGACGATGTCAAAAACTGCATTTTCCTTCTTTTTTTTTTAGTGGTCAGATACAGGGCCTAGAATTAATGCTAAAGAATGCTTATGCTATTGAGTTGATACTGTATTTTTTTTTAAATTTTTATTCTCTTAACTTTAGCTTTTAAAATAATTGGTAGGTTTATCTTATAGTTGAAGGTGAGTGAGACCTTATGGCCATAATTATATAGTGTCTCCAATTTTGATGAAGATTGCTTGTGAAATGAAAATGCTAGAGTAAACTTTGTTGTTACAGTTTTTGTTTTTGTTGATAAATAGCTTATAGCTTATGTTTCAATATTGTACAAATGACTTAAAGATTCTTGTATCTTGTAATTTCTTTTTTTTTCTAATTATTAAAAGGCCATTAGTCTTAAACTATTGGTATATTACAAGCCAAAATAATCTTTGCAGCTTTCTTATGGTCATAAAAATTGACTGATTGAGAGGTAGGATAAATGAAGATGCTAGAGTGTTAACAATACCAGATAATGTGAATTCTGAGAGGTAAGGGACATCACTCTAATACTATTTGTCTAACATAACCCATAAACCATGTTTCATCCAATTATAGCCAGACATGTGCAATAATTATTGTTGTTTATCCACCAAGGTCTCTGTTTTAAGTAATTCCTTTTGATAGTTTTCAAAAGAAGCCTTAAACAAATATCAACTATAAAGGGACTAAGTATTAAATTTATTAAAAATAGGTAAAGTCCTGACTCTGGGACAAGGCACTTTACTGTTTGCCACCTATCTATATTTTTAGAGATTTAAAAAAAAAATCCCTTAAATAGTTTTTAAGTAAAACCTTATAAACACTAATTATAAAAGGGCAGTAACATTGTGGTGAAACATTCTAATCAAACATCCTGATGACAACTAGACCTGGTATCTTTAAATCCTGTGAAGCTTCATTCAATTCAAGCATGAGTTTGAAGGTAAGCGCAAACCAGACTGTGTCTACAGACAGACAAGCTGATTCCAGTATTCCGCACCCCATCTCCATCCCCTTTAGAAGGCGGTATGATAATGAGTATTCACACTTTCAGTTTCTTTAAATAAATTCAGTCAAATCTAAGCCACACCTGTAAAAACCATCACTTGACTCATATTTAGAAACACTTATCAAATTTACGAGCAGTATAAACGACTTTCTTGTGAAAGCGTCATGAACTAGGAATGGTGCACTGATCAAGCTTGATCATGATGACAAACAACATTCCTGCATCAGTGTCAATATACCATATTTTAGACTAAACTTAGAGTATATACAGAAATACAGGCAGCAAACCCATACCCAAACATAGGCAGTCTGTATACACAAAAACATGTTATCATTCATTAGAACGGATACATTTCAATATACTCAATTGTTCCCAAATATATCTTAAATGGCTTATAAAGACAATTTTTTTTTTTTTTTTTATCAGCTGAGGCAGCCTTGGCTTTGGCTCTGTTTTACCTCCTTGCCTCAAAGACTGCAGCTATATTTAGGTGTTAGGATTATCTCCCTTTATCACTCAATGCACCAATTTACCCCATGTTAGACCACTAATAAGCCAGGTCAGGCTGTTGGCAGTTCTCAGATGGAACTGGATTAACTCATTAATTTTTACTAGAAACGTACTGATGGGTATTAAACAGTGTAAAACCTGACCAGCCTGCAAGATATTCACAGGATGGGCTGGTTTTAAGCTGATTGTCAAGGTTACTGTCAGCCCTTAAGTGATATAGGGTTATATGCCCATGCTACACATGCTGTAGTAGGTTAATTATTAAAATCAAGCTCTAACATGCAGTGCCACAAAAACACTCAAATAAAAAAAATACCATATTAACTTGTATCGACAAGCACATTCTAAAGGATCCCCGCCCCGACCCCACGTCCGTCAAAGAAAAAGGAATTTGTCCTCAAAGCCACAATGCAGGTAAATATGGTACAAAAAGAAGCAACAGCTTTCAAGCCATGTTTGAAATTAATTCCAGACTTTGAGGTAGCAAAATTTACAAATGTACAAGAGTGACATATAACTTATAAGAGCTCAGTCTTGTATACTGGTAGTTCTACATACTTTACGACTCAATACTTGAGAAAAAAATAATCCAGATTCTGAGTCAAAATTGGGACATGACAGCATAGGGAAATCAGCCAAAATATAACTGGGTTAAAACTGTTGCTTCCTGTCAAACAGAGCAGAATTTTAGTATTGGTATGGCTCATATTGGGTTCTGGCTTGTTATATACATTGTCATGTAAATCACGCATGCTTTTCCATCTCCATGTTTTGATACACTGATATAATTTTCATAGCATTGCTCTAAAATTCTTCACCTGTATGTTTACACTATACTCCAACAATATGAATACCAGTCACCTACCATCTGATTAAAATGAAGACCAACAATTAATCAATAGAAACTAATTCAGATTATTGATATGTGCTTGTCAGTCAGACATACCTACTATTTTATGGGTTGGACACTCTGTCTAAGTGACCAGCAAATTTTGACAGTGCAATAAAAAATATTCTTTGCAATATTGGTTAGGCATTTATTTTTTTTTTCAACATACTTGTCTGGATGACTGAGATTGTGTACTGTATCCTAAGACTGTCAATTTATTATGAATGTTCACTTATTTTTCAGCTTATAACAGTAAAATCTTGAACTATCACTATGCGTGATTAATACCCTTGCATCACACCTTCCCTTCATATAATGTAAGTGTGGGACATAATGATATGACAAGTGTGATTTCTATATGCCGATAGCCAATAATTAACTTCTAAATATATAAGTAGAAAAAAATATTTATCATCCAGAAAATATCTTTCAAGTTTGATTCTGATTTTTAACTGGTTCTGATATGGTGTCCGATATTCTATTTGTTTAGAGTAAAAAATAAAAATAAAAGTAACGTAAAACTGAACAAGAACTAAAAACATGCAGTGAAACATGCGTGGGGTAGATACTGTCACACAACCCTAGAGTCATACTTCAGTTCGCTGTGATCAATGGTAACACCGTACTCCCATAAATGGGCCATGATCGGTGCATCTGCCCTGGAAAAATGTCCTTGTATGATTAGATGATTAATGTCAGTGATTAAGGTAGAGATGAGACTGTCTCTATAAATACATAGAAGAAACTATTATAAGCTATAGATGCATGTTTATAGACCATATATACAGCCATACATTATCATGGATTCTGTAAAAACTAAACTGCATTTAACTGTATGTGTGTTTTACCATTAACACCTACCTGGAAGTCAGTCTGGTTCAGTAGACAGTCAAATGTAAAGACAATTTAACTCTTTTTTTTTGTAAAAAAGCAACATCACAAAAGTAAAAGTCAGTTTCCATTTTTACACAAACAGTGTGCACTTTACAGAATCCAAGGATAAGGTATGACCTCTAGATACATGGCACTTGAGTATTCCATATGAATTATACAAGTATCTGTCTGTAGACTGGAGTAGCTGTATAACATTATATAGTATGCTCAAAGCACCAATACACTACATATATGCTATAAACATGCTTTGCAGAAAAGACTGTGCCTACACAGCAATATTACAGCACACAATATTAGGGATTTACATCTCCCCTTACTCCATTTAAGGCAACCAAAAAGAAGAGAACAACCAGTATAAAACCTGATCAGCTGACAAATATACTGCCAGCTGGACAGGCTTTATGCTGTTTCCTAGCTGTAAGTCAGTGTGCCACAAAGAGATGTTTCCCAGGTTTGACAGGATTTACACTGGCCAGCCCGGACACCATTAAAAGCCTTCATGGAGAAAAGGGTTGAGTTGACGAGAGATAGAATCAAAAACTATACACCCGTCATGGGCTAGAATGCCCAGCAATAATGGTAATGGTATGAGAGTATACCGAAATACAAATCCGTCGTATGCCGCTGTGTACTCCCACAAGTGGGCCATTAGCGGAGCATCCGCCCTGCAACAGACGGCAATCTCATCAGAGATTTCTACATCTCATTTCTTTGGAATACTTCTAGAATTACAAAATAATTTCCCTCCAATTGCATTCAAAATGGAGAATCTTTTGACCTAAATTTACTGATTAGAATTGGCCGTCTCAATACAAAAGTAAAAAATAAACAAGAGGCCCATGATGGCCCTAAATCGCTCACCTGAGATAAATAGGTTGACCCAAGGAACATCTGTACCAATTTATTTTAAAATCTGGCCAGTAGTTTTGAAGAAGATGATTTTTAAAAATACCATTTTTTTTTCTTCTTTTTGTTGCCATGGCAACCAGAGTTCTATATGAATCAAGTTTATTTTAGCAACTTTTGTGAAGGTTGACCCAAGGATCATTCCTGCCAAATTTAATCAAATTCTGTCCAGTGGTTTCAGAGGAAATGTTGATTAAAGGTTTCCCAATATACATATAAGGCAAATAAGCCCCGCCCCTGGCGGCCATGTTTTTTTACGGATCGGAATAATTTTAGCAACTTTGGTAGAGGTTGACCCAAGGAACATCTGTACCAATTTATTTTAAAATCTAGCCAGTAGTTTTGAAGAAGATGATTTTTAAAGTTTTCATATTTTTTTTCTTTTTGTTGCCATGGCAACCAGAGTTCTATATGGATCAAGTTTATTTTAGCAACTTTTGTGAAGGTTGACCCAAGGATCATCCCTGCCAAGTTTAATCAAATTCTGTCCAGTGGTTTCAGAGGAGATGTTTAAAGGTTTCCCTATATACATATAAGGCAAATAAGCCCTGCCCCTGGCGGCCATGTTTTTTTACGGATCGGAATAATTTTAGCAACTTTGGTAGAGGTTGACCCAAGGAACATCTGTACCAATTTATTTTAAAATCTGGCCAGTAGTTTTGAAGAAGATGATTTTTAAAGTTTTCATTTTTTTTTCTTTTTGTTGCCATGGCAACCAGAGTTCTACATGGATCAAGTTTATTTTAGCTACTTTTGTGAAGGTTGACCCAAGAATCATCCCTGCCAAGTTTAATCAAATTCTGTCCAGTGGTTTCAGAGGAGATGTTGTTTAAAGGTTTCTCTATATACATATAAGGCAAATAAGCCCCGCCCCTGGCGGCCATATTTTTTTACGGATCGGAATAATTTTAGCAACTTTGGTAGAGGTTGACCCAAGGAACATCTGTACCAAATTATTTTGAAATCTGGCCAGTAGTTTTGAAGGAGATGATTTTTAAAGTTTTCAAATTATTTTTCTTTTTGTAGCCATGGCAACCAGAGTTCTTCATGGATGAACTTTATTTTAGCAACTTTTGTAGAGCCTCACCCAAGGAACATTCCTGCCAAGTTTCATTAAATTCTGTCCAGCGGTTTCAGAGGAGATGTCGTTTAAAGCAAATTGTTGACGACGGACGACGACGGACGCCGGACGATCACAAAAGCTCACCTTGAGCACTTTGTGCTCAGGTGAGCTAAAAAAAATATAGGAACATCAACTTTCTACAGTTACCTTTAGAATGAATCTATGCTGCACAAAGTCATAAATTAGTGTCTCTAATGTGTTGATGTTTTTTCAAACATTCTCGGTAACATTTCATTTTTTACCAACTGTATTAAGTGGAAAAACTAGAGAATTCTTGAGAAAACTACCACGTCAATTGGCACAAAAGAAACACTAGTTTGTGATAATTTCTGTACATGTTAGGACATTAGAAACACCTAAACAAGAAGGCCATGAAGGCCCTGAAATTGCTCAACTGAGCACCAGGTATTAGCAGGAGGAAAAGAAACAGTACATATTTTATGATATTATGGACAATGGGCCCTGACCATGGCAGCCATGTTTTTCAACAGATCCAAATAATTTCCACATCTATGCCAAAATACTTTGAAAACCACTCAGTACTTTCGGACAAAAAGATTTTTCCATTTTTTTCTAGTTTGGTAACAGAAAATGTATTTTTATTTACCATGAAAGGTAAGGGATTGGAATGAGTTGGAAGCTTGTGTGTCTAGATGCAAGTTTTGGGTGGATAGCAGAGGGCAATCTTTACCTCATTTTGCAAGTGATAGAATGAGGACAGACTACATTGTTAAGCTGAACTTCAAATAGTGAAAAGTGAACCATCTAGAAAGCAAGATTGTAGATAAGCGCACCCTAAGATTCCACTGTCCACTTCATCATAGACAGGCACTACTGCTGATCTTATCTAGCTACTTCTAACTAGAAAGAAGAAGAGTAGCAAATACTGTAGATAGGACACTTAAAGGCGTTTGAGCGGGTTTTTTCTAACGGACAGATTTTTCTAAAATTTTGCATATAAGTACTTTAGACTTTATCTAGAAGATATATGAATTAATAATAGGGGGTCACCATGCTTGTTTTAGAGATTAGGCTTATGGTAGAACATTACTATTTCCTAAAATTTGTAGAAAAAACATGGCATTAAAAAATAAGAAAGATTTCGTTTCTAGATACAGTAACAGTATATTAAAATGATATTTTTGAAAATATTTGGGCTTTCTTCTAGCATTCTACTGCAAATGAGAAATTCAAAAAAAATAATTTTTTTACCAAAATCAAAACCAGCTGTGACCCGCTGAAACTTCCTTAACTGAACAGTTTTCACAGACTCAACAAAATTCTTATCTAATGGCTACTACTTTTCTTCTTATCAATATCATCTACACCTCTACCTCATATGTTTCAACCTCCTATGTTTATATGTTTCAACCTCATATGTTTATATGTTTCAACCTCCTATGTTTATATGTTTCAACCTCATATGTTAAGATGTTTTTACCTCATATGTACATATGTTTCTCATCACACACAAATAGAGCCATCCATTTCCAAGAAAAAAAAGAGAACCTACATAGACATCTGCATACTCTTATTAAGTGAGACTATCTAGTATGTTTTCCAGTGATACCACTTCAACTTATTTATTTTACATCAATTGGGAAACAAGCTCTTACAACTTATACAAATCCTTCTCCATGGTTCCTGATAGTACTTATATACTTTTCAGCAAAACTTTGCAAAATGCTATACATGTACATACTTTCCGTGCAAGAAGCAATAAAACATTGTATATGACCTTCTTGCTACTTCTAGACATTTTCTGAAATACTTCTGCACATAAAGTGACCACATACTGTGTAAACCTGTTTTAACACCCCTAGGGCTTTGTAATTTTCAACTTAGACTGGAAGGAACTGATCTGGATCTACTTTGTAGAGGCGTAAAACCATGTCTATATGAGATAAATGTTTAACCCTTTCCCTCATAGAGGACACCATGAAAAGACCTATGCGAACAGCATAAAACCAGATTAGCCTGCGAGTAACTCGCAGGCTGATCAGGTTTTATGCTGTTCGCTGCTCCTCAGTGGTCTGGAAATGAGGATTTTGTAATTAAATTTGGTAAGGTTTAACTGTGGTTTTCTGCAGATCAGGCTTTAAGTGGTACCTACTGAGTGCGTCAAAATGAGTCTATATGAGGGAAAGGGTTAATGACAATGTGGATGAAAGATGTCTGGACAGTCCACCATGCTAATGAGAATGACAATATTCACATGACTGCTGATCCTGAGGACTCCATGAGATGACTCCTACCCACACTATAGTAGATATAACTCACCTCTTATCTTCTTTTTCTGCTTGATTTTGAATTATCTATTTAGTTGCTAAAATGTTCTATTTGATTTCTTCTTTTCATATTTGTCTACAGTTATTTTTTTACTATCAATATGGAAATAAGTTCTTACAACTTATATTAACCTTTCTTGATGGTTCCTGGGTTGGACCAGTACTTTGCATCTGGGAAGGTCTGAAAGATTCTTAAACCCACAACCTTTTGATCCCAAGTCTAGTATGCTACAACTGGACCTTAGTGACCAGTGACCACTTCCTCCTTTCTCTTACAATGGAGGAGATACACAGAATAAAAGGCTCAGAAATTTAAGAAACAGGGACAACAAGTATGATATGGTCAGTTATCTAACACTGACTGTATTTGGTACATGACTTATAATGATGGCTACTGAAGTGATAAACATATACACAAAGCTATCAGAAATTCTGTCTAATAAACTGTATGTTAGACCTTTCGTACTGAATATTTTTTGTTTATTGGGTTTAACGTCCCACTGACAGTATTTCAGTCATTTGGAGACTATGTCTGCTTGTGACAGGTATAGTGCTGCCACACTCCAGTATCGGGGTTTCATGTGGCATGAAATCACACCCAGTCACATTATCCTGACACTGTACCAACCAGTCCTGGAACTACCCTTATATGCTGCGTGCCAAGCAAGGGAGCTATATCAGTACCATTTCTTACGACTTGGCATGTTGCAGCCAGGGATTGAATACACAACCTCCAGATTCTGGGGTGAATGCACTAACCACTTGGCCACCAGGACCAGTCACTGAATATTGCTCCCTGGAACATTCCCATATTTTCAACGAGACATTTAATGAAGGCCAGCAAGATGACTTCAAGTGAGTCAAATCGATATAATAACAAATATATTCATTACAGATTTACACACAAAATGTGTTTCGTAAAAATAAGCTATCTCTCTGATCAATTAGATTTAGCATTGAGGCTTGAACAAGTCTATAAGAAAGGCACACAAACTTCTAAGTCAAAATATATCAAGGCTAGCATCCATTCTCAAAAACAAGTCGTCCAACAACATAACTCTGAACAAAGAACAACATACTTTAAAATCAATACAGAATACTGATAACAATACACACTTGTGAGGTGCTTCTAAATAAATAACTAAAATAAAAAATCATGCATAAATTATTAGAACATTGTATACAACAATCAATAAATAGAAACATCAGAATGTTCACATTTATCTCCCCTTTTCAAAAGAGTGAAACATCAACATTAAAATCATTGTCGGACACCCACGGTCAATTTGTTTCGCTATTCTCCATTCATCAACTGTGAGATTTTCAACTAGCAAGTCGCTGTTGTAATACATTAAGCATGGAAATATTGAAGACAACCCAAATGACGTTTATTTTTTGGATACTATTCATGTGGAAGTAGGACCACCAGCGGTGGGGTAAATATTATTAAGAAAGATACGATAAGAGCATTTGGATTGGCTAATGCCAGGCAGGACAAGATTATCCTGTATCCAATCGGATTACTGTATCAACTTTCAAAAAAGCTCATAGATAATGTATGGAGAGTTGGGAAAGCAGCATCCGTGGGTAATCCGAGGATGCATTCAATTGGATAACATATAACATCTTAAATGTATTAATATGTTTGCTATAAATGAAACATATCTTGCCCTGAAAATATATTTTTTAAGATTAATATCATCCTGAGAAAAATTAAAAACAAACAAAAAACATGTTTTCTTTCACAAAGACATACAAGAGATATGTTTATTTAAGGTATGGTCTATTCAGGTTCTTCACATATATAGCAGTTATAATTTATTATACAACTATAACTTAATATTTCATAGGTTGTAATATCACCTGGACACAGAGCTATCAATTGAAAAACTCTGTATAGTTAAGAACACAAATGAATCACATACATTTGTAAAATCTTTCAGTGTAATGAAGAAAAGTATGTCTTTTGTCCAATGACAAACTTGTCCTACTCTGATTTAGTGTTTTCTTTTTAAATCATTTTCTAATTATCAAAGGAAGCATGACGAAAAAATTAAACGTAAGCAAATTATTTGTCATAGAACAAGAAGCATTTCTTCAGAAGCTGTATCAGTAGAAAAAACAACATACTGCTACAACCCACATAGTTTAGACATGTCCTCATTACCGCTTCATAAAATCTAATCTGTAATTTATTGTTTCCATCCTTCAACACAAGACAGCAACCAAGAAAAATAACCTTTGTGACTTGTGAAGTGCTTTTTTTTTTTTTAACTTTCTTTTTCTAAACCGTATCTCACATATCCAGCAGTATGACCATGTGGTACATGATTAAATGACATATCCAAAAATTGCAATCAGACATATTGGCTATGAAGCTACTTTCTGTTAATTCTGTTTGTTCAGTTAAACATTCCGCAGAGTGTATTTCATTCATTTGGAGACTATGTCTACTTGAGACAGATATAGTGCCAACCAGTCCTGTAACTACCCTTATACGCTGAGTGCCAAGCAAGGAAGCTATGCCAGTGCCATGTTTTACAAACTTTCTGTCAAGTATTTATTCCTAATGGGACATATCTAAAATATGTGTTCTTATTTGGTCCTATTAAAATCAATATGAGCATCATGTGTTCTTATTTGGTCCTATTAAAATCAATATGAGCATCTTGTGTTCTTATTTGGTCCTATTAAAATCAATATGAGCATCTTGTGTTCTTACTTGTTCCTATTAAAATCAATATGAGCATCATGTGTTCTTATTTGGTCCTATTAAAATCAATATGAGCATCTTGTGTTCTTATTTGGTCCTATTAAAATCAATATGAGCATCTGTTTATATATGCAAAATGACAACTGTTTTCCATTACATACATTCATTCACAAAAAGAGAAAAAATTGTACATTTTCAATTATAATCAACCATGTTTTTTCTTTTCTTTTTTTTTCTGTACATTCAAGAAAAGATCTCATTAAAAAAAATACTAAGTTGGTTTTCAAAATGTAGAAACTTCAAAGTTATATTTTGCAAAATATATTAATTCCTATCAAAATACATCACAAGTGTCTTACTCAACAATCATTCTATTCATTTCTAATATCAGAATGACTGTTAAGATTCTTATATAAAATGTGGAACCAAAAGAGCAAAGTATATTGCATAATATGTAACAAAATACTTACCATGAGTGTTCTGCATTAAAACCAACCTGAAAAAAACACAACAAAAACATGTTTACATAAAACTCATGTGAATATTAAACCATAAATATTGGTTACCATGGAAACCATAGGGAAAAAAAATAAAAATATATTGTAATCAATAAGAGTGTTCTTTGTAACATATGTATCACCAGCTGAAGCGTGACGGAAAAAGTGTGACGGATGGACAGACAGACGATGAAAAATTGATACCTATGTGTCACCTCTGCTTACAGCAGGTGATGCCAAAACATTTTGCTAATATGTTCATAATTATTACTTTATTCTTGATCATCAATGAATAAGCATATATCCTCATTTCTCCATTAAAAACTAGAAACAACTACAATCAAACCAGATGATCAAATAGCAATAAATTTACAAATGGTTAAATACCAGCATATTAGAATAAATATCTTAATATATAACTTTAAGCCAATAGTTAAAAGCACGATCAAACTAAATCTGACAGAGGCGGCAAACACGCATGGGTCGATAGAGCAGAATGTCTTAAGATTTAGTTACACAAAATGCATCAGTTTCCCTTCTTCATAGTATTATCATTTGCTTATTATCATCCATGCTCAAATTCCGTCGTTATCCTTAGCATGAAGAAATCCTTAAAATCTTAATTAAGATTCATATTAAATGATCCTTGTTATACAAAATATTAAAAAATGACATACAGACTTAGACTGCTGACTAACAATAATTGTTAACAAGAGTGTTCTTTGGAACATATGTGTCACCTGCTGAAGCAGGATGGAAAAAGTGTGACGGACAGACAGACAACGGAAATGTGATCCCTATGTGTCACCTCTGCTTACAGCAGGTGACACAAAAATGAAAGAAATGTACTTTTGATTATGGAAACAAGAAAGGTGAAATATGTTCCTAAGTTTTAAGTAGTAAAACAGGTGGAATTGGCAGCACACCTTCGAAAAAGCTCAGCGACCAGAGAATGAAATATGGCGTTTGTCATTACTGTTAGTACTTACTCTTCCATTGGAGCTCACAACCAATGTGAAGGACTTGTCAAACCAACGGTTGTTCCCCTTGCCATGTAACATGGCCTGGCCAAATCTGTTGAAGGAATCAGGGTCTTTCTGTAACATTAATAGCATTCATAGGAAACTTTTATTTACCGTATACACCAGTAGATAAGGCACAGCAGCATATCGGGTGCACCTTAATTTTCATGGTTACATACGTGAAAAAAAATTGCTTATCACATTATACAAGGCTCAGTAGTGTTTTGAATTTTGTGCCTTCAGCCATTTTGACAGTGCAACTTAAAGCTTTAACAACGGTAAATTTCAATGGCTACAGAGACGGTTTATTGTTTAATTTTCATGTCATAAAATTAGATTGATATTTAAAAGAGGGGTGAGGCAAAGTTGCATTTTGCACATCTTTGGTTACTGGTTGAAGGCTCTTATGTTTTAATTCCATTCAAAGTTTATACATGTATTTGAATATTTATGGAATTGAAATCTATACCTTTAGTTGAAATACTTCGTTTTCAACAATAAAAACAACAACTAAAATATCAAAATAGAGGGTTTTAATAGGCATTTGCTCCAAAATTGCTATATTTTGTATTTAATCACGATTAATCAATTAATCAGTGACTTTTGCCTAACTTACTAACAAAACATTCACCACACTATAACCTTGTTTTTCACTTCATGCATTCCAGCCTCAAAATATACTGAGCATGAATTTCTTTATCTGCAGAGTTATCACTAGAGCAAGCACTAAAGATTACTAATACCCCAGCATCCCACCTTGTTGTCATGTAATGTGAGTATAGGTAGGCACATGATGTGACAGGAAGGGATACGTCAAACATATTTCCTATATGGCCCCACTTCTGTTAAGAAGGGATATAACATTATCAGACTTTACGCTAGGTGTCAGACTGACAGACATGTCTGACAGATTTCACCTCAATCTGATAAACTAGAGCTATCACTGAAGGTGATTAATACCCCCACAAAATGCTTTGATACAGAAAAAGCCAGACTCCAGGTGGAGAAGAGATAAGAACCTGTATACATTATATATTGGTTATGATAGTAAGTAAGTAATAGGCAAGTAAAGTTTTTATTTAAAGTGGATAGAGAGTCAGTTATGGTTGTTTGGCACAGTAGTTAGAGTTACAGGTCTTGGAAACTGCACTTCTCCTAGTCGCCATCTGTCTAAAAGGACAATAACTCATTGAAAGAAATGTAGTATTTCGCATCATAAGATATTTAAAGTCGAATCAGGGGCAATAACTCTGCCATCCTTAAGACACCTCAAGTGAAATTCATGACAGGCACCTCTCCACCTGATTATCAATGCACACACAAAATTTGAATTGAATTGGTTAAGAAATGAAGTAGTTCGCGTCACAAGATATTTAGAGTCGAATCAGGGGCACTAACTCTGCCATCCTTGAGAACTCCAAGTGAAATTATTGACAGGCACCTCTCCACCTGATTATCAATGCACGCACAAAATTTGAACCAAATCTGTTGAGAAATATAAAAAAATGGACGGACAGACCAACAAATCAACAGACTGACTCCGATATACCCACTCTAAAACTTTATTGCAGGGGTATAAAAATGCTTTCTCCTCAGTCCAGATGACAGGCAGTGATTTTTCAGAATACTGCAACTGTAAATATAAGGTGTAAACAACTTTCCTTGCTATTCTTCCTTGTTATGAACTAATCTTGCTTGATTCTTGTATTTTGAATATCTAGATGGCTAAAACTATATATATCAATTAAATATACCTGAAAAAAAGACAAAAACGTTATTTTTTGCATATTTTCTTGTTTGTTTTTTGGTTTGACAGATTTTCTTTCAGTCTGACAAAATTTTCATACTTGTCAGACGGAATGTCTGACAGAATTATTTGCCTTTCGAGAAATCTGTGTTATGATCACACTTAAGTAGCAACCATCATTCTGGTTATTACTGCCCTTGCCATATTTGCTGATATCTGACATGACCAGACATAATGGGGCTTGACAAGAAGGATTCCAATATTGTAGTGGGGATATAATATACCCATGTTGCTACTTACCATGTCAAAGTTTTGTGGTTCGTCATCAAATGCAATGAAGAAAGCAGCCTTGAATAGAAAGAAACAAGAACATATATTGTACATTTTACTTTTCACAGTAAGGATTTCATCATTATGATCAAATGATCAAATCATTCAGTTACAATCATTTGAATACTTAAATATGACTTCAATTAACTGAATACACCAATGACACTATGTTTTCTTTATCTGTTTCTCCACATCATAGTATCTTGAATCAAACTTACATAGGTACATAAACATTTGTGTACCCAAGTTCCTACATAACCAAGACCTTTTAAATGTCTATCTTAATGTACCTGAAAGCAAATGTATCTTCATTCAGCATAAGTGGATTTTAAATTCCTGAAGTTCCAAGAAATAACAAGTACTACATTCGAATAAACGCCACGGGGTCAAGGTCATCTGAAGGTCAAGGTCACCTGGCAGGTAGAATGCATCAAGGTGCATGCACCTGTGAAGTTTGTGACAGACAGACAAACAGACTGACAAAAAACAATATACACCCCCCTCCCAATGTATCAATGTGGGGGCATAAAAAAACAGCAAAAGGAGCTGAATGTTGTAGTAATGTACTAGAGATTTAAACTTCAAACATTTAGATGTTTTATTAATGAGATACCAATTTATCTAGATAATGAGCATTAAAACTTTCTCAGACATAATCCTTCTTTAACATATACATGTGCTAATACAAATTATGACCATCAGAAGCTGTAAGCTAAGCTCTGAAAGTCTAATAGAGCTAAACAATTTTTTTATATTATTCAAATTCACCACTGTTTCACCAAACCTTCACTGCTGATGGTCCATTTCATCAAGTGCAATAACAGAAAAAACAGCAAATATATCCTATCCTAGTTTTGTTCAAACAAATGCAATATTGCTATTCAACCTTTTGAACATGTGCAGTAAAATTCCCAACCCTGGGAGACCTTAACAGTTTAGGTTTCTGGTCAAAAACAAGTAATTTTCATATTAATGACTGCACTCCTATGTCACAAACAGATAATCCTCCTTGTAAAGCCTATTATATATGCCAACAGACATGTTCAGTAACATGAGTGCTCGCCAAGAGCTCGCAACAATCAGGTATCTGCTTCATTTAGGTGCTTGCAACATTCAAGCAGAGAAATGGGTAATGAGCCTACAATCACTCAAATGATTGTGAATTGAAATGAACGCCCCTCTAGATCTATCAGTTAAAGTGATTAATAACCCCAAATCCAATCTTGGTTTTAAGAATGAGTGTAAGACAGAACATGATGTAACTGGATTCCTATATAGCCCCTCAATTCTGTGAAGCAGAGGTATAAATACTCTTATTTGTGCCTAACCCCTTTGGACCCATTCAAGAGGTCAGACTGGTGTCAATTGATAGGGCTTCCTTAATGGTTTAAGTATGCTAAGTATCAAGCCTTTATCCCATATAGTTGATAAATTATGCTATGAAAAACAAGAGCTGTCTGTAAGACAGCGCGCTCAACTATTCTAATGCATGTCAATATAGAAAAATGTTGCAGTAAAAGCCAAAATAAGGAAGTATAAAAAGTTTATGAATGTTCTCCTTAAGGCAATCATACAGTACCATTTAATCTATTTGATCATAAGGAACAAGAATAAATTGATATGGTTTAGGGGATCTCGATGGTTTTTTCAAATAAAGGTCAGAAGTAAAACTGACGGGTTGGGGCCAGACCCCTCCAGGACACTAAAGAAGCACAATTCAATCTGGTTCATCATGAGGAACAAGAATATATATGATTTATGGGTGGGGATCCAAACAGTTTTTTAAGATATAAGGTCATAAGTAAAACTGAGGGGAAGGGGCCCTGGGTGACCTCTGGGGACACCAAAGTAGAACCATTCAATCTATCACATCATGAGGAATAAGAATATATGTGGTTTAAGCATGGGGATCCGAACAGTTTTTGAGATATAAGGTCATTAATATAATTCAGGGGGTGGGGCTTGACCCCTTGGTGACCCATGTGAACATAAAACAAGAGGGCCAAGATGGCCCTGTGTCGCTCACCTGAGTAAGATGGCTGTGTTAGGCATAATGACAAAAAATCTGGCATCTAAAAGTGTTTTTCTAACATTTGACTAAGTGACCTACATATTGATCCTACCTGAATTTGCACTCAACTGGGAATTCATGCAGTCATCATTCATATTAAGTTTAATGAAAACTGGGACAAATATGTAGGCTTCTAGAGTGTTTTTTTTATTATTTTTTAAACTCATCCAATATATCAATTAGACAAACATCCTGACCAAATCTATTGAAGATTGGGCTAAAACTGTGGCCTCTAGGGAGTTCACAAGGTTTTTCTTAGATTTGACCTAGTGACCTAGTTTTTGATCCCACATGACCCAATTTCAAACTCATCCAAGATATCATGTAGACAAACATCCTGACCAAAATTTATGAAGATTAGGCCAAAACTGTGGCCTGTAGGGTGTTCACAAGGTTTTTCTAAGATTTGACCTGGTGACCTAGTTTTTGACCCCACATTACCCATTTTCAAACTCATCCAAGATATCATGTAGACAAACACCCTGACCATTTTTCATGAAGATTGGGCCAAATTTGTGGCCTCTAGAGTGTTCACAAGGTTTTTCTAAGATTTGACCTGGTGACCTAGCTTTTGACCCCACATGACCCAATATCGAACTCATCCGAGATATCATGTAGACAAATATCCTGACCAAATTTTATGAAGATTGGGCCAAAATTTGTGGCCTCTAGAGTGTTCACAAGGTTTTTCAAGATTTGACCTGGTGACCTATTTTGACCCCACATGACCCAATTTCGAACTCATCCGAGATATCATGTAGACAAACATCCTGATTAAGTTTGATGAAGATTGGGCCAAATTTGTGGCCTCTAGAGTGTTCACAAGGTTTTTCTAAGATTTGACCAAGTGACCTAGTTTTTGACCCCACATGACCCAATTTCGAACTCATCCGAGATATCATGTAGACAAACATCCTGACCAAGTTTCATGAAGATTGGGCCAAAACTGTGGCCTCTAGAGTGTTCACAAGCAATTGTTGACGACGGACGACGGACGACTGACGACGTACGACGCACGACGGACAGAAGGCGATCACAAAAGCTCACCCGAGCACAAGTGCTCAGGTGAGCTAAAAAGTACCATTCAATCCATCTCATCATAAGGAACAAGAATATATATGGTTTAGGGATGGGGATTTGAAAAGTTTTTAACATATAAGGTCATAAGTAGAATTGAGAGGGCGGGGCCTGACCCCTGGGTGACACCAAAGTAGCACTATTGAATCTCCTTATTTCGAGGAACAAAAAGGTATATGATTCAGGGTTTGAAATTTGAAATATTTAACTCAAATACATTTTTTATGCAAAAATCCATCTTTGAGGGGGTGAGGCCTAACCCCCAGGGACGTAACATTTACAAAAATAAGGGGGCACCACTACTCATTGAGAACTATAAGTGTGTGAAGTTTTGTAAAGATAGGTCAAGTGGCCTCCGAGATAATGTCCCTACAAAGGTGCTGGAGGAAGAAAGAAGAAGAAGAATAAACAATAAACAAACATCTTTTGGGAGACTTAAAATTGTCATACAAAAACTTTAAAAGAGATTCTAAGTCGAAAAAGGGGTATAATATGGTCAAAATCCATGAAAGTTATCCAGTTATCCCCTTTTGCTTACAGTCATATACAAATATTCCCAGTATTAAAACAATACCTTAAGGGGTTCAGTGAAAAAGTGAGGTGGTACAGAAAATTTAACCAAGATTGGCCATAATTTGGTCAAATTCCATGATAGAGTTATCCCCTCTTGCCTACAGGTTGGGGTGGTGGTCATTTACAAGTATTACAAGTATCAAAACAATACCTTAAGGGGTTCAGTAATTTAGTGAGGTGGTACAGAAAACTTAACCGTAACAGTGACGCAGACGCTGACAATCGGGTAAGTAGAATAGCTCTCCCTATTCTTAGAATAGTCAAGCTAAAAATCATTACAATATAAAATCAAGGTAGAGAATTCAAATATTCGACCAGAGTTATGGTTCTTGGTCACTGCACTTCTCCTAGTTACTATCTTTGCATATTTTAAGTTTCAAATCAATACCTTGTATAGTTTTCAGGGTATGGTACAGGTACTCACTTTTTCCACAGCATCCAGAGAGGCCTTGTTCTTGCCCTTAGAGAAAAACTCGTTTCTGGCCTTCGCCCATGGAACACGGTCCCCAGCTGTAAGGGCTGGCAGGTTTTCCTCACCAGGAACCGGCACACTTTCATCATCCAGTATTTTCTGGAATGACCTAGAAATAAATTACCAATTATATTGATACCAGGGACCTTCAAACAATCATAGAAACAGGTCAGGCACTTTTAAATAGATAAATCATGAAGAGGAAGTCTTTCCTGCATCAGAATATATTTAAAATGGAAATTGAAGATAGTTTTTTAATAAACCAAAAGTGAAAGGGAGGTAACTTTACTGTGTAGAACACCAAAATAGTTAAATTCACACAATTCAATGAAATTAACTGCTCTTTTTGCTCTTTGAAATTATGTCACTATTTAATTGAACAAATGTATATATATAAGCATGCAAATCTAAAAAAAAAAATGTTTCAGTTTCTTTACTGCACAATAATCTCCACAATGGAGAAAACTTAATTTAATCAAAAACAGGGCTAAATTTCAAAATTAAAATTAATCAAAAGAAAATTCTGGATATAAAGGGGGCCCAGATGTCCCAGTTTTGCTTACCTGAGTACCATTGCTCTTAAAGCAGTCTTATGACTGCATGCAAACAATAGAAACTAAACAGCAAAATTTTGAATTTTTTTAACATTGAAATGCCAAAAATACCTGGTTCAATATAATTCAAATTCAATCTGATATTTTAAATATTTCAGTGTATCTATTATTAAGGAATCTTGGCTGAACTTAAACTGATATGAACTTGTATAATAAACAATGAATTCAAGTTTGATAAAGACTGCTTCGTGGTTCTGATGCTAGAGTATAAACATTGCAGAATCTGGCGCTTTAGGGGAAATGCATACCAAACCTACCTCTGCAGTTCACACGGCTTCAAGTAACGACCCTTAAAGTGAATGTAGACCTTGTAGAAGCGGCCCTTGTGGTAGACTGCCACGTGTTTACTGTCCTTCAGGTGTATCAGTCTGTCTGTCTCCACCCCCGGGATACGGGTTGTGTTGAACTGCCGCTCGTACTGGGCTGAACACAGGGGTACGGTCTTGTTCAACAGAATCTGCAGTAGGCAATGTTATCCACAATGTAAATTTTAAACTAGTATCCATAATATTAAGATAATCTTCACTGCTACATTGGTTAAGTTATGTCACATTTTAGAGAAAATCATTTACAATAACTTCCTAAAGACAGTGCACTAGAATATTTAATTTTAATTTTAATTGAAGAAACATTTAATCTATCAACATTCATTTTTCATTATAAAAAAAATAAATAAATAAAAATCAATATATTCAATATATATGTTTATAAAAATAAGAGATTTTTTTCTTCTTTGAATCAATAACATGCAAAAGCAGGGGTGGGACAATCTTAATTCATATCAGTAAAATGTTATCAAACTTGAAAGATCTATCCCATCAGCAGACAGAGAGATATACAAGGATAACAACTTGCATGCAAAACCTTTCACTAGATTTTCTAGATTTAAGTCCAAAAAGGATAATAATTTGCATGAAATTTGTGCAGAAATTATAACTTTACTGACACTCCTGTAAACACCAATGCATTGCTATGATATCATCAGGGGGGCTGCTTGCACACTAAATTTAACCACAATGGAACTTAAGTATCATTAATGGTGACCTTGACCTTGAAACTTTTGGCTTCCACATCTACATATGGCCTACCCATACTGATTTCTATCATAAAAATTGGAGCCAAAGCTGAAAAAAACTTAAAACAAGACCTGATGGTGTTATGGACAATTTTTGTTTGTTTGTTGTTGTTTTTTCCTTCAGGATTTTTTTCTTCAAAAGTATGTCAAAGGACAAGATCAACTGCATAATGAAGAGGCCCATCCACTTAAGCAACTGTCAAAATATTGATGCAATCCAATGAGGAGCATATAAGTTATAGGAGATTAACCAAAAGGTTAACCTGTCCAGATGCGGCTTTTTTCATCAACAGTAGGTCAAAGGTCATGGTAAAGATCACATGGTCAACTGCATAATGTAAAAGTCCATCCACTCAAGCAACTGTCTATATAATGAAACAATAAAATGGAGGATATTGAAGTTATAGCAGACTAAAACTAGAACTTTGTTTTTCGGTCAACCTGATGTTTTTCGTTGAAAAATCTGTCCAAAATAAAAACAGGATTAAAACAAGAGTGTTCCTTGGAACACATGTGTCACCTGCTGAAGCGTGATGGAAAAAGTGCTGAAGGTGACATAAAATAAAACAATATATACATACTGGGTCGAGTTCCTCTCTGTCAATGTCTCTTCTGTATTGCAGCATGACATAGGTCACATTTGCAGCTCGCGCAGCTTGGTTCTTGGTCGGGTGAATCCTTACTGCATCCTATTCATGGAAGATTAACAGTTTATTACATAAAAGAATGGCCAGGTCATACTTTAAGTGTGTTTGTCTGATTTCAATTCTGAACATACTTCATAGTTTTCTCTCTTCACCAACATACTTAATAGGTATTCACAAAGAACTTGAAAAAAGCAATCTGCTTGATCATTATTCAGGGACTTATCTAGTTTTATACTGGTTGCAAAATTTAATTTTGTGAGGTAATGGTATTATATTCTATATGGCAATATACACTGAAAATTACATTTATGTGTAAGTACTGACAAAATTTTAAGTATTTCAGCAAAGCAGATCTTTACAAAAATCAACATCTTTCTTTTGTAAAAAAAAATTTAAAAAATAAAGAAACATGTCAAATGATGGGAAACCAGGTTTTCAAGTGCTAGCAAATCTATTTTTAGAAACAGTGATCTTAATCCTATTGACCTGCAAATCATTCCTCTTCCCATGAGGTATCTATCTGTAATCCTCTTCCCACTAAATCTGATCATCATACCTTACTCCTAAAAGAAGTTATTTGACGAAAACAAAAAATCTAGTTCTAGTAACATTGACCTTGATTCCATCATCCTAAAAAAAATCAATCTCAATCTTCCTTTCCCCATAAGGTATCTACCTACCAAGTAAAAAAACTGTATCTCTATTCTAGCAGGAGATATTTGGTGGAAAAGAAATGTTCAACGCCCACCAGCCTGCCCAATAACGTACCCCTTCTAATAACGAGGATTTTCGTTGAAAGCCTGATTAAAAACTTCAAGAATAGATAGGTCATAGTTATTAGAATACCTACCACACCATAATAGTTGCTGTTAACCATAATTGGAGACCGTCCACGCAGGTAAACATACTCCTCCCACCAATCTGTCACCTGTAACAGCACAGGGGAGGCAAACACAATAAACCTAACTTTAAATCTCATGCAGTTATCTCCCCTCACAAGAAAGAGAATCTCTCTGCCAACATTTAAAGAAGTATCAGTGATTTTGTGAGATATACATGTTTTACTCTCTTTTCTTCTTTTTATCCACATCATATTTTCACTGAAGATACATTAATGTTTAAAGAAATCATAGTTTACTAAAATAAAATGTATTTATCGATATGATTTTATATCATGAAATGTATTTATTGATATGATTTTATATCATTTTGACCATAATTTTATTTGAATGTTGTAACTAATTTGAGTGGTGGCTGTGACAAGTCTCAGTGTAACTGTATGACTTATCTCCCTTCCCTCTTAACTGGTGATTACTGGTCAACTTAATGTCATACAAATGAACTTTAACATCAAAAATACAATTTCATCATCTCTTGAAAGAATCAAGCATTTCTATTCTTTAAGAACAATTAAATGTTATCTAGTCTGACTTGTGATTAAGGCTAAATCGTATGCCTGTATTACTTAGTTTTGTGATGGAGACTAATTCATATGCCAGACTTACATAGTTGGTTGACCACCAGGACTTCAGCACAAGGTAGCGCTGCAGTTTCTTTCCTATCCCTGTCTCAAACTCATGTGCCAAGGCAGCCATACGCTTGTACTTTTCATCGTCCACAAGGGGTTTAATACTGAGTAAATACTGCAATATAGAGTCAGTGTACATGTTTGGATATGCTAATCAATTTTACACTGATAAGGAAGCTAGTTTAAACTAAATCCATCACCATGGTTTCTTGATTGGACCAGTACTTAGTGCCTTCAAAGGTAATGAAGGAATCATATGTGTTATTCAAAACCTACTGACTACAGAACAATAAGCAGGAAATATGTTTCACCCTTTTACAGACTGAGTCTGATGCACTGGCCTCAGAACAGACCCAGATCACACAGCTCCTTCCAGGAGTTGTCTGATAAGGGTCTCCTCTAATTGCTCATATAAAAGTGTAGCTCAGAATCAAACCAGTCTGCATGACAAAGGAAAAAAACACTGTTTTATGTACCATTTAAAATTAAAGGTTTAATCAAAAGCAGATATCCTTACACCCACCTTTACCAATCTGTCTGAAAGAGAGGACATGAAACAGCATAAATGTCAACTATGATTTTTTTCGTGTGACCGAATATGAAATGGCATGGCTGAAACCATCACTCTACACATCATCTCACTGTAACTGACATTTTGTGTAGAATTTCAGGGCTTCATTGAATACAGATGATAGACTTATGGAGACAGCTGTTTTGATAGGTAGACATTCTCCCAAATAAATATATGGAGGAAGACATAAAAAGAAAATATATATCAAATAATGATCATTGCTAATAATTAACAAGCGCTACATTCGAATGAACGCCTTGCCTCCGCGGGACCCTTAGACCTTCTGGGTCATGGTCATTTGATGGTCAAGATCACCTGTCGGGTACAGCTCATCAAGGTGTATACACCTGTGAAGTTTGGAGGCTGTAGGTGGAAGGATTTCCGTGTTATGGTCAAGGTTAGAGTTTTGTGACAAACAGAGAGACAGACAAAGAAACAGACTGACCAAAAACAGTATACCCCTGCTCTATCAATGTGAGAGCATAAAAACAACATTTTCATATTAACAATAAATACGAAAGCATATAGGATTAATAAATCTTCAGTATTACATTCTTCCGTTCATAATACTTTACTCTAAATACAACTAGAAAATTTTTACTGAAGGCAATTATTTCCCCAACACAGCACCCTGACCTAGAACATCAAGAAATTATAGATCAGATGACTGATGGACTGACAAACTCAATCCTTTATACCTGCCCCCCGCCAGCCCCGCCCAACACCCCCTCATTTTTTTGGGGTGGTATAACAATAATATTCAATAACAAGAGGGCCATGATGGCCCTGAATCGCTCACCTGAGTACCATTGCTTCAACTGATGTCAAGGTTTTTAAACAGACAAGGATTCTGATATAACTTAATCTAAAACATTTTACCCCTGACAATACTACACACCAAATATCTAAGCAATGGGTCATATGGTTTCAGAGAAGACTTGGGCGCAGGGTCATTTATCACTGTAGGGCCAAGACTTTGAAAATCTTTGTAATGAACCATTAGATGCTACTACATACCAAAAATCTTAATGTAAAACAAGTGACCCCTGGTGCGGGGTCATTTATCACCATAGGGCTATGATTTGTACAATCTTGGTAGTGGCCCATAAGATGATGCTTCATACCAAATATCTAAGCTCTAGGCCTTATGCATTCATGGAAGAAGATTTTTTAAGATTTTCCTATATAACTCTATGTAAAACAAGTGACCCCTGGTGCGGGGTCATCTATCACCATAGGGCTATGATTTGTACAATCTTGGTAGTGGCCCATAAGATGATGCTACATACCAAATATCTAAGCTCTAGGCCTTATGGATTCATAGAAGAAGATTTTTTAAGATTTTTCTATTTAACTCTATGTAAAACAAGTGACCCCTGGTGCGGGGTCATTTATCACCATAGGGCTATGATTTGTACAATCTTGGTAGTGGCCCATAAGATGATGCTACATACCAAATATCTAAGCTCTAGGCCTTGCAGTTTTGCAGAAGAAGATTTTCAAAGTTTGCATTTTTAAAATCTATTTTTAGCTCCTGTGACCTAATTATGCAATGGACCAGAACCATTTATACAACTTTAGTAGAGCTTCATCCAAGGAACATTCCTGCAAAATATTTTTCAAATTGGCCAAGCCGTTTAGGAGGAGATGTTGTTTGAAGCAATTGTTGACGCCGGACGCACGCACGCCGGACAAAAGGCGATCAGAAAAGCTCACCTTGAGCACGTTGTGCTCATGTGAGCTAAAAAGAGAAAGTATGGTTACCCTTTTCATCGAGTCCTCCACTGAAGGCAGCACCAACTTGGGCAGGGAGGCCTGGTAACTGTTCAACATGGGCTTCCTGCCTCCAAACAGCCTGATAAGGCCCTGAAATACACAACGATATGCAAGGTATAACCCTTTCCATGCTAATTTTTTTAATTGGACTTGTCCTTCCTTCATTTTGGACTGTACCATTAGTTATTTATTGGATGCCCACAGCATGGTAAGTGTTAAGAAACAATCTGTATCTCTGTTAAGCATCTCTGTTAAAAAACAATCAATTTGAATCTGTGATTTTTGATGAATTTATCCACAGTTTGGATTTCACATGTGAATATAAATCACAAAGGCAAACACAGAGTGATATAATTTATTGTATGCACCTGAACACCAAGACTGCTTTACTAGCTATAAAGTACAGGCTTAATTTTTCATTTTTCACCTTACAGCTCATCCTTAGCACTTAAGACTTCAAGAGAGTTAAAATCAACAGCATGAAGCTCTATTGACTGGACTCACTTTTTGTTTGACTTTTTTACTACTTCAGTCTACATTATTGATTTATGGTCAATTTCTATTAATCAATAAAGGTTTCAAAACTTTCAAAGATATTGCTCAATGATACAATGTCAAGAATGTTTTTTGAGTCAATGATAATAAAAAAGACATACAAGCCACAATTTGGTGGGCAGGGAGACCTTGCCGCGGGCCTCGTACATCCAGCCGTGGTACATGAGCAGTAGTTTGAGGGTGTACTTGAGGAAGAGGATGATGCAGATCCACAGTACCGTGCCCACAAACACCCCGCTGAGTAGCGTGTACAGCAGGTCACCCGCATCACTGCTCAACCTGAAAATATCAACAAACACATATATTTGTACCATACACTGTTGTTGTTTTTGCTTTTAGATTTGATATAAAAATTATGTTATTTCAGACGGTTTTTTTTAGTTATGATGGGGGATGGGCCTCATGACCGTTTTTTCAGGAGTAAAATCACCAACTTCATGAGTCTGGGACAAGAAAAACTGTATGATTACAAGAAGGAGGCTGGGAATATGCATATGATCAACCCCCCGATATGGAAGAAATAAATGCACTGTATTTTAATTTTTCATATTATGTTTTTTTGTTGTTGACTTTTCTGGACATGTATCTTCACTCCTAAGTGTGTATCACTCAGAACTTTGTGTGTTGACTTTTCTGGACATGTATCTTCACTCCTAAGTGTGTATCACTCAGAACTTTGTGTGTTGACTTTTCTGGACATGTATCTTCACTCCTAAGTGTGTATTACTCAGAACTTTTTGATAACAGAAACACCTCTTTTTTACTGTTATTATTCCAGAGATATACAGATATAATTGGATATGTATAATGAATTTCATTCCATACATAATATATACTTTAAAAAATAGTATTGTATTCTAAATGTTATCAAATGTAAAACTTAATTCATGTTATTTGAGTTTCCCTTCATTAATTGTTTAGCTAATCTAATATTAACAGTATGATCCCTTAGTTTAGATAACCATTATCTTAACCATCAACGTTGATGTGTTCATGTATTCCCTAAATATATTCATTATTTATGCATAACAGAGCCGTGTTGCTGTCAAGCATATAGAATGTGCATACTAATTGTTAACCTCTCAAAGCAGTTATTAATTTTTCATGAATACAATAGGACTTAGCTTTATACTTATACCTTTACCTTATATAGACATGTTTTGACACACTGGCAAACAGAGCAGACCAAGATCAGATAGATTACTGCAGAAGCTGTCTGATCTGGGTCTCACCTCTGTTTGCTAATTCAGATTCTACAGTCTGCATGGCTAAGAAAAATCCACTGTTGTATATTAAACTATTTTAATTTCATTAACTTAATATTCAGGTCATAAATTTGTACATGAATATTCATGACATAAAGGATAAAAATCAAAATATATTTCTGATCAATTTGAAAAAAAATCTAATATATATCTAAGATAATTTAAAAAAAAAAAAAAAAGAGAGACTGTTAATGGAACAGCAAGCAAATATCAGTGCCAAAAAGTTTGGTTTTAAAGCTGCATTCATTTTGCCATGGAAACAACCTGACATGAGCAAAATCATTAATTAAATAAATGTCAAAATCATTAGGACATACAGGAAATATTGAAGGGGAAAAAAAGGGGGGGGGGGGGGGGTGAAAGACATTATTCATTTTATTGTGCTAGCTTTGGGTCAGTTTTAAATAGAAGTATTTGACAGCATTAAAGTTTAAATTATTTTGATAAAGATTTTTTTTTTCAAACAAAATAAATACGTTAGAATGAGATGGATCTATCGTATGAGGTTTATTTCAAGGTCAGGAAGGAAAAACTTGAGTCTGGCTACTACAGATTCTAGTTATCCAGCGTTTCCTTTCCTTTGAGTATATATTTCTTCAATCCAAGAGGTTAGAGCTTCCTCGTAATTAACATGACTATAAAACAGGAATGTCCTTCCCCCAAATGTTTGTCAAAGTCTCTTGAACAAAGGTAACAACTGCAATCAAGGTTAACATGCATTTTTTGTAAGAGCTTTGTATGGCTTTTGAATTTCCAAAGCATACTGAATGTTTTGAGGTAAGGTTTGGTGTCACATTAAATGGGAGGTGGTGTGTTTGATCTGCTTATACATGAAGTTGTTACACATGAGTTCCCATGCTTAACATTCAGCATATGACAGTAATCTCAGGGTCGATCAAATGCCATTTAAATGTACTTTAGAGCGATATATTGTCCACAGGCTTATTTAAGTACTACTTGTCACTCTCTCATGGAACAAAAAAATAACAGAAATAATGTTGGCAGGATGTTAAAACCAAGCAAACAAACACATTTCTGTTGTTCTGTTTTTTTAACAGCGAATTATTTTTGGTAAAATAGGGATCTGCTCATCCCATTAAAGAAAACTTGGGTTATACAGAACCACACCAAAAGTAAAAGCCAAGAAACACACAAAAGCACACAAACCCTGCAGCCACATCTTAATATCTGGCTCTATATATATATTTAATACTATTAACAATTAATTGCCTCACACACTATCAGCTGTCAAACATTTTTTAACATACAAGTCTAATACATTGTGCTGGCAAAGTTTCAGCAGGATCAATAGCCTCTCATATCAATTAACATGACTCAGTACAATCAATTTTCAACATTCATGTCTTTATAGCCTTCTACAGATCAGGTAAAAGATCAGTGTACAAAGTACAGGTGATTTTCTTAATATGAAAATTTAGCAGAAAGTAACAAGCTTATTTATGATGAAGCATTCAACTCATCCAAATAGTTGAAAGAGAAAGTAGTTTATCTCATAAGAAAAAATAAATTTGACATATGACCAAAACAATTTTGGGCAAAACTGAGTTTTATATACACTATCTTACAACTCAAATTCCACTAGCAATACTTACTACAAGCCAGGTTTACCACCGAGGCGACTAATTAAAATTTCCAGACATTTCCTTGACATTTACCTGCCTAAATCAATATTGTCACTGACCAAAACCACCTTACTTTATCAGTCTCTTTCACCACTACTCAAGGCCCCATTAGTTTATTTAAAAAACTTAAAAGGTTTACATATTTACAAAGTCAAATAACACAAAACTGTAAAGTGTATATAAGGTGATATTATTCAATGAAGGTATAATTAACAAAACATAGCACTCTAAAACTTTACAAGTATTATTGAATACAAAAATTCATTCTTTACTAGCACCTGTGGAGGAGAGTTTTTTTGTTTTTGTTTTTGTTCCCGCCCCCCTCCCCCAGATGGGGGAAGTCGGTCACTGAACTGTCTCTGATAAAAATAGGAAAGAACCCTGTCAGGTAAATAAAAAAAAATACTTCATTTGACATGTTACAAATGATAAATTTAAATGTAAAGAAATAGGTCAAGTAATGAAGGTAAGTATTGATGAGAAAAAATGTGCTCTGGTGACAGAAATATTTCATTTATGCATGCTGAGGAAATCAGATGTGAACAAATAATATAACACTTTGAAGCAGACACTAACAATCTCACTTGATAAATGACAAAGACTTTAAGTGACTGACATCTGTATCTGTATGTTTATTATTCATAATACATTTTTTTATGCTAGCGTAGTTTAGTCCACCATATATAAAATTGATATTAAATTTGAATCTTAATATCTAAAACTTTCCCTCATGAATATTCATAAAAAAAATTTTTGACTTGATGAATACATGTATTCATTTATTGACCATTAAATTGGTATATGAAACTTTGCTATGCAGACTGTGTAGAATCTGACCTACAATATAGAGTATGAGCAAACAGGAGACCCTAATCAGACAACTCCTAGAAGGGGCTGTTTGATATGGGTCTGCTTTGTTTGCCAATTTGTCAAATTGTGTCTTGTTTAAACCCCTTGACAGTGAGATGTAGGGATGCACTGGACTCAACAGAAGAATTCTTTATTAGTGAACCTTACAAAATGATAGGCTGACAAATAACATATATTTCACAAAGACAATTTTAACAGACTCTACTACAGATGATTTTATTGGGAATCACTATTACACTAAACTTACTTTTACTCTTTTTTTTTTCTCTAAATAATGAACCTGAAGCAGAGATCTAGAGTGACTAACCAAACAAAAGCATTTTGACGTTTTAATCGAATGTTAAGAAAGTGTTTATAACAATGTGGCAACAATAAAAGAGAATACCGTAACCAATTTAAGAATTATCTATATACCCAAAAGCAAGTCTGGGGATTGAACCAGGGTATCCCATACCCACAGTCTGGTTCCTTCACCATCTGAACATTTAACCCCTACTGTCTCATATTTGGGACCTATGTCACTGTGTCAATCTTGTTTACTAACAGTCTAACAATTCCCTTCCATCAATCAACAATTACAAACAGATAAAGGAGCAGGTAGACTGTACATTATCAATATATGCTATCTTTAACTCCAGTCTGGCATCAGCCAAGAGTGTCAGACAAGTTTTTAGTCACATACTAGGACAAGCACCTGCTGTTTCAACAGGTAATTTGTAGGCCCTAGGGCAAAGTCCACCTATGTATGAACTTCTCACATGTCCATCTGACATGTGACCTACATTCTGCAATGATAATCAGTACATAGAGCAATCAACCCTTAGTACACATGCACTTAGACTATAATCAGGCTTTTAATGTGTTGCTAAATAGTAGTGTCCATTATGAGATCTCAAATTATTTGCCATTGCCCTCTAACCTCATTACTGACCTTTTTATGTATGATGACGTAAGATAAGACCAAATGAATTTTTGAAAGATTTTTATTGGTAGAAAATGACTGATCTTGGGGTAAAAGGTAAATACATGAACGCATCATTGTTTGTTGAAATGACAACTACTGATAGCTGAATATTACAAAATTTTATTATGCCATCCTGACTGAATTACAGATTCTTCGATAATTATATTGTTTTATCAAAACACTCTTAGATGCACACTTAGACTGTGTTTTTGGCTTATCGAAAAGTGTATTATATGGTCTGTTTCACTGCCTCCGTATGACTGAATGTCTGCTCTATTACACCACCAACTGCGGTGCAGTATACGCTTTATCTGCACTTTTTTTTAACTTTCAAGCCACGCTTTAAAGATAATAATACATTAAATATAAAGACATACAATAACCGCTCCGTTTATCCACACCAACATGGCCTTATCTTTTTAAAAAGATATTTTAAGTAATTTAAGTTCTAAATTTACTACCAAGATCATTAGTCTACTCCCATTAACTCCTAAGTCTAATAGTACAGTTAAATAACAGTTAATATCACCTTCCTCTTCCTGGGATGAACCCGTACAAATGTCATTTGCAGTGATGACAGCATACGTGTCCAAATCAATCATGACTGAGGCAAAGGTCTCCTTACCTTGTGACCCTTTGAGTCTCAAAACACATTTCATTACGTAACGCTTTCCCTCATAGAGGACACCATGAAAAGACCTATGCGAACAGCATAAAACCAGATCAGCCTGCGAGTAACTCGCAGGCTGATCAGGTTTTATGCTGTTCGCTGCTTCTCAGTGGTCTGGAAATGAGGATTTTATAATTAAATTTGGTAAGGTTTAACTGTGGTTTTCTGCAGATCAGGCTTTATGTGATACCTATTGAGGGCGTCAAAATGAGTCTATATGATGGAAAGGGTTAAGTCATTCCTGCACTATCATGATTTAACCTTTTCATGAGTGTAGGGTGAGAGATATGTAGACAGCTGTTAATGAGGCTTACTGACTTACATGTCTATAAATTCTAATTCTGAAGTCTCTGTTTAAGATGGCAACTACAAACAGTGTTGTTGTCTTTTTTTTTCCTCTCAAAATTAATGGAAATTCCAGACAGAATTAAAATTAATACCTCAGTTATTAACAACTAAAATTCAGATTACTGATGACCCTATGAACAATCCCTGTTAAAATAAGAAAAAAGGCCCTGTCTACATGTTTATAATGTTTTACCCTAACTTTCCTCAAATAGATTAGTTTTAATGCACTGGCAAATACAGCACACACAGATTAGATAGCTGCTTCAATGGTTTCCTCTATTTGCTCATACATTTTTGTAGTTTAGAATCTAACAAGTCCTCATGATAAAGAAAAATGCATTGTTTCATATACTATTTAAAGGATTGTAATTCAATATTCATCAAATCATAAATTTGCACAGAAATATTTATGAGGTATAGGCATAAATATTAATGAAAAAAGGGTTTATAAAGTTTACAGTATGTACAAGTTTCATAAGAATTTTTATGACATAATCCTATTTATATGTACATTGTATGGAAATTATTGTATAGTTTCAATCTAATACAGTTGAACCTGTATTAATGGTCACCTGTATTAAGCAGCCAACCTGTATTTGGCGGTTAGTTTAAATATTACTAAACTATAACATTTTGTTATATATTTAACCTTCATTCCGCGGGAACCTCTGTTAAGTGGTAACTTTCTCTTGTTCCCTCGGGTGACTGCTTTATACAGGTTTGACTGTATATCCAATTATAATATCTTACCCCTAGTGTTTACATAAGACACTTATGCAGAATTCCAGTTCCTCATGTTTCCTGGGTATTGTCTACTGTTTCAATGATAGAAAGCATGAATGCTTCGAATTCCTGATGCTTTTTTTTGTGACATCAAATATTATATCAAAGGGAAAATGTTTTAAGTGTGAGAAACACTGCAAACTAACAAACATTTTGTAGGAAGTTATCCTCTCTGGTATCTAACTACAGACTAGCTTCTGAAACACATTACAAACGTATTAGCTCACTTGGAAAACTGTTATGGATATTAGACTAATCTTGGAGGAGAACTGAAAATAATGGTAAACTTCTATTAAATTCAGTTGACTTAAGTTTTCAGGTTATGAAATAAATTTTAATGACTTCTAGAAGCTGATGAAGCCACCACAAAAGAATTACTAATGGTGATTAATATCCCTGTATGCAACCTATTACCATGTGGTATTAGTGTAGAATGTGATGTGACAAACAAGTTTCCTATGATAGTCTTCATTTCAGTATAGAATGGCTATAAGAAATTTAGAGTACTGCATGCGGATACCAACGCTTGTCTGTTGGGGAATTTTTCTAAAAAGGGGGTGATAAATAATGTCAAAAGTGACCTAAGAGTTATGGCCCTTGATGAGAATGTAGCCCGTGTGATAGTGAACAAATATGTTAAGTAGTTTAGAAGTTATGGCCAAGATTTAAGTTTTTCACTGTATATATATATATATATATCTTAAACTAAGAATCAGTAATCAGTCAGGAGTTAATGAAAGGCTGATCTTGGTTTATACTGAATATATAGGCCATTTTCTTGATTACTTCTATGCAGTTAAGGATAAAGATTTTAGCAGCAAGTTGAAAATCAAAAAATCAATATCAAACTTTAGGTATAAAATGAGAAAATGATCTTAATATTTATGAATCTTTTAAGTATTTCATAAAATAAAAATAACACCTCAGTGTATTGTCACAAATCAGTGCACATTTGTATTGACAACCTCATAAAATCTCCAATGTTCAGAAAGACTGTACTGCTGTTTATGAGACACCTTTGAGACCCTGTAAAGGACCTCAATCACATCTATATAGCCAGTATCTCCCAACAACAAACTGATAAATCAGCAATTTATGATACAGTAAATTTCCCCTCTGTAAATAAGGATCTTTACTTTCATATCCTGGACACTTAAAGCTTCATACATGAGTGTTGTATATTAATTTATTTCCTGATTCATGACACAACAATAAAAGGACCAGGGTACTGAATCTATTTTAGCAAATGGGATCACAACCCTTGGCTGGGGAAACAGTAATTTTCTTTCAGCCCATATTTTCATATTTCATATGATTATAATTCACTAATGCCCTTTTTATTCCAGATATATATGTCTCTCTCACCCTTTTCTCTACATTCCAAAATTACTAAGACAGGCTATTGCTATTTTCCACATTGTTAAAAAAAGATAAAACCTTTCTGATGACCAGTAACATTTTTACCCCTAAAATGACAAGACTATCTCATCCCTGAGGACCAGAACAAGTAGAGATATTGAAGAGCATATCTTTTCAAGCCATGCTATAAAAGCATGTACATGTATATACAGACTATTATAGTCAATAGCAAAGAGAAAAAAATTAAAATTAAGTTGAGGAAAGTCTGAATTCAAGATGTTATATGTTACATGACATGCCAGAGCAGTTTCTCTCTTCAAGTGAAAGTGGAAAAAAGGAACAGACCCTTTGGAGAGGTAAGTGATTTCAATTAAATATCAAAGGAGCATTTATGTAACGTAGCTTAAAAAGGATGAATCACTTATGGTAAAGAGAAACATGCCTGTTAGAACACTTGTTACACAACATTAGAAATTCCCGGACATAAATGTATCTTCTTTAAATAATAATGACATATACTTTTCAATCATTTTTTTTAAATCAATAAAGGCAATATTTTGGTCTAACAGATACTGTTTTTTAATCATTTAAAGAATGACATTGTTTTATAATATATATGAAGAGAATTTTTAGTTATTACTAAGAAAGTATATTCCATAGCACAGTGAATAAGACCTACTTTTAGATCAAATCAAAGTCCCTGATTGACCAAGAAACATTTTTTTTTATTTTGTATTAAAAACAACTTATTTTGAACATCTTGGCAATCATTTTGTTTTTGGGATGGGATTTCTTAATTTTCATTTTAGCTATGTTTGTACCCTCTCTGTAATGGATTTGTAACAAACCTCTTAATACTGGGGATATTTCAGATCAGTTTGGCAGTAAAATCTGAGATTATTTGTGAACACTATTATGTTATTTATCTTATAACATAACTCACCCTGGGACCACAGTTTCTAGCCATTTTGACAATCCAAATGCAGGGTCCAATTTAAACAGCTTCACACCTATCACCACGGCAACAACAAACAGCCAGCTGGTGGGAGATCCAGGGTAGGTACCGGCCTTGATCTTGTTCTGCAAGAAGATATTAAAACTTGCTTTATTACTCAATATGAAAATATGTCTTAACCTTACCCTTCACAATAGTCCCTCTGTTTAACCAGCACCTTCATAATTTATCAATATATGTTTAGTCCATATTTTAGACCCTGACTCAAGAAGTGCAAACTTTAAAAAGATGTTTTACTAGTTCTGTAAATATTTCAGTGTCTCAAATCATATTTCTTACCAAAAAATGGGGCAATCCTTTTCAGATATCATTGGGTTTTCATAAATCTATTAATCATAGTCACAAGAAGAAATTTTATAATCTTTCGTCAGAGTCCAAAATATAGACTCAGGAGACTGATAAATTTGAGCCTTGAGAGCATCATGAAAAAATCATGCCCCCAGTGGGCTTTAAACCCTATATCTTCAGCTTCGTAAATGTACACTACCATTTAACCTGAGTGCCCTTCACCAGTTCCCTGTAGCGGACAGTAACAGTTAAAAATATCTTTATGATGCTGTCTTGTCACAGCCAGGAGTCATACACACAACCTCTCACTTATTAATAGTTTATTCCTATACTAACAGATGTTAACTACATTATATATGTAAATAAATAGCTATTAAAAAGCAAGGTACTGGTTGCAATATGGCACTTTGCTTGAAGATCTGCAGAGATTTAGGCAAATCAAGAATGATGTGACTGTGTGTGTTGTCTACATAATGCTTGAAACTACTGTACAACCTAACAGTAATCCATTTGTCACATGTAGAAAGAGTCATAAAATGCATAAATTTGTTAAAGTTAGATTATAAATATAAGAGAGTTCCTTGGAGTACATGTGTAACCTGCTGAAGTGTGACAGAAAAAGAGTGACAGATTTATAGACAGTCTGAGAAACAGATTGACAGACAGACAATGGAGAAGGGATTCCCATGTGTTACCTCCACTTACAGCAGGTGACACAAAATCTTAACAAATGGACAAATTAAATCAGTCAAGTTGCCTTGACCAGTGCAAGAATGTCATTCTCCCTTGTATTATCATACAAAGTGATAAAGGAACATTCACCATTGACTTACATCTTGTGACTTCATATTATATAGGCTAAATTACGCAATAGAATCGTCAGTAATGGTTATTCAAATAGTGGTTATACAGCTCTGGAGCTGTATGCTAAAGTCCTGAATACATATCAGAGAAAATACAGTCAATCAATGTATGAATGGGAGCATCAAACAATGTTTGAGATATTCCAAAGTTCTACATGTATTTTGTGGTTTTGTTTTAAGTTCTCATTCACAACTATCATGTATTAAGACTTGATGAAAGCATCATTATAACCCCTCCCACAAACACCACTTCAAAAATGCCAAAAATACTGCCATCAGTACACAGCATGCACAAATAAATGTATTTTACATGTTGTTAAAGAATTTACTGTTTACTTTTTCTAATGATTAGATATGTATATGATATAGTTTAAAAACATTGAAATAAAATCGAAAATTCTAATGCAAACATTCGAAAATTCTAATGCAAACATATTTTACTAAATAAACTTTTGCTTTCTGTTTTACAGAAAACAATGAAGATAATCAGTAATTAACTATAAAAAATTTGGCTCCCAAAATCTACCAACAAGAGTGATCTCTGGGACACATATGTCACCTACTTAAGAGTGTTGGAAAAAGTATGACAGACAGTCAGACAAACGACAGAAAAATGATCCCTATGTGTCACCTCTGTTTAAAGCAAGTGACACAAAAAGGG
>CM037779.1:24668732-24718732 GCA_021229015.1 Solen grandis | reverse complement strand
ATGCATGTACATATTAATGTATTGATGAATGTTTTTTGTTTTTTTCATAAATTCAAGCTGTATGATACGCAGGAGATTTGGTTTGCCATGCAGACATTTGTAGAATCTGAGCTACAATATTGTAATAGCAAACAGAGAAGTTCTTTTTGCTAAGGTGTCAGATTTAGTCTAAATATATGAGGCAAAAGTTTAAATCTAGATCCAAAGTGAAATTGTCTATCCAATCAGCAGTATCTGCTGCTCGAAAGACCAGCAAAGCAACTTTTGAAAAGGAAAGATTTACTTCTGTATTTCTACATTTCTGCATCTGAAAATGAAAACCAGTTAAAAATTCATGTGAATTTGAAAGTTTCTTTGAACACGGGTTCTATTCATCAATTTCCTGAGTCCATATTGTACACTTAGATTTGAAAAGTGCAAATTTTCAAAATTGTGTTATATTAATTTATTGCTATATTAATGACTTAAATTTTTAATATATAAGGAATAATTATTAGATAATATTAGTTCTTGTGAATTTATTTATAACAATCAAAGAAATTGACTATTTAATCCTTTACCTTGTTGATATACCTAAACAAATTTTTGTCTAAATTGATATTAATTCACTGGAACTTTAAATAGCATATGAAACAATGAGTGAAGCTGGAAGGTGCTGTCTGATCTGGGTCTGCTCTTTGTGCCAATATGTCAAAAGAAGTCTCTATGATGTAAAGGGTTAAAAGCCTAGAATCCTGAGTCGGAGTCTCAAATATAGACCAAAGAGATTGGTGAATCAGGATTGTCGGCCATTCCATCTCCTGAGTCTGTAATTTAGGCTCAGACTTAAGAAGTTTAAGTTTCTGAAATGACGTTTTACAATACCTGTAATATTTCATTGTCTTTAAGTATACTTTCACAATAATTACTATATTTTAATGGGTTTTTAGTAAATTTACCTAAATAAAAGACACAAATGTTGTTTCAAATTTTAGGATCTTGAGTCTAAGTCTAAAACAGAAGCGCTGAAGTTCAAAGATTCTGACCTGATATCATCTTTAAGCACAGTTTCGTGCGTCAACCCTAATGCTATCTGATAAGCACTGTGTGAGATTCAAATATCCCTGAGCCAGAGAGAAGGGTACCATGGTCCACTTGTAACATACATAGTTTGAACACTGTTGGGGGCAAGGATTTTTTCAGTTATCAAATCTTGTTTCCCAATTAACTTACCTCTAAGAACATGAACCTATCAAGAAAATGATCTATGTAAACAGTATTAAACTAGATACGCCAGCAAATAAGTTTTAGGCTGTTTTATATTTTTGCGACTTTAGAACCCTTTAAATGGTGCAAAAGTCCTGTGGTAATGTATATAACTGCTGTACGAAGCATGTGGGTTTGAACCCCATTTATAGCAAGATTTTTCATAATTTCCCCAAGTATCAGCATCATTAGGGATTTTTAGCTTGTCTGTTTTTTAAAGAAAAAAAGTCAAGGTATTGTCATTGGCGGCATCGATGGTGTCATCTTCATGAAAAATTTAAACTTGTCCATAATTTCTTAACTATTAAAGCTTCTGGCATCAAGCTTCACATGCTTGTTCACTATCATAAGGCTACATTCCCTTTAAGGGCCATAACTTTTAGGTCCATTTTGGCCAAATTAATCCGTTTTAAAAAGAATACGGTTTTAACTTTAAACTTTATAGCTTCTGTCATCAATCTTCACAAGGGCTACTTTCCTGTCAAGGGCCATAACTCTTTGTTCCATTTTGACCTAATTTTTTTCCCTTTTTAAAAATAATACAGTGAAAAACTTTAACATTGGCCATTATTTATAAACTATTAAACCATCTGTTGTAAATATTCACATACTTGTTCACTATCATAAGGGCTACATTCTCATCAAGGACATAAATCATATGTCCATTTTAACCTAATATAGCTTAAGAGTTTTGGCATCCAATGCAGTACTCTTGTTATAAGTTGTAAGAGATTCTTTCCCAGTCGACATGAACATAAATAATAAACTAAACTAAATGAGGAGAAGAAAAAAGATAATGAAAAAAAGCACACATTACTATATTGAGTATATTCTGTACTGAACCCATACATGTTTCAGGCTATGGGAAATTCCATGTGGTACTACTACTGCTGTGTGGCTGGGCAGTGTCCAGTGATGCTATCGAGGTTCTCTCCGTGTCCTTCATGCTGCCCTCTGCCCAGTGTGATCTCAACCTGTCCTCAAATGACAAGGGCTGGCTCAACGCTATCATCTTTTTTGGTAAGTATTATTTTTTGCACATGTTTTTCAATGAAAAACTCCATCCTTTAAATTGATGATATCTGGGCGGGTGTCTGACATCTGCTCAGATTGACATTTTATTTAATTTGCTATAACTTCATGTCCTTCATTGGATTGCTTCAATATTTGGAGAGTTGTGGATGGACCTTATCATTATATAGTTGACCTTGACCTTGACCTTGACTTTTGACCTACTTTTGTTGAAAAATGTCCTCAAAAACTCATTCATAATACCATCAGGTCTTGTTTCAGTAAACATTATCGATCTTAGTTTACAATGTTAAGCAAGAATCTATATCACTCATGGAGATTTTCACATGTTGATGTTGACATTTGCTCTATTATTGATGTTGGAAGAGGCCTGAGCACTAGGCCTTGTATCCTTGAAAATACTGAATATCATACTCAAATCCCAATTGAAACTAATGGGCTTAGTTTGAGTCCAAGTATGAAAATCATACTGAAGTACCTTTTTCTGTTTTCAAGAAAATGGGGCCTGGTTTGTTTTTGTAGTCATTCAATAAAAAATATATCTTTTTCAGGACTATTTTATATCAATGTAGGTCTATTTATTTATAACATGAAATGATGTTACTTTTTTTTTTCAATGCTTATCAACAACAATACATACAACTGTAAACAATGTCATATTGCTGTGCTATTTACTCTTGTTGACTTAAGATACTTACTCACAAATTTAACAAATATCTGTTTCTAGAAATATACTGACAGGATAAAATTCATACTTGTTAGCAAAAGTGTTTGAGTTTAAACTTTGGAATGTACAAATATATACAATGTATACAGAAGAGGTTCATTATAAAATAGTACATGTATAAATACACTAAATTGATGTTCAGTTCTGTATAGTGACTCACTAGTCTGTTGGACAAAGATGAACCTATAATGTACCTATTAATATTTTGCTGAGGTAGTGGGAGGGGGGGGGACATACCCAGAACTTTTGATAGAAGACAAACAGGCAAGAATCTAACAATTTAGACACCCTGAAGATGGATAATAGATAGAACATCTCCATCTCTAGGGTGGAGATTTAAGGTTCCAAGAAAGGAAATATGTCAAATTCCACTGGGTCAGCCTGCTGCCCACCTCGCTGCAAACTATTGAGAGGTGTATAAGGTACAGCCATAAACACACTTGACATCATTGTATAGATAGACTGTGTATCAATCAATAGATCAGAAGATAGAAGTAGATACACTGTGTATCAATCAATAGATCAACAGATAGACTGTTTATCAATCAATAGATAACTGTGTATCAATTAATAGATCAGTAGATAGACTGTGTATCAATCAATAGATCAGTAGATAGACTGTGTATCAATCAATAGATAGACTGTGTATCAATCAATAGATCAGTAGATAGACTGTGTATCAATCAGTAGATCAATAGATAGACTGTGTATCAGTCAATAAATCAATAGATAGACTGTGTATCAGTCAATAGATCAGTAGATAGACTGTGTATCAATGAATAGATCAATAGATAGACTGTGTATCAGTCAATAGATCAATAGACAGACTGTGTATCAATCAATAGATCAATAGAGAGACTGTGTATCAATCAATAGATCAATAGATAGACTGTGTATCAGTCAATAGATCAATAGATAGACTGTGTATCAATCAATAGATCAATAGACAGACTGTATATCAATCAATAGATCAATAGAGAGACTGTGTATCAATCAATAGATCAATAGATAGACTGTGTATCAGTCAATAGATCAATAGATAGACTGTGTATCAATCAATAGATCAATAGATAGACTGTGTATCAGTCAATAGATCAATAGATAGACTTTGTATCAGTCAATAAATCAATAGATAGACTGTGTATCAGTCAATAGATCAGTAGATAGACTGTGTATCAGTCAATAGATCAATAGATAGACTGTGTATCAGTCAATAGATCAGTAGATAGACTGTGTATCAATGAATAGATCAATAGATAGACTGTGTATCAATCAATAGATCAATAGAGAGACTGTGTATCAATCAATAGATCAATAGATAGACTGTGTATCAGTCAATAAATCAATAGATAGACTGTGTATCAATCAATAGGTCAATAGATAGACTGTGTATCAATCAATAGATCAGTAGAGAGACTGTGTATCAATCAATAGATCAGTAGAGAGACTGTGTATCAATCAGTAGATCAATAGATAGACTGTGTATCAGTCAATAGATCAGTAGATAGACTGTGTATCAATCAATAGATCAGTAGATAGACTGTGTATCAATCAATAGATCAATAGATAGACTGTGTATCAATCAATAGATCAATAGATAGACTGTGTATCAGTCAATAGATCAATAGATAGACTGTGTATCAATCAATAGATCAATAGATAGACTGTGTATCAATCAATAGATCAATAGATAGACTGTGTATCAGTCAATAGATAGACTGTTTATTAATCAATAGATCAATAGATAGACTGTGTATCAATCAATAGATCAATAGATAGACTTTATATCAATCAATAGATCAGTAGATAGACTGTGTATCAATCAATAGATCAGTAGAGAGACTGTGTATCAATCAATAGATCAATAGATAGACTGTGTATCGATCAGTAGATCAATAGATTGACTGTTTATCAATCAATAGATCAATAGATAGACTGTGTATCAATCAATGGATAGACTGTGTATCAATCAATAGATAGACTGTGTATCAATCAATAGATCAGTAGATAGACTGTGTATCAATCAGTAGATCAATAGACTGTGTATCAATCATTAGATCAATAGATAGACTGTGTATCAATCAGTAGATCAATAGACTGTGTATCAATCAATAGATCAATAGATAGACTGTGTATTAATCAAAGATCAATAGATAGACTGTGTATCAATCTGCCCTGAAGTATATGAGAAATATTAGTATTGCAATACTATTTGTGTTTGGTCATATTTTAATAGTCTGATAATATTTGCCTCACCAGGTATGATGGTGGGTGGGTATTTCTGGGGCTCCATGGCTGACAACTTTGGGCGACGTACGGTGCTAATGTGGTCCCTGACCCTGAATGGTATAGGTGGTCTCATCTCCAGCAGCTGCCAGGTCTTCTGGCTATTCCTTATCATGAGATTTGTCAGCGGTGTCGGGTAAGTCATCGCTTATTCACATTTGCAGATATAGAGGATTTTACACAAGTATTTATTTGATATAAAAAAATATGAAACAGATTATATGATTTCATATTTTGGGAGCATCTGGCGAGTTTTAGATTCTTTTTATCACACACCCCAAAATGCACATTTGTCTGTCATTTGTGTCTGTTTTTGATTATGCAGGAAAAGCCATTATTAATTTATATCTATAGTGTATATGAAGTGAGTGAAAAAGTAGTTCCGTTAAAAAATTAAATATTTTCATTTGCATGTAAACAGAACATAATTTTCTTTCAATAACAACACAAGTAGAATTTACCAAAACCATGTGGCTCAATTTTTTATAAGTAGTCTGTGATGTTTGTATTTACAAAAGTTCATTCAACTTGTGGCATGTTGTACTATTTGTTGATAAACACACGTGGGAGATAAAAAATATGGCTGTATTAACTCATAGACAACCTGTGTTATGTGATAAACTCACATCAAACTTAGTGTACTGTAGTTCAGTGGTTATATACATGACTGCAGATCTGAAAGTCTGGGTTGAAACCCCATTTAGGTTAAAAAAAATATTCATTTACTTCTTTAGGCATAAAGTACTTGTACAGCCCAGGAAATGTCCATATGGATTAGCATGAGTTTTAAGAACTTATTTTCCTGTTGATGTAAAGATCAATAATTCATTTATATAAAGTGTATGCATAGTTAAAAAAGGCCAACCTCAGCAAATCTAGATAACTAAATATGTTATTTTTTCACAATTCTGTTTTGAAAAAAAAAAGGATAAGTTCAGTATTTGCATGTAAGAAAAAGACGTTTGCCTTTGTTTAAAACACCTGGTTGCCTATTGTACTATACAACAGAGTTTTCATTTCTGTATTTGCCTTGGTAAACATGGTGATGATGGTGTTTATATTTCACGTTTTTAACAGTGTTGGAGGGAGCATCCCTGTCATATTTTCTTACTTCACGGAATTCCTGCCGAAGCACCGCCGCGGCTCCATGATCAGCGCCCTCGCTACATTCTGGATGATGGGCAACATCATAGCCGCTGGTACTGTTTACCTGTTTTTTATTCGTAATGAGTGTAAACCTGTAGTGTTGACACATCTTCTCTTATGGACCTTTCTAGTGTTTACACTTGTGTTCAAATTGACTTACAAGCTTTCCAATAACTACACTGGGATAATTGTTAGTCAATGGTTGACCTGTTTTACACAAAAAAGTTTTGTTTGTAATACTGTTTGTGAGCAGTTGATCTGGCCATGAATGGAAAACGCGGGGCTTAAAATTTATCACTAACATTTTGTAAAGGTGTATAGACTCTTTTGAGTTGTCATATTCAGCTAGTCTATCTCCAGCAAATGTTTGATATGATTTGTAATTTTCCAAGTTTAATTGTAAGGAAGGAAGTTGAAATTCAAAATTAATCTGAGTGATGAATTACGTACAGGTCCTGTTCAGTATATACAGTCTGAATTCCTGTCCCTCGCAGTCACTCAAACCCTTGACCCTATTAATGAAAAATATCCAAAATACTTCTTTAGAACACCTTTAGCACATTTCAAGGTATGACCTTGAAACTGTTCCGTCTGTGGTTTTCTTTGCTCTTAGAATAGTTTCGTGGTCAGCACTTGATTTATTTTACTTATTTTGCAATTTTAGCTGGGCACAAACACAATGTCAGTCCTCAGACTATCCAGTTATATTGAAGCCAGTACCAGGTTTAATTATATAAAAAAAAAATCAGCAATATTTACAAAATATAAATGTTTTGCATAGATTTTTTGGTTAAGAGACTTAAGGCATAAGCAAATATTTGTCAGTAGATATACAAGGGTGTTCCCTTCTATGTGTTTCAGGTTTAGCCTGGATCATCATCCCCCACCCTACGCTGGGTTACTTCTCGGAGAGTTTCACCTACAACAGCTGGCGGATCTTCATTGCCACCTGCACCTTCCCATGTCTCTCTTCCGCCTTTTTCTTCTACTTTATGCCGGAGAGCCCAAAGTTCTTCCTTACAGTGAGTGCCGTCATCAGATAATCACAACTGCTGATTATAGGGCCGGGTATTACAGGCAAAAATGATATTGCAATATATTGTGATATTTGAACCTAATATTGCGGCATATTGCAATAAATTGTGATATTTGAACCTAATATTGTGATATTGCAATATATTGTGATATTTGAACCTAATATTGCGGCATATTGCAATAAATTGTGATATTTGAACCTAATATTGTGATATATTGCAATATATTGTGATATTTGAACCTGATATTGTGGCATATTGCAATAAATTGTGATATTTGAACCTAATATTGTGATATATTGCAATATATTGTGATATTTGAACCTAATATTGTGATATATTGCAATATATTGTGATATTTGAACCTAATATTGTGATATATTGCAATATATTGTGATATTTGAACCTAATATTGTGGCATATTGCAATAAATTGTGATATTTGAACCTAATATTGTGACATATTGCAATATGTTGTGATATTTGAACCTAATATTGTGATATATTGCATTATATTGTGATGTTTGAACCATATATTGTGATATATTGCAATATATTGTGATATTTGAACCTAATATTGTGATATATTGCATTATATTGTGATGTTTGAACCATATATTGTGATATATTGCATTATATTGTGATGTTTGAACCTAATATTGTGATATATTGCAATATATTGTGATATTTGAACCATATATTGTGATATATTGCAATATATTGTGATATTTGAACCTAATATTGTGATATATTGCAATATATTGTGATATTTGAACCTAATATTGTGATATATTGCATTATATTGTGATGTTTGAACCATATATTGTGATATATTGCAATATATTGTGATATTTGAATCTAATATTTTGACATACATGTATTGCAATATATTGCCTAAAATCATACATAAAAGACATGGATGCTTCTTTTATATTGTAAGTTATTTTTTAGGTATTTTCGTATTTTGAGCTTTTTGTGTAAGGTACCAACTCATAATCCTTTGCCTTAACTTTCAACTGATGTTTTGACTTCAAGTTCTGTTCATTCTTAAAGTAACCATTACCACTTAATCATATAGCTTGTTTTAATTCCACATAACCATTGTGCAATTGTTCTCCTGAAGTTGTGAAATTTAGAATAAAAATATACATAAATTTAATGTTGCACAAATATATATATTTGCTAGTGTTTGTTTCTATTTATTAGATCCACTTAATACTTGAAAATTATTCAGCCACTAAAACACAATATTGTGATATTTGAAATCATATTGCGCTATATGGCAGACAAATGGTATTGCAATATATTTCACATTGCGATATAAAATTTTGCACCTGACTTGAAACTGTGATTAAATTCACAATATAACACAGAAAGAGACTGATTATTTCTTAATTTAAAGCAGCGCATTTACAGATGGCTATTGCCTAAGACTTATTTTTACCTATCTATATGTATTTACCCACTTATTTTTACCTATCTATATGTATTTACCCACTTATTTTTACCTATCTATATGTATTTAGCCATGCAATGTGACCTACACTTGCTGAGTTTATTTGTCAGGAAACAAAGACTTCACCAACATTAACAAAGGAGACTCAGAGAGTATAAAAAACTTTTTTTAATATCTACCGACCGTCTGTGAACAATCTCCTTTAAAGGCCCATCACATTTCATAACAATTTAATTTTCATGAAAAAGATAAGACTAAACACAAATGGTGCATAATGTGCAAATATCCGTTGTAAAATAACAGTAAAATGCATTGATATTGTTGATCAAATTGCGCAATTTAGTATTTTGTATGGATGTCAAAATACTCTCATTTTTTTTACATTTTGCATTGCCAAGTTTTCCTGAAGGCCGTCTGTATTCTGAAATAATTTTAATTTGAAAAACCGTTGTCGAATCACAATTTGTTTATCAATTTGTCCTCAATTTACACACTCCTGATTTGATAACGGAAACATACAGATGTCTACAGGCAACTGATGAATATGTATGCAGGATATGCATAGTTATTTTTGTAAATAATTTAATGATCTAAAGTAAAAGATTCTATCTTATTTATGCATTGTAGTAACATTGTCATCAAGGAGTATGTACAGATTGCATCTCATTACAAATCTGTAGCACACACTTCGCTTTTCTGTCCAAAAATGTACACTTCTTTTGGAAGTATAATGGGCCTTTAAACCATTGGGTCATTATTCTTCTTAACTGTATGTGGTAATCACTTCAGGTTCTATGAAAGACTTTTTTGATCAATGATGTTAAATTTTAACAGGTCAGAAGACAAAAAGAGGCGCTGAAGAGTCTACAAGTGGTCAACAAATTAAATAATCCTCAGCGTCCCCTAGAGGTGAGTACAAGAACCTCAGAATATTAAATATATTGCATAAATTATGAAAAAAAGAACCTTAGATTGACTGATATACTACTTCTGACATCCTTCTGAATCTAAACAACTTGTAATGCTCTCCCATGTAATGTATTGGCCAATCAAAATGACACTTTGTACCATTTTTTCAAAAATATCTTTTCATGCCTATACTGAGGGACCTGAACATTTTTATAAAGTACATGTTAGAATTTGCGGTAGGTCGGTGGTTCTACCCGGGTACCTCTGTGTACTCGGGGTCTTCCTCCACCTGTAATTAGCTGGACGTCGCTATATGATTGAAATACTATCGCAGCGACGGTAAACCCCAATACAACAACATGTTAGAATATTATACAACAAAAAAAAATTTGTGGGTGTATATTGGAGTGAGTTTGTTTGTCTGATTGTTTGGTTGATCAATAATTAATGAATGGGTTGACAGGATTATATAATACTTCTTACTAAGGCAAAGGTTAACTTTGAGCAAAATCCATAAAATTTTTGACAGAGTCATGGCCACTTTTCAATTAGATTTTGCTAAAAATGCTTTGTTATTAATGGATAAGGTTTCATATTTGTGTCAAGGTACTGTGGATATTAATTGAGTCTGTGATATTTATAGTTACTATCTGATGTAGTTCTTGTAAAAAGATTTTTTTTTTATTTAAAAGCAGCATCATTATATGGATTGTTTCTTTTGTGATTGGCATTTGGCTTTATATACACTTTGTATTGATAACAACCATGGTATAACAATAGATATATAAAAAATAACATAGAATGATGAATGCAATTATCATCAAATTTGGTGGCAATGTTTCCATGATGTCAAGGTCAAGATGGATTAACAATTGAATGGTTTTCTGGAGTTATTTACCCTTTTCCATTAACCCCTTTTCCATTAACTATATAGATAAATGTACATTGCTCATACAAAAAGTCACCCAGTAATCATGAACTTTAGTGACAGTGTTTATTTTCATAATGTCTTATGTAAAATCAAATTATTTTATCACCAGAGTTATTCCCCTTCTTCATTAAGACAGATCATTTCAATATCTAGGCAAACAATCATTTGCATGGAATTCTTATTAAAATTTGGCAAAAATTTGCTTTTTTGTGTGTGTGAATATATATGTGAAATGGGTTTTTTTTGCTGTTGTTTTTTTTTTTTTGTTTTTTGGGGTAGGGTTATCTAATTAATGTCTGCGCTTTTGATTCCATTAAATATTGTATAAAACTAATATGATGTTATAGATACAAAGGCTAGTTCTCACAAAGGACAAGGATGATGTTGAGGATGACCTTCACCCTGAAGATGCACCTAAAGCTCATCACATTGTACAAAATATGAAAATTGTAAGTACTAAATATGAAAATTCTATACTTAAAAAAGGAAAATTGTAAGTAACAATATCTTACAGGTGTGTATCTAGTGACTTTTGATGTTACACACAAACACTTAAAGGATTGTTTGTTTGATGACAATTGTGCATTGTGCAGTATATTTACTTGCCATTTTAATCAGAATATCTCTTGCTACTATAAAAGATAAGAAATATAAGTAATGTACATGCATAATGCTAGCACGCCCCCGTCATTCTTTTATGTCTGAATAGATATTTCTGTCATTTTTTTTTTTTTGCCCAATATTTCCATAGATTTACTCAAGCTCTCTCTCCCTCTCTGTCTTTCTAACATGGTATCTAGTATAATGTACTGAGTAATATGTGTTCCCTTGAAAACATACAAAATCGGGAAGCAAATATCTTTATATACCCGGTACTGTTAATGTTATGATTTTTCCAGCTGCTGTCACAAACTAAAGCTTTATTCGGAAGATCTCTTCTACGTGTCACTATCATTATGATCATCATCAACTTTACTCTTAGTTTTGGGTAAGTAGTCCTTCAACCTTTCTTGTATATCATCATCATCATCATTGTCATCAACATTTCTTTTTTTCTTCACCTTTAACTTCTTTGTGTCTTTCTTTTTCTTTGTCAACAATTAGATCTACCATTATTATAATGAAATCATCATTAACTATTAAATAATCATAATGAATTTCCTTTAAATATCATCACAAAATATGAACCAATGAATTAGAATACTGATAATATTAGCTATGAAAACAAAGAAATAAACCAGGAGCACACAGAGGCACCCAGGTAGAAGTACCAACCTACTGCAAGCCAGCTGGAAGGCTTTCTCACTTGAAAAACATGAGGGGCCATGCTGGGATTCAAACCTAGATCTATGGTGAACTAAGTGACAACTTTAACCACTCAGCCACGGAGTTCCTTACATGTAAAAAAAGTACAGGTGTACCTGTATTAGCTGCTACCTCAATAAAGCCTGCATTTTACAGTCAATTTAAATATCATCAAATTAGCATTTTGTAATATATTTAACCTTCATTTAGCAGCCACCTCTGTTAAGCGGTCATTTTCTTTTGTTCCACTGATGACAGCTTAAGACAGGTTTGACTGTAGTTGTTTAGTTCAGGTGCTGTCTACTTGTTAACTGTCAAATGTTGAAGACTATGATTTTATGGGCTTTTTAAGATGGCTGCGGCCTCATTACTAATGGCTGGCCAGCTTCTTGAATGTAATTCTTTGACTGTAAATCCTTGAGATTCATCAGTTCATGTCAGAATCATGACTGGTTTATTGAAAAGGGTCTGCACATGGAGGAAACTCAGACACAAAAATCTAGAGTGCAATTCTTGTACAAATGTAACAATGAGATTGAAAGAGGAACATTTTTTTCTTCCCTTTTTGTTTCAGATATTACGGGTTATGGATGTGGTTTCCAGAGATATTTGCCCGTGTCGAGAAATATGGTGGCTCTCCTTGTGATCATCCGATTGTAAACACCACCAATACAAATGAGACGACAACGTGTAATGGGATACCATCCAATTGGGTTTTCTTCGAAGGTTTCTTGACAGCTCTCTCTAACTTACCTGGAAATATTGTGACAATTTTTATAATGGACAGAGTGGGAAGGAAACCGTTGTTAGGTAAATAATGGTATATTGGTTCTTTAAGCAGCCCGTGCACAGATAATATTTGACTAAGAATTTGATTTTTAACTATATGTGTGTATTACATCTTTCAATACCCATCTACAGCTGCATGGCCATCTAGTGTAACCATCCATGATTGTAAGAAATGAGTGGTTTACCTATCACAGGCAATACTGTCATACACGGTATTGAAACTATATTTAAAATTATAAAACCTATATTAAGATTTTATATTTTCATTTACGTTCACTTGACTGATCACTTTCACTCTTTGTGCATGTGCTAACTTTCAAAATACTGCTACCCTAAACTGGTGAAGATGTGTCACATGGTACCGCAAACACCTACTTAGGGGATACCATTATCTATATTTAATCAATTTCGTCAAAGATGTGTTTACGAAAATAGAATTTTCCCCATGTAATGTGAGCTACATTTGTCTAGTTTAATTTGCCATGAAACAAAGACATCACCAACATTAACTAGGGAGAGTAGAAATTATTTTTTTAATTATTACAAATAATCTGAACAAGCTGCTTTAAAACCCCTATGCTAATTCTTCATTCCTTTTGGAGTCACAAGAACAGCAGTCACTTATACTATGGTGTTAGTCAGATTATTTTATTACCAGGGACTTACTTAATATTGCTAAGTTCCATGCAAATGAGTAATACCAGGACATTTCTTTGGTCACCGCCTATGCATACTTATTGGGAGAGACTTGCATGCTGTATAATGCATAGGCTCTTATATCCATTGAGTATTTATTTTCCCTATTTTCACATTATTTAAAAGTCTGCAAATTCATTATACAGAAATTAAGGAAATTTACCAAATTGTTGTGTAATTTCTTAACACATTTTAAAACATGTTGCATGAATTAAAGAACCACAGGATACTTTTTTTTATTTTTTAAGTACCAGTGAAATCATATACAGTGTTCATTTTGTTGTATACTTATTTCTTTATTTTGACATATACAAGCATATTTTATATACAACAGAAGGTCAATACAAACATGTACATGAGTATATATATAATTATTTTACATTTAAAAGAAAATAAGAATATTCAATATCACAGTGTTTTTGCATAATAACTAGATCTAAATTTATGACCATATTTTTTTTTTATATTCTTTGACAGGAAAATGTTATAACAATAAAAGAAAAATGTAAAAAGTTGACAAAAAGAAGGATAACCCTTTCCTTCATAGAGGAAACCATGAAAAGACCTATGCGAACAACATAAAACCAGATCAGCCTGCGAGTAACTCGCAGGCTGATCAGGTTTTATGCTGTTCGCTGCTCCTCAGTGGTCTGTAAATGAGGATTTTGTAATTAAATTTGGTAAGGTTTAACTGTGGTTTTCTGCAGATCAGTCTTTATGTGGTACCTACTGAGTGCGTCAAAATGAGTCTATATGAGGGAAAGGGATAATGTGTATATAAAATAAACTTAATGTCATGGATAATCCTTTAAGCCCAAAGGCTTATTTCCAAAAAGGGGTCCATTGATATCGGAAGCCAAGATTACAAGATGGATAGGTGTTCCCAAATCTGAAAAAGTTTATTGTGTTGAAAATTCAAACATACTGTAATAATTTAATTGAATGCAATTGTATCAACAAAATAATAATACTATTTTTGATACATTATTAAAATCAGTTTGAGATACAATCATATTATTTGATTAGGAGATGAACATAAGAATATATAGACAATAATATTTCATGAATACTATAAAGGTGAAAGTTAATATCACAGGCACATTGTTGAATATCACATCTATTTAGTCAATATATCACAGTGATTGTATTATTTCATTTGTTTAAACTTTTAAAATATCAAATATTTTATGATTCATGAGTAAAATAAAGGCAAACATTTTTATCGACATAGGGAATACTGAAAAACACATCTCTACAAATCAAAGTATCACCGTATTTGTAGTATTTCCATAGGATGCAGTTTATAATAGTCAATGTTAATATAACAAGATGTAGACTGTCCTTTTCTCAGTATTTGATTTCACTGCTGCTCATTGTCAAGAACAAATCAAAGGCTTGGTGCGAAACTATAGTATCTACAGATGAATAAAGAAGCAGCTGCAGTAGTTTTGCTCCAAGCTCTCAAAATGTAGTTTGATTTGAACTACTTAGGTTATTCCAATGTAGTCATTTGTGAAGAGAATGATAGATTCAGTTGGTCTCTGTGTTTACAGCTACAAGCATGGTTATATCTGGGGTCACCGTGTTTTTCCTGCCTATTGTCCACACACGCCTAGAGAACTTGTTGATATCATGTGTGTTTGGGGCTGTGTCTACCGTAGGATGGAATTCTCTGGATGTTTTGCAGGCAGAGCTCTACCCGACAGCTGTCAGGTTTGTGTCTTATTCATGTTAACTTTGGAACAACAAAAAAAAAGCGTATTTGTGTTAATTTCAAGATTGTCCAATATACTTTTTCCTGAAAATACGTCAAATCTTGCGTCAAATCTAAAACCAAAAAAAAAGCATCTGTCTCAAAACATTGCAGGCATTTGCTGTAAAGATTGGCCTAGTGTGCAAGGGATATCTGCAAATTCAATTTTTGTGCTTAAGTTTTACAGCACCCATCAGGCTTTAATACAGTTTGTCTTGTCCTTTTCAAAGATATATTCTTTCAATTATATTTTCTTTCGTCATATTTATTATATTTTCTATATATATTTATAAGTGGTCAACCTGCATTTAGTGGCCAGTTTTAATATTAATAAACTAGCAGTTTGTTATGTTTAACCTTTCATTTAGTGGCCACCTCTGAAAAGCGGTCACTTTCTCTTGTTTCCTTGACTGACAGCTTAAGGCAGGCTTGACTGTATTTCTCTTCCAGATCAACAGCCTTTGGTCTCCAGTCGGGTATAGGCAGGATAGCAGCCATCTGCGGTAATGTGGTGTTTGGAAGCCTGGTAGACATCCACTGTGCAGTCCCCATGATCATGGTGGCCGTATTTCTGACCATTGGAGGTCTGTCTGCAATCAAACTGCCCAATACTACAGGGGCGGACATTCATTAAAGCTGTTTATCAAATTGGCATTTCCAGATGTAAGGCTCAAGATGTGCAATGCATCTGTGTTGTTAAATTGTTTGGTCACAAAAAAAAATCTTCATTTGAGATTTTCTTGATTTGTTTGAAGATGTGCATTTATTTATGTATCTTGAGAGGAAAAGTTTTATTATTTATTTACACTCCTGTTATATCATCCTAATGTGTAATCTCAGATCTTTCTGTTGAATGAAGCTTCAGAAAAGTTACTAAATTTGCAAAGTCTTGATTAAGAAAAAGTGCAGAAATCAGATCTTGATGTATCATGCCATGATTTGACTGCTACTTTACAAGACAGTTTCATTTTCTTGGTTTTATTTGTGATCTCAATTAATCCTACCTAATACACAATATAATTGATTTTGCAATAGAAAATTTGATATGCAACAGCAAAATTTCAAGGTCACTGCTGATGTGTTACAACACTTCAGGATTTCAAATTGACTCTGAAATACAAAGTTTTAATACAGCCTTGAATAATGTATTCATTGGAGGTTTTCTATCTTCATCTAGTAAAGGATATAACAAATTCAGCCTGTTAGAACTTGATGATTTGAAAAAGCAGCATTATGCCATATGAGGCAGGTTTTAAAGAATATTATCAAAAACAGGCATTTTTCACTAAAATTTTACCCAAAAAATTCTTTGCATGTGTAAATTTCATGCATGTAGAAAGGCATTTTATATTCTTGAAATTTCCTCACAAAATCTGATTTATTTGTGTAAGAAAATGAGAACTATCACAAATCTCCCCTTGCCTGAGATCAGGGTGTTTGAAGTGTGGAAAATCTCAAATGTAGATGTAATATAAGAAGGCAGGACAGGGACTGTGATTATGCATATTGATTATGTATTCAGTTTTGAAATTCAGATTTGTTGGTTGTCTTATTATTTTTTTCTTAATTTCAATTTTGGTTCATTTTAGTTGATTTTTTACAATTGTATATATGGTTATGTTTTTGTATCAAAAGTGATAATGGCATACAATGAAATAGATTCTTATTCCTTATGTGATAGATAATGTAATACTATAAGGATGGTAAATAATGGCCTGGAGGACAATCACTATGTGGTTCCTTGTCTAAGAGGGAGTGAGAGAGAGAGAGAGAGCGGAAAGTTTCTAGTGTAATTTAATTCTAGTGTAATTTAATTTATGGTATTTTACATCAATTACGAAACAAGATTAATCACTCACGATTGCTCTGGTGGCGGCCGTCATCATTGTGGAAGGAAAACTGGAGACCCGAAGAAAATCTATGTTTCTGGACAGGCCATTGCATTGGAAAGAGTGAGAAAATAGAGAGAGAATGTTGAGACAGAGAAAGAAAGTTTTACATTAGGTGTCAAAATAGAAATCCATGAATTATTTTTTTTGTGTACAATACCTTTTAAGCTCAAAGTGAACATGTTTTTGCTTGTGTAGGTAAAATCTCAATAACTTGAGACTCTCAGAAAGGTATTTGATTTTGTAATGTAAACAGTTTTGACCTAATAAGCCTTTATTTGGTTTTTGAATATGGTATATTTTGTAAACATTACATGCATTTTATTTAGAATATGACTTTGATGTACAGTATAACTAGATAAGCCTGCAAGTAAAACACTGATTCAAGTTTTATGAAGGTAATTATTTATCAAATATTTTGGCATAAGGATGTTATACCCCCAGGTTGGGTGTATAGGTGTGAGTTTGTCAGTCAGCCTGTTGGCCTTTCTTTGATCAATTACTCATGAACGTGTTGATAGATTTATTTATTTTCTTTGTACGCTTGTTTATCCTAATAAGATTATGACCATTTTAGACTGCAAAATCCATGATTTTTTTATACAGTTTTGACACCTTTTCAACTTTGAATTTGCTAAACTAAAAAACATTGTCCTATTGTTACGGCTTCATATTCAGTGTAAAAGAACTCTAAAGGAGAATTTAGGTGTACTATGAATCACGGACTAGGGTTCCTTGCCCTTTTATCGACAAGTGTTATAGCCCTTGGACTTCAAGCATTTCTTGATGATCAATGTCTTTCTTATTTTTTTGTGCATGCTCATATTTAGTATTGTGTGTACTATAATGAATCACACTGACTGAGTTTGTACTTATTCATTTCATGTCAATTCGAAAACAAGTTCTTACAACTTACACTAAACCCTCTCGATGGTTCCTGGGTTGGACTAGTACTTTACGACTGGTGAGATCATGAAAAATCCTTGCCCATAAAGGGGTTGAAACTTTCAACCTTTAGGTCCATAGTCGGGTGTTAAAAATGGGACACAGCATCCTTTCGTATTTTGCTTTCCATATTTTAAACAGAATTATGGCTCTTGATCTGAGAAATTTTCAGCTACAAACTTTGCTTATATCATACTGACATATCCAGTTTTGAACAGATAAAAAAGATATTGTTCTTGTCAGCACTGATAATTGACAATTTTGAAGTGTTCATCCATTTGTTTATTTTTTATCTGCTTTATTTTTAATAATAATGTGGGGTAAAATAATGTGTCAAAATTCACAATAATTTTGTATATATCTATTTTTATATATGATTGAATACATATGAATTAATATAATTTATTAAAGGCATTGAAATTTAGCACATCTGTTTTGTATCTGTATTCTGTCCATGATAAGACGCTTGAATGAGAGAGTCTAAAAGTTCTAAAATTTCATTTTACCTTTTGTCTCATATAGATGTGTTTTGACATCTTGCAAACAGAGCAGACCCACTTTACTATCTAGTCAGTAGTTATGGTTATATTTATCAAACTACTACATTATCCAGTCGGTAGTTATGTTTATCAAACTACTACATTAAGTCAGTAGTTATGTTTATCAAACCACTACATTATCAAGTCAGTAGTTCTGTCTATCAAACCACTACACTATCTAGTAAATAGTTATGTGCATCAAACCACTACATTATCAAGTCAGTAGTTATGTTTATCAAACCACCACACTATCTAGTCAGTAGTAGTGTCTATCAAACTACTGCACATTTATTTTTGAGAAACAAAGAAAACTGCTTTATTTTTCTATATATACAAGTTAACCCTTTCAACCATCCTCTCTCTATATATATCTCGATCTCTCTCGCTGTTTCTTACATGTACTAGGTTCTTCGCTTATGTGTATCCGTCTGTTTTATACACATTTGTGGAAAAAAAAGTTAAAATTCAACCAGGTCAACAATTTGCAAAAAAAAAAAAAATAATGTCAGGGGAGATTACCTCATCTTACTCAAATAAATTCTAGTATGAGTTTCCACTGATACCTATATTACATTGGAAAAGTTAGCTACTAGTAGCTTGTTTTTGCTCGGAAGAAAAGTTTGCTACTAGTAGTTTGTTTTTGCTTGGAAGAAAAGTTGGCTACTAGTAGTTTGTTTTTGCTCGGAAGAAAAGTTAGCTACTAGTAGTTTGTTTTTGCTCGGAAGAAAAGTTAGCTACTAGTAGTTTGTTTTTGCTCGAAAGAACAGGTTGGCTACTTGTAGCCGACTACTTGTTACTTCAACAAGGAAAAGTTGGCCACTAGTAGCTTGTTACTTCTCGGAAGACCATCCCCGGTGACCGAGTGGTTAGAGCGTCCGCCTCGGGAGTGGGATGTCGTGGGTTCGATCCCCGGCCGCGACATACCAAAGTTGTAAAAAGTTATACTGTTATAGCTCCCTTGCTTGGCGCTTAGCATATAAGGGTAGTTGCAGGACTGGTTGGCCTGGTGTCAGGATAATATGACTGGGTGTGGTATCATGCCACATGTCTACAGCGTGATACTGCAGTGTGGTAGCACTATATCTGTCTCAAGTAGGCATCGTCTCAAAATGACAGAAATACTGTCTGTGGGACGTTAAACCTAATAATCAAACAAGCAAACTATCGGGGTTTGAGAATATGAGAGTTACTTGAAAGAAGAGAAAGAAGTGTGAAAGATAAGAGGAAAGAAAAAGTAATATCTTTAGCCTGGATTTTACTGTCTATGTATGATTACATTAGTTTTACGTTAGTTTTTACGTCATCAAAAAGCAACGCCGTGAAGGCGGGTTTGTTGCTCATGCGCACTTGAAACATCGTTCTATTTTGTACTTTTGAGATAAAAAAAATAGAAAGGTGTTCTATTTGAATAAATCGTGGATAAATTTGAATTTTCAGAGCTTATGACTGGCCACATAATTTGGGTAACTGCAAATGCTGTAGAGGGTCAGAACTGGGTGAATGGATTGAATTTCATTTTTACAAAGACGTCTGAAAGGTTGATTTTTAACATTTTCCATCTTTCAAAAGCTACACATGACTGTATTGAACCTCATTTTTATGACTAACAACCCGTCAGTAATTTAAGGACATTGCTAAAGTCAAACTTTATTTTAATCCAATCTAAAATGATAACCTGCGTTTTGTTTTGTTTTGTTTTTGTCCTAGTATATTATTTTTCTTAAAAAATTGCCGCTTTTATGTTCATAACACTCGTTAAAAATCAGCCTATCATTAATAAATGTTTTCCTGTAAATTAATTTGTGCAGAGTGTTCAAAATAAACAGATTCACGCGAAAACGAACCATTATGTCCGGAAATAAACGAATGTTTTGAAAATACTGGCACAATTAATATTTAGAGTAGGCGTGATTTACTACGCATGCGCAAACCATAGATCATTCTGTATAAAATAGAACGCTCTTCATGATTTAGAGCCAAAACAGAACGTTATTCATGAAATACTCGAAGTAAAATCCAAATAGTAAAGGCTTGTAATTTGATGAGAAACCACTAGCAAAATAGGCGAACACTAAATCTATTATAAGGAATTGTTCCATGAAGGCAGGATAAGAGTCTATTGCATATAACATATTCATTTTATTTATGAAGAACTCATTTTATATGAAATAGAATGGCTTCCAATGCTCGAGAATGAAAAGCCAGAATATTTAAAATTGTAGTTTTGATGACAGGGGTATTTCCGTTGAAATTTTGAATATGCTGCAAAGAGAGACAGTTTGGCAGATTTGCCTGTAAATGAAACAGATTTGCTCTTGGAGAGTTTGGCAGATTTTCCGGTAATCAGAGCGCATTTGCTCCTGAAGAGTTTGCAGATTTGCCAGTTTTGGCGGAATCGCCAGTAGACAGAGCAGGACTGGTATTATTGGTGGTTAAGAAAGCCATCTTAATCTTGGTGGAATTGCCACTGGATTGGGCAGTATTGCATGGTACTTTGCAGTTGGATAAGAAATTTATAAACGGTATCATGGGATACAGTTGAGCTCCTGTATACATGTTATGTTAGATATTTTATTAATATGAGCAGTATTTGGAAATATTTTTCAAATTGTTTTTTGACAATGTAAAAGCAATTTTGCTTATGCCTTTTCCTTTTACGTTTTTCCAGACCATGGACCGGACGTGAGAGGTGGCAGCCAACTTTCCCCCCAGAAGTAATCGGCTACTAGAAGCTATTTTTTTTCTTCCGAGAAGTAACCAATTACTAGTAGCTGGCTACTAGAAGCCAACTTTTCTCCCGAGAAGTAATCGGCTACTAGAAGCTTTTTCTTCCGAGAGAAGTAACCAGTTATAGTAGCTGGCTACTAGTAGCCAACTTTTCCCCCGAGAAATAATCTGCTACTAGAAGCTATTTTTTTTCTTCCGAGAAGTAACCAGTTACTAATAGTTGGTTACTTGTAGCCAACTTTTGTATAATGTATACCACCGGTCTGTAAGATCAAAATTATTAGACGCTTTTAAAAATCAATAATACAGCTTGTTTTTCATATATTTAATATTCTTCATAATATAATTCAAAATAAATTTAGCAACAATAATTGGCCTACCAAATTTTTAACCACCCTGCGCTTCTTTTTCATTGTTTTTCACTTTGTTGAACACCCCAATTAAAACGAAACAACAACAATGAAATACTAAAACAGCGTATTGTTTTACATTTTTATGTAGCGGTACCTTTAACCTCCAGTCCATGTCATGAGTCTTATATATACTTTAATGCATACATTATATACCCAAAGCTTCAGTGCAATACTCATTCAATAAATTATCACCTGCACAATGTTTTTTATTGATTGATTTCTTCTTTTCTATTATTATCCAGTTCAATTAAAATCATTTTATTCACATCAAAATTATACCTTCAAGACACCACTTCTGTGGCGTCTATAGCACCAGACTGCGTACTACACGAAGAAAAGAATAATATTATATAAAAAAAATGTAATAGCTGTATTTTTCATACTCGATTTAGGTTTTGCAAAACGATTCCAAACATAGTTCTACTTTCTGTGCTTCAATTTTTCTTTCTCGCGACGACTTTTAAATTCATATCTTCAAATCAGTCATTTATACAATGGTTTGCGTAGCAGCGGATACTGAATAACATATCTTGCATTCTCGCCACTCGTTCGTCTATATACCTAATAAAATATTTGGTTGATAGCATAACTAACATTTATTGAAGTTCCAATTTTAAGACACAAAATAATAAATAAACCGAGTGTCTTGATACGTGTTTTATTTTTCATTTCAATGCACTAACATTATTTAACTAGAACACACATGTCAGTGTAATAAGAAACAAAAATATAGCAAATATAGAGAGATAAACCCGCATACTCTCTCACATTCTTCACCTTTTTCATTACCCAGGGATAAACAACGTAAAATAACTCAACTGACAAAAGTAATTATAGAACAATGTTTTTATTTAAAGTGTTAAAACGGGCCTTACACAAATTTGTGTGATATACAAGCGTGATTTTAATTGAAGAATCATCTTCCACGAAAGGTTCTCTTTCCCTGAATATAGTTTCTCGTTCCCATAAGGACGTTTCTCTTTCCCTCAAAATACTTCCTTGAAACTCAACATAACGCACCGCTTCTACAGTCACAAGGAACTACCACGCCGTGCCAATGTCCCCGAAAATGAAACAAATACATATTCCATGACACATTTCTGTTAATCCGGTGTAAGTTCCATTCTTTATTTTACCTCAACGCATAGAACAATAGTAAAACTAATCATATAGCTTCCCCAATTTCCACTAACCAATGAAGGCTTTACCGTCTTCTTTTGTTTCTGATCGTTTAAGCTGAAAACTATAACCAGTATATTGCTGTGCTCGTGAGTGTTGCGATAAGGTGCAAGCAATACAAAATAGATAAATCAATAAAAAGACTATTTTATTCGAGTTTCTACTAACAGAGAATGAAGAGTTTTAACACTATTTACGAAGCCGTCGCAGTTGTTTGGATATTAACAAATATTTGGGATATCGCATGCGTAGACTTCTCAAATGTAACATTCCCAGGATATAGCAAAAAGAGCGATGGCCTCTACTGTCCAGACTCTTGCAGTAACTATGACTATGCCAAATGCTGCAGATGTAATTCGATACCATGCTGGGAGATAGACCCGGGACAGTGCGGGGTCAGTCTTGAACACCTCTATATCGAATATACCGACATATTCGGCTCTGCAACAGTGGTGCAACCTGAGCTCGACGTAACCAACTCCACATTATTTGAACTAGATCATCAGCATGGACGCTTGACTGGAATCCCAGAAAATATTTGCGATTGGGCATCTTCATTGGTAACCCTTGACCTTCGATATAACAAAATTTCTAACATCACAAGAGTTAAGTGCTTAACTTTCTTAGACATCCTCCGGATTGACCATAACAGCATCAGTGAAATTTCTAATGACACTCTTTCGGACATGGTGCAACTGCGAATTTTGTCTATTTCGGAAAATTATTTAGTTCGATTAGACCCAAATACGTTTCAAATTCTCAGTGGCAATATTGCGAATATAAATGCCTCCTTCAATCAGATCGAAGAAACAGATGTAACAAATATGATACGTCCAGGTTCATTTTGCAGCCTCGATTATGAAGGAAACAGCCTTGCTCAGAAAGTAAATATAGGAAATTACTCAGTCTTGGGAAACGGTCATCACGGACCGGGCTTTATTAATCTAAATTATACCCAAGCGGGATATTTTGTCAACTTTTCTTCTGTCGGAATAAATGACTATACTGAGACAGGGAAATACATCAGCACTAGTTTTGACATTGACAACTCTTCTATTCACTGCGACTGTAATCTTTACCCATTGTTTTCCGGTCTAACTGACAAAGTGCACATATACTGGCCAAATTTTATTGCAGCTAGAGAGTTTATCTGCGCAAGCCCTGATAGAATGATTGGAGTGGATCTTTATGACTTGTTTGTTACTGGAAATTATGAGTCCCTAACGTGTGACCTTCATGTCAACTGTCCTTACAGGTGTGACTGCTTGGATGTACCAAGCGAGGACATTATACGTGTCAACTGCAGTAACCGTGGGCTTACCTCAATGCCACCTGATATGCCTATAGGCTTCTGGAACTCAGACAAACTTGAGATATTAATGGATGGAAATGAAATTGAACAGCTAGAAAATCGAAACTACCTCTCCAGAGTTAAGAATTTTAGTATGTCCGGAAATCCTATAACATATATTTCGAACGAGGTTCCAAATAATTTAAACGATGTGACTATCGATATATCGAACCATGAGATTCATCGATTGCCTGCCACGATGCAATTACTTGATCCAAAACATGTGAATTTCGGAAACAAAACTGTGGTATGTGATTGCGAAAATCTATGGATTGGCGAATGGTTGCGAAATAAAAAAGGTGGAAATTTATCCTGCTTGGTAGACGAAATGTATATTTTACCAGCTGAAGAAACAAACAGCAAAATATTAGGATGCAGTGACGGCGAATCAACGGATTATTTTGCCATTTGTTTCACAGCTGGTGCCGTGGCAGCGTTTATTGTCATTACTTATATGACCTTTATTTACTTCAGATGTGACATGTTTCTTTTGTGGCGAATGTTATCCACTAAACAATGCTATTCTGAAAATGTGTTTATTTCGTTTTGCGAAGAAAATAAAGAAGTGATTGATTGGGTTGAGAAAAGACTAAAAGTGTGTCTATCGAATCACGGATACAAGCTTAAGATACCACTGTACGACATGCCGCTTGCTTGTAACAAAGAGGAGGCTGTTTCTGAGATGATACAATGGGCTCAAGCCTACGTGGTGATACTATGTGATAGTTATCTCTCATTTCCAGACAACGTCTTTGAATTTGAAGAAATCTGGAAACAATTTAAACGAGAAAAATCAAAGAAAATAATAGTTATCAACTTCGATGGCTTAGAAGTGTGCGAACTTAAAGACAGACGGCTTAGGGCTTTTGTAAGAACATTCCAGGACCTGAACTACGTAGATCGAGAAAGTAAACTTGTTGACAGATTAATACAGCGGCTTGGAAGAATGAGACAAACTGAAATAGATCCCGTTGGGCAACAAAACGCTAACGAAGAGGTGCGTAAACCATTAAGACGTAACAGATTGTTCTCCAGTGGACCACCAAATGCTAATGAAAAGCAGTACAGACCAACAAAGCGCAACAGTTTGTTTTCGCGACATCCAAAGATCGAGAATGCCGGTTTAAGGAATAAAGATTTGGAAAATACTGTTTTTGAAGTTGGAAACACGAGATGGAAACCGCATTAAGATGCATCCGGTGTTAATGTTAGGATATGCGAAATAATTTAAAAAAAAGAAGAAAAGATTTAGACGTTATGACGTGTATCTAGTAGCGAAAAGAAGTGTACACACATGTTATTTTTTATTTATTATAAATGGAATGCACAAAATCATTGGATATGCAATACTTATATTTTTTTAGATCAAACGTTACATAATTTAGAAAAAAATACTACATTTGAAATAATGAAAGCACTTGATGAAATCATGAAATTGTTAAAACAATGAAATATATTTATATTTTCTATAATTATTGCCACTGAATTGTTGCTAACTGATATACGATCTTTCTACATCTTAAAATAGTTCATTGGATTTGGTATCCAAAGCACAATTTGTCGTCAACAAATATGATATGTTTTGCATGCATAATGAAATGAATGTTCAACTTCAGCTGAACTTTTTGATGATTTATTTCATCAAAGCTTTTGTTACCTAGAACTATTTGTTATTGGTATAGCATCCACTGACACATGAATTGCATTACTCACATGTTTTGTTTGACAAGTACGGTTTGGAATTATTGCGTAGAGGATGACGAACAGAGACTCCTGTTTTGTCTAGAGAATCAGTCTATCAAAAAAAAAAAAAAAAAAAATGTTACTGACAATCAAAATTGCATTATGTAGAAAATCATCGCACATCGAAAAAAATGTATATGGTAGACATTTGAAAGTTTACATGAAGGGAAATATTTATGTGTCGTGTAACATGAACCACACTGAGGACAAATTCCATTTTGTGCTCGTATGTCAGTAATTTGACTATTTAGGAAAACGATTTGTATTTAGGTATTTTTTTACATATCTTGCTCAAATTAATTCAGTTGTTCAAGTCTCAAAATGGAATTTGCTTTTCTTTTATATTGAAATATGATATACATGTACTTCAAGTCTGTATTTATTCAGCAGTTTGCTATACAAAGTATTTATAAGATCAAAATTTGAGATACAGTTAGTCCCAACAATGAGACGCTCTCGACGCGACATGCTATTTTTGGTACTGGTTGTCACGCCTCTAAGTAGGGGATATTGCCAAAAGCGAAAGTGGAACAATATATAATAAATTATGGGTACCCAAATGTCGACTAAAATACAATATGTTTAAGCTATTAATTTGCTTTATTTTAAATATGACGATGAACTGTACTTTCAGTTAGCAAGAGGCTGTATATAAATAAAATACAAACAATTTCCAATCAGCAAGAGGCGCTATATACATTTGTAAAGAAATGGGAGTAACCTCTAATAATCAAGTGACTCTTAATAAATGAAAAACAAGTGATCTCCATTCAGGCAGAGGTTCTATATACATTTGTAAAAGAAATACAAAATATATACATTTAGTAAGAGTATCTATATAATGGAAGTACGAGTAAACTCCAATTATCAAGTTACTCTTTATAAATAAAATACGAGTAATGTCAAATTAGCAGGAGGCTCTATATACATTAGTAACTGAAAAACGAGTAATCTCCAAATACCAATTGGCTCTAAATAAGTAATAAGTGAAATGAAATATGGGTGATTTGCAAGATGCTCTAAGTAACCTTGGTTCAGTTCACTGTGTAATGTAATTTACTTTAGCTTGTGGAAGCCCTGAATGTCACTCATATAAACTTACTCATGCATTTCTTTGACCATTTCATTGTTTCGGAATTTATGTATGGGGCAATATACCAGTTCCACTAAGTTTCTGATATTTAAATTTCCACTAACTTTTCTACTTCCTTCTTTCTCATGATTCCTAACATTTATATGAATCCACTTAGTCCTTTTGCACGAGAGTATTTTTTAAGAAATCATTGCATATAGTCTGGGCATTTGACATTGTGCCCGCAAAATAAACCGCTACGCTATGAGGAGCGTGACGTCACCTCTGCACGGTAGAATGTGGCATAAGACATAAGAATAACAGCATTGTCATATATACTATTCAATCCTAGTAAGAGTTTGACATAAATGTGAATTGTAATTTTAAAATGAAGATCAATTCATTGTGAATTGACTGGAATTATTTATTTTGAATTGTTTAGATATGTATTGTACAATTTTACGGGTTTCTTGTTGTTGTTTTTTATGCCCCCCTTCGAAGAAGAGGGGGTATATTGCTTTGCTCATGTCGGTCGGTCGGTCGGTCCGTAGGTCGGTTCGTCGGTCTGTCGGTAGACCAGACCTTGTCCGAGAGATAACTTAAGTTCTATTTAACCTTTAAGTCTCAAACTTCATGTGGTTGTTGCTCATGATTAGTAGATGATCCCTATTGATTTTGGTGTCATTACCTCAAAGGTCAAGGTCACAAGGTCACATGTTGTGTATGTATAATACCAGACCTTGTCCGAGTGATAACTTAAGTTCTATTTGACCTTTAAGTCTCAAACTTCATGTGGTTGTTGCTTATGATTAGTAGATGACCCCTATCAATTTTGGTGTCAATACCTCAAAGGTCAAGGTCACAAGGTTTGAGATATTTGAAGGATGATGTATTTTTTTTTTTGTGGATGTTTGTGCTTATGGCTAGCAAGGCTGATTTGTTAATTTTTATAATAAACCTAGAGCACTAAGTCTTAATGTTTTGTTTGTTTATAACTGACAATGTTCTTTCACTTAAACCTTTGTGGACTTGTGTAAATATTTCTCCAGCCCATTTATTTCAGTAAATGTTTAGTTCCACATTTTAGCACATTATATTTTCACTCAAATTTTTGAAGTTTGAGAATTTTTTTGTGACAAGCCGACATTATGAAGGCAAACTCCTTGCATGTAATATAGCTATATGCATATTATGGCATATGAAGGGGGCATATATGTTTCACAAACATTTCTTGTTGTTTTTTTGTTTTTTTTAATACATTCCAGGCTCTCTCTCTTTCTCTCTTCGTTTGTATAGCACTGTTAGTCAAATAAATTATTTAAAACCGAATTACTTTAATCATGCCTTCAATTTAATCCACTTGTAACATCTAATATAAATGAAATACGAATCATCTCCAATTAACAAGAGGCTCTATATAAAGGAAATACGAGTCATCTCCACTGAAATAACAAGAGGCTCTATATAAAGGAAATACGAGTCATCTCCACTGAAATAACAAAAGGCTCTATATAAATGAAATACGAATCATCTCCAATTAACAAGAGCTCTATATAAAGGAAATACGAGTCATCTCCACTGAATTAACAAGAGGCTCTATATAAAGGAAATACGAGTCATCTCTAAAGAGATGTTTAGTTCTGTCCCTTTTTCTTCATTTACAAATATTTTCAAAAGGTCGACTGACGTTAAAACAATGAAAGTGTAGTGATTTTAATTTGTTTATGTTTTTGTTCACTGTGAATAGTTTAATCTCTCTAAGCTCTGAGTAGTTTTAATTCTTACGAATTGTTTCTGTTTAATAAAGATTTGATGAAAAGATACGTTTAAAACTTTTAAAATCCTTATTATTTGAAAAGGAAGTGGGCACTGAATTTCATATTAAGTTTTAATTTTAAACGCGTCAATGGTAATCAAGATACATTGCCTTTTATTTTGACGTCGAGCCCATTAATGTATTGTTTCAATGTAGATTTTATCTAAATTCGAGCCCAATAATATATTGTTTCAATGTAGATTTTATCTAAATTCGAGCCCAATAGTGTAATGTTTCACTGTAGATTTTATCTAAATTCAAGCCCAATAATATATTGTTTCACTGTAGATTTTATCTAAATTCGAGCCCAATAGTGTAATGTTTCACTGTAGATTTTATCTAAATTCAAGCCCAATAATATATTGTTTCACTGTAGATTTTATCTAAATTCAAGGCCAATAATGTAATGCTTCAATGTAGATTTTATCTAAATTCGAGGCCAATAATGTAATGCTTCAATGTAGATTTTATCTCAATTCGAGGCATGAATGTATTGTTATCTGAAATACCTTACTTAGTGATTAATTGTTATTTAATTAAGCCAGTTTTAGGCATTTGTCAGTTTAAATATGTTAATTTGTTTTGCAAGGTGCGTTTGTTGACACAAAGTATGCCGACACTCTTTTAGTTACTTTACTTTGAACAAGGTTTTTTGTTACTCTGTTCTATGCAGCTCACGTTTGTTTCATGGCTTTATTTAGTAACACTCCATTTCCGCTGTGATGCAGTTCCAAGTTGTTGATTTTGTTGTTGTTGTTGTTTCTTGGGTTTAACGTCCCGCCGACAGTATTTCAGTCATTTGGAGACGATGGTTGATTTTGTTATACCCTAGCGATGTTCAAGTGTCATGTTCCTTTACAAACAATTTTATTATCGATTTGGAAATTAATTTAAATGTGTAAAAAATAGTTGATGCTAAAATTAATGTGTATAATAAAGTTCAATAAAAAAATCAGTTAATCTATTAAAATATTGAAAAGTACCAGACATAAATAAAAGCATGAAGTAACTGATGCGGTTATTTTTTTCCTTTTCACAATGCAGTGATGATGTATTTAATTTAGCATTTATCATTTGGCTTTTTTAAGCTAAATATTTAATTAGATTTCATATACATTGACGTATCTACTCTCATGCGTATAGTGTTTCATTTTAGTTCCTTAATAGTAAAATACATACATTCATGTATACCTTATAAATTGTTGGAACGAGAGAAAGAGTATTGAGAGAGAGGCTATGCGCTTAAGTTAAGCCGTGTATCAAAACAAGTGTTGTGTTACGACCGTGTTAACATAAATCAAAGCGTAGTGAAGAGATCGAAATTATCGGCATCGCTTGAATGATTTATCTTCGTTTATTGAATTAATTATAATATACAAAATAAGCGCGACATAATCACTCGGTGCTATCGGTGCTTTGATTAAATAACGGTTCCAAACGGTAAGATAATGTCCTTGCAATATAAAATGCACTGAATTGCGAGTGAAGGCCACAAGTAATTCATGGCATAGCTAAATGTCTTAAAACACATGAAATAGTTTTGTCGGATATTTTTAAAGCTCGGTTGGAGACATGTTGTAAGGCTACTCTACCACGCACTTCAGTGATCGGAAGGTAGCTTGTCTGGTAATATTCAGTTAGTTTGGGTCTCTAGGTAGGCGACACTTGTCTATCATGCAATTCAGTGATCGGACGGTAGTTAGTCTGGTAATATTCAGTTAGTTTGGGTCTCTTGGTAGGCGACACTTTTCTATCATGCAATTCAGCGATCAGAAGGTTGCTAGTCTGGTAATATTCAGTTAGTTTGGGTCTCTAGGTAGGCGACACTTTTCTATCATGCAATTCAGTGATCGGACGGTAGCTAGTCTGGTAATATTCAGTTAGTTTTGGTCTCTTGGTAGGCGACACTTTTCTATCATGCAATTCAGCGATCAGAAGGTTGCTAGTCGATCGGACGGTAGCTCAGAAGGTAGCTAGTCTGGTAATATTCAGTTAGTTTGGGTCTCTAGGTAGGCGACACTTTTCTATCATGCAATTCAGTGATCGGACGGTAGCTCAGAAGGTAGCTAGTCTGGTAATATTTAGTTAGTTTGGGTCTCTAGTGGCAACACTTGTCTATCATGCAATTCGGTGATCGGAAGGTAGCTAGTGTTAGTTTGGGTCTCTATATGATTATGTGATTAAAAACACGAATCGACGAATACATCTATACCTACGAAGGGGCATTGAAAATTACTCCAAGAAACTAAATACCAATAAAAATTATCTTATTCATTGCAACCAGTTTACTTAGGTACTGATTTTGGTGTTTACGATACTTGTAGCTCAGTGGTAACTATGGTATGCTGATCGTCTTTTAAGGTTCAGTTCGGTCTCTATGGCTGCTTCCTTGATGGCTAGATAGGACAAGATATTCCATTGTAATTGTTAAATTCATAAAATAATTCATATAGAGATTCGATACAATGTATATCAATCTCTTTAGCTTAGTAGACTAGACTCTGAGAAAAGTCAATTACTACGTAGATAATTAATATTCTAAAAATCAAAAGCATTGACCGTGAGGTGTCCTTAATACTAAAGGTAAAGTATTAGAGTTCGTCACAAAAGTAAAGGAGATATATAGGTTCCTTTTCTTAGGAAATAGTAAAATTCGCATAACTTCCAACCAAGAATTATTTTGGACTTAAACGTGCTAATCCGTTACTGACAAAAATGCAAACCTGCAAAACATAACATATGAGAAAAATTATCATTATCCAGACTAATTCATACAATACCAATCTTATTATGGTTTGTGCATGTTCATTTTCTATTACGTCTGACACTGTGCACCGTCTGATAGCCAATAAAAATGTCAGCAAAAGAAACATACCCCAGTGAAAGATAGGAAAAACAAAGATGCATTCCGTGACAAATTTGTGAAACGTAAAGTGTTCAAACGACTATTGTTCCCGTTTCTTATCGCAATTCGTAAAATAACAACTCATTACACTAAAAATGTAACAATAGTAAAAATGAATTGCATACAGTCGTGATAAAAACTTTCAAGAATATCAGTGTTATTCTGGGTTTATGGGTTCAAGGATACGAAGCAAACAACAAGAAAAGACTTGTTATCATATCTCGACGGAAATTTGCTACTAATAATGAACATTAGGAGTTTTAACACTATTAACTGTGCTTATGAGTCCTCAGATAAGGTGCAAGCAATACAGAAAACACTGACTTGATTAAAAGAGGTGCTTTTAAATTTCAACGGGTTCTTGCTAATACTAATGGACATTAGGTTTTCTACCATCAGAGAATGAAGAGTTTAATTACTATTTACAAAGCCGTTGCTGTTCTTTGGATATTATCAAATGTTTGGGATATCGCATGCGTAGATTTCTCAAATGTTATACTGTCTGGATATAACAAAGAGAGCGATGGGCTTTATTGCCCAGACTCTTGTCGTGATGCTACGGACCCTGCCGAATGCTGCAGATGTAATTCGATACCATGCTGGGAGATAGACCCGGGACAGTGCGGGGTTAGTCTTGAACACCTCTATATCGAATATACCGACATCTTCGGCTCTGCCACAGTGGTGCAACCTGAGCTCGACGTAACCAACTCCACATTTTTTGAACTAGATCACCAGCATGGACGTTTGACTGGAATCCCAGAAAATATTTGCGATTGGGCATCTTCATTGGTAACCCTTGACCTTCGATATAACAAAATTTCTAACATCACAAGAGTCAAGTGCTTAACTTTCTTAGATATCCTCCGGCTTGACCATAACAGCATCAGTGAAATTTCTAATGACACTCTTTCGGACATGGTGCAACTGCGAATTCTATCTGTTTCGGAAAATGATTTGTTCCGATTAGATCCAAATACGTTTCAAATACTAAGTGGCAACATTGCGATTATTGACGCCTCCTTCAACCAGGTATCAGTTATAGATGTAACAAATATAATACGTCCAGGTTCATTTTGCAGCCTTGATTTGGTTGGAAACAGCCTTGCTCAGAAAGTAAATATAGGAAATTACTCAGTCTTGGGAAACGGTCATCACGGACCGGGCGAAACTAATTTCAGCCAAACCCAGTCGAGAATTTTTTTCAACTTTTCTTCTGTCGGAATTAATGACTATACCGAGACAGAGAAATACATCAGCACTAGTTTTGACATTGACAACTCTTCTATCCTCTGCGATTGTAATCTTTACCCATTGTTTTCGGGTTTAACTGACAAAGTGCACCTATACTGGCCAAACTTTATTACAGCTGGAAGATATATCTGCGCAAGCCCTGATAGAATGATCGGAGTGGATCTTTATGACTTGTTTGTTACTGGAAATTATGAGTCCCTAACGTGTGACCTTCATGTCAACTGTCCTTCCAGGTGTGACTGTTTGGATGTACCAAGCGAGGACATTATACGTGTCAACTGCAGTAACCGTGGGCTTACCTCAATGCCACCCGATATGCCTATAGGCTTCTGGAACTCAGACAAACTTGAGATATTAATGGATGGAAATGAAATTGAACATCTAGAAAATCGAAACTACCTCTCCAGAGTTAAGAATTTTAGTATGTCCGGAAATCCTATAACATATATTTCGAACGAGGTTCCAAATAATTTGAACGATGTGACTATCGATATATCGAACCATGAGATTCATCGACTGCCTGCCACGATGCAATTAATTGATCCAAATCATGTGAATTTCGGAAACAAAACTGTAGTATGTGATTGCGAAAATCTATGGATTGGCGAATGGTTGCGAAATAAAAAAGGTGGAAATTTATCCTGCTTGGTAGACGGAATTTATATTTTACCAGCTGAAGAAACAAACAGCAAAGTATTAGGATGCAGTGATGGTGATTCAACGGATTTTTTTGCCATTTATTTTACTGCTGGCGCCTTTGTTGCGTTTATTCTCATTTCTCTTATGACCTTTATTTTCTTTAGAGTTGACATATTTCTTTTGTGGCGAATGTTATCCACTAAACAATGCTATTCTGAAAATGTGTTTATTTCGTTTTGCGAAGAAAATGAGGAAGTACTTGATTGGATTGAGAAAAGACTAAAAGTCTGTCTATCGAATCACGGATACAAGCTTAAGATACCACTGTACGATATGCCGCTTGCTTGTAACAAAGAGGAGCTGTTTCTCAGATGATACAATGGGCTCAAGCCTACGTGGTGATACTATGTGATAGTTATCTCTCATTTCCAGACAATGTCTTTAAATTTGAAGAAATCTGGAAACAATTCAAACGAGAAAAATCAAAGAAAATAATAGTTATCAACTTCGATGGATTAGAAGTGGACGAGATCAAAGATAGACGGCTTCGGGCATTTGTAAGAACGTTTCAAGATCTGAACTACGCAAAACGAGAAAGTAAACTTGTTGACAGATTAATACAGCGGCTTGGAAGAATGAGACAAACTGAAATAGATCCCGTTGGGCAACAAAACGCTAACGAAGAGGTGCGTAAACCATTAAGACGCAACAGTTTGTTTTCGAGATTTCCCAGGCGCAATGTCAAGGTCGCGGATAATGCCATTCCAATGAACTTTCACTTTACAACTGTACGCGAACATTCAGCAGCTGAACGGAATGGCGCCATTTCTCCAACAAATTTTGAAGTTGGAAACTCGAAACGGAAACGACACGATGTATTCAATGTTAATGTTTCTGTTATTTGAAACAAATTTCGATAATCTCTATGAAGTAAGCAATAACTTAAAGACATACAATACTTGATGTTAATGATATTTTGGTTCGTAATGATGGGAGTGTATTCGAATTCTTAAATCGTGAACATCAGTAGCAAATAAAGTGAATACACAATATAAATAGCATGCAAAAAATACTGGCCAAGCAATACTAATTTGTTTTAAATTAAACGTAATTAAATACAAAAATATAATTTAAATAAACAAAAGCTTGAGAACACTTGACATATTAATGAAAGTTTTATGCAAGATAAATATCATATTACCATATTCTGTGATCATTGCACCTGGGATGTTGCTAATTGATACAAGGTTTTTAGTAATCCTAAACCGCAAGTGTCGCAAACTTCTACATAAAAAACATCGTGTACGTAATGGATTGAATGTTAAACCTGGATTAGTACAAAATATGTAGGTGAGACCTACTGTTCGTCACCAAGATGTTCTCGAACAATACCGCAGTTAATAACAGGATAAATTTGAACATGGCCCAGTATGTATTGCAAGTCTAGATTAACTATAATTTAAGAACTTGTGCTTTTCGTTTCGAAAGACAATTCGTTATTGAAACAACTTTAATCAAGGTCTCTCAATTGTTTGAAAAGACTTCATTGTAGATGTCAGCATCGATCGACTTAACGTTTATTAGCTCTCTTGCTCATAGTCTATGAAAACTTGCATTTACTATAAAATTTGCACGATCACTTGATGGACCATGATCACAAATGAATGATGAATACCTTTTTAACAGGAATATGTTGTTTTTATCATTACTCTACTGTAGCTTGTTTTACTTACAAATCATAAGTATATATGATCACTAACATGTCTTGTGTTTATATTCCTACATGTATATAGAAAGTGTTGAAAGTATTGCAAAGACGTAATGCTAGAATTGAGATGTATCTTCCATTAATTAAGTAATCAAAATATATTAAGACATACAATATTATTCACAAAAAAAAATGAAAATTTAAATTATGAGAGTATTCCTACTCGTACAATATTAACATGGTAGAAAATTAAAAAATACTTGTGCGTGACATGGATGACGTTTTGAAATAAACATCATTGTGTATGGGTATGTCAACTTTGTTCTGATAATGAAAAAAATGCAGACATTTGCTTTCTTTCTGAAATCATATTTTAAATAAAGATACTATACACTGAATTCTCTTTGTAAATCAATAGTTTGATATATGTAATATATTTTATAGAATAATAATATTTAAAATGTGTTAACATTATATATGTTCTGCATTTGACAAGACGATGAAATGTATGTGTTCAAGTTTAATTTTTAACGTAAATGTAACTGTAACCCGATGAACTATAGTTGCCAACACGTGACCTATAACAAAATTTCACTGGGCGGCAGATTACATATATGGTTTGTTTGAATACGAACACTTTAACATGTATCAATGGAAAAAGTATTAATATCAGTTTTTTCTTGCAGATGATCTAATTAAGTATCTTCAATTTGAATTTCGCCGGATATTGTAGGAATTTTAATGTAGATCTAGAATAAGATTTGAATGTAAGACTGGGAGAATGTGATTAATGTACAATACAGGTTTAAATAAACGCTAATATAAAGGGGCTGTTTTCAGTGTATGTGTTGTTCTTTCAAAAGAAATAGCATTTATGTGGTTCCTATTTGCTTTTCAATATCGGTGTGATTTAACAACCAAATACCATAACAAAATAGCTGAAATGTAATTTAGTTCTTAAATAATAACATTTGCTGTTGTTGTAGGACCCTTGTGTCTGAGAGTTGCTCTTATTTCTTACAGCTAAACAAAAGCCATATAAATAACTGCAATTTTTAGAAGCAAGTAGCTTTATGTCCACGAGTGGGATAGCAGTGATGTATAGTGCATCACCTTTAGTTATGTTTGTTTGTCCGTTAATTTGTTGGGTTTAACGTCCCACCGACATTATTACAGTCATTCGGAGACTAAGTCTACTTTAGACAGATATAGTGCTGCCACACTGCAGTATCACGCCGTAGACATGTGGCACGATACCACACCCAGTCATATTAATCTGACACCGGCTCAAGCAATCCTGGAACTACCCTTATTTGTTGAGCGTAAAACAAGGGAGCTATACCAGTACCATTTTTACGACTTTAAATAATATGTCGCGGTCAGGGATCAAACCAACGACCTTACCCGCCCCCGAACCACCGGGAACGATCTCTTCAGCTTTGAGATGAATCTAGTGTATCAAAGTTAGAAGATAAACAGTTAGAAGTAACCTATACATTATTAAATTGGGATCATGGTGCAGCAAATGATCGTGAAAGTTTTATAGTAAATGTAAGCCTCTATAGACTTAGAGCAAAAGAGCCTATAACTCAGAGTCAATGGTTGCTTGCATCTGCAATGAAGTACCATGATTATAATTTAATAATGGCTGTATTACCTTAAAAGAACGTTCATTGTTCATTGTTTTCTACCAGAGATTTAACTAAAAATCTTATTTAATATACATTTGTAATAACATTCGCATAGAACTGTTTTTATTTATCTAAGACACATTTGGTACATTTTTATCCTTATTTCAATTTTGTTGTTGTTGTTGTTTTGCCACGCTTACAAAATATGGAGATATGCAATAATTTTATAACTAACCCAGTGTGACAAACAGAAGATATGAAAACTTAAGGTATACGCCCCATAATAAGTTTTAAAATGTCAAGAATGGAATTCTTTGGGGCAAACTGATATTTTATGGCATGTGACAGTTCTTTTATTACCTCCCCTTAATAATTTTGTTGTCATGAGTTATCTCCCCTGAAAACTATATAATATTAAAAAATAAAAAAAAAAAAAAAAAAAAAATGACTTCCTCCATTTTCCTACGGTAAAGTTTTTTTTTGTTTTTTTTTTCTATGAAATTTGAAACAGAATCATAATGCATCTTTCTATCATGAGTTTTTCTCGAAAATCAAATTAGGTTTTTCATATTCATAGAATTTGTATATTTCCCATAGACTTCAATGTTAACTTAAATACAGATTTTCTCCCCCGCATTTAATAAAACTTGGAAGAAACTCTCGGTTAAACATTTTTATTTTTGGATGTCCTCAAAATGACAGTTTTATTGAAGTATTGCCATCCAGTGACAAGATATGGAGTATTGATATTATGGGGCGTATATCTCAATATATGCCAGACCCAGACCCACAATCTTTTTAGATTTGTGTGTGTGTGTGTGTGGGGGGGATGATTTTGAATAGAATGGAGAAGTGGGGGTTTCTTTAACTGCTTGATAAATCGTCAACCCGAATATATCACACTGGGGAAAGGGGGATAAGAGAAGTTAAGGGTTTGAAAGTCGACAAATATTAACATAAGTTTCAATATCAAGCCAACTCTGACATCCTAAGTCAATAAGGCAGAATATTTAAGAAGGTTTCAATACTGAGGTAAGTTTCAAATCTAAATACCAACTATGTCATCGTTATTCGCCAAATACGAAATGCAAAAATCGACTTGGACACGAATATCGAACTAGATTTCAGATCGAGATTAAAAAAAATAATAATAAAGCGGCCGAGTTAGGTTTTAATACGGAACTAATTCTGTCTAATCGTGAAATTCACTATATAAAAAATGTGAATATTTGAAAATTAGGCCCCCTTGGATCTAGAAAGAAATGGGAAGAGCTCTTCAGGTGGGGATTCTCTCCTGACCCGCGTTTGACGTCACCGTTGAAGAGATTTCATTTGTTAATATGTTAAAGCTTTTGTTTAAACTTCACAGATCGATGAATTGCAATACTTTGTTATTTAATTGAATGTGTAACTTTATACGTCTACGGACAATAATGATGATCTATGACCTGTCAGTATAAATAATGATATATATTACAATTGAAACACCATTGCCAATTAGGCCAAATTGTTAGCCCATAGTTCTAAATATACATGCTGGCTTTGAAACTATTTTTTTTATAAACTTCCTCATTACTGTCGGGTTAGAAAGGTAAAATAAAGAAGATACTCTCGATCTAAAACTTGATCGAGTGTTTTGTTGTACCAAAACTTAAAACTCAAACCTAAATATTTAAGTATTGTTTGAGGGTTTAAAAACAAAATATTCAAATAACTAAACCAGCATTTCTTAATTCGAACTACCATAATTAGCTTTCTCATTGGTTAGATAATTTCTATAGATCCCAACCCATTATTATACCCCCTCGTGTTTTAAGTAACACATTTTCTTTCGTGTTAAAAATGATTGAGGTCATTGCTTTTTGTATGTACTGTCAAATTTGAATTAGCATAATGACTCTTTTGCTGAGGTTATGCGACGATTACAGGGTGTTCCCCACCACGGAGGAATTTGCCAGTCTGGTGCTTAATTAAGTATACTGAGATATTATTGGCTCGTCCGTGTTTGCTGAAAGATCGCCTTATCTACCAGGCAGACAATTAACGAGACGATTTTATAGAGCGAAAACAAAGTAAAACAATGGCTTTTGCGATAATAATCAACATAATGTTCACTGAAAAACTTTTCAAATTGGCCACTTTGGATTTTGCAAATTTCTGACAGAAATAAAGTAATTTTGATTTATGTTTCATTTGAGAACATATCACTGAGTAAAGATTTGCCAATAATTGCACCTTTTGTGATTTAAAGCAAGAGAATACGTGTGTTTTATTTCGGACCAACCCCTAATTCGAAAATCACAACTTTACTACAATGACCTACAAGTAGAATGCTGCAATGCTAATTGTATATTTGATGATCGTTCCATATTTGTTATAGAATGTGCAATATAGCAAGACGCATATCAAGATGTGTTGCAAAAAAGGTTTTGGCAAGACCTTCTAAGAATGCGGGTTAAAACAACTGCAGGGCACGTTAAAAAATACATCGTGCATCGCAAGTGTTTAACCTACATTATTAGAAAGCCTTGCCAAAAATCGCCTGGATATGTTTCGTGCTATATTCTCATTTTTCATTCTCACCAAACATTCTATTACAGATATGAAAACATTTTCTTTCAGGTTATGCGGCGATCAGCATTGCAACATTATACTACCTATATTGTCGTAGAATGTGGGCTTATACAGTGAAATTTGTGATTTTCGAATAAGGGGGTTGTCCTAGACAAAACGCTAGTATTGTTCCAGCGGAGGCCAGTACGAAAACTATAACCGGAGCGAATTTCAATAGAGATTACATTTACTAGAAAGGTTTTGACAGAGAATAACGCCAACAAAATGAAAAATCCACCAATTTCTTTCACGCGTGCGTCAATAATTTTTGTTGTTTAGTCTTTCATTCCGACTCTAGGCGCACGGACAACTCGGCAATCGGAGCCATTCTTTATTTTTCAGTTTGCCCTTTAGTTATTACCTTTCAGTGCAACGTTGTCTTTTTAACTTAATTGTGTTCAATAGAAAGGGGTTAGAAACTTTTAAGCTTTCGATCTCAGACACTTCCATGGGTTATTTAGCACCATCGGGTAGGAAATTATTGCTAGAAAATTGAATAAAACAATCACTCACCTTTGTTTCAAATATTTTCATATATTCCTGAATGCGTCGATGTATATCCTCTATATGGAAGGGGATATCCACCAGTTCACTCATTATGCTATCGTTTGTTTTCATTTTGTCATACTTGAATTCTTCTTTAATGTTTGTTGACAAAAACATTATTTTAATTATGTGTTTTCATTTCTCATACGATGGCATACTTAACAGCATGCCGTCCCCGGTGGCCGAGTGGTAAGAGCGTCCGCCTCGAGAGCGGGCCGCGACATACCAAAGTCGTAAAAAATGGTACTGGTATAGCTCTTTTGCTTGGCGCTCAACATATAAGGGTAGTTCCATGAATGGTTGGCCCGGTGTCAGGATAATGTGACTGGGTGTGGTATCATGCCACATGTCTACGGCGTGATACTGCAGTGTGGCAGTACTATATCTGTCTCAAGTAGACATCGTCTCCAAATGACTGAAATACTGTCGGTGGGATGTTAAACCCAACACACAAACAAACTAGACAGCATAATGAGGGAACTGGTGGATATCCCCATCAATACTCCCATACTAATGCAATGAATTGTCATTTGTAATTGATAACAAACAGGAAAAAAAAACAGTCAAAAATTCATTTTCAAAATGGCATCTTGCGTTCTCGGTTGCGAACTCAAAATCAATCTGTCAAGAGTATGGTGGAAATAAAGAGACAAAATCTATAAACAACAGTTTCAATGAAGTTCTGTTTTCTTCTTAACAGCACAGCACAAGATGATCCAAATGAGTGTCTTTTTATTGCATGGTGTCAACTGGGGATACAATTGCTATTTTTCCTTTTTTTTTGTATGCTTTCATATCGAGCCTCTACAATTTTGAGGGTACATGGCAAAATTTGGGGGTAAAAACTATGCAGGGGGTATAATGAGCATGCTTTATTACAATTTTGCTATATATAACAATAATATATTAAATGAATATTTTTTATGCTTTTCCCAAACATTTTCAATAAAAATCAGTTTGGAAACAAGGAAAATCAATTTCGCGAATTGTCGGTGGTTTTCCTGTCAAATTACGTTACGACCGAAGTGTAATATCACGTTAATTTACATAGCTCGAGAGAACATGAATACATGAGGATATAGAGTAGATAAGAGAAATAACTCCCTCTTATCTTTTGTCAAACTCCGCCGCAGTAGTTGCCTCCCCTTACAGTAACCGGCGCGGAGTTTGGTCTTTTGTATGAATAAACTGTTCAACTGAAAGAGTTATCTTGCTCTGTTCGATTTCATATGGTAACCGAATATTGCCATACCGACTTGGTTTTCATTTCATAGTATGGAAAATACTGATTTTTTTGTAAGTGCACTATCTGAGATAGAAGGAGGTCAATAAAGTAAGCAAAATTCAATAATATAAATCAATTTTTAATTTCAATTTGAACCATCAACAATAACATCAAACAAAATAAATAAATGCTGATCATGAATAGCTTCACGAAATGTACCGTCACACTTATCAATGACAGTGGGAAACATGCACATAAACTCTTAAAACGTCCACTTCTTAACAGTTGTCTTGGCAGTTTGTAACGTCAAGTTCTACGCTAAATTATCAGAACTCTATCATACCATTAGTAAAAGCCACATCGATTCTAAGATGATGCATAGTATAAAACCGACATAAATATAAAATATAACCATTTACGTTCTTAAAAAGTACAGGATTTGAAAGGCTTACATACATCCATGTATAATGTTAGTCAATATTTATATATATATATATATATATATAGAACACAAGAAGTAAACACAGTTTTTGATTATCAAACCTCCGAGCAATTGACAGAAGCTATGTGATTATCCGAGCATGACATTCAAGTTCATTACATCGTACGTGTATATACATGAATACTAGTGTATAACTCACTAAATGGAACTTCGCTTATACAAACACCAAGACTGATTAGTTATCTGATATTGTAAGGTTTGTTTAAATTCGACTTGTCGCTATATTCATTAAAGGTCCATTATATTTCATAATGATACGATTTCGTTAAAAAATAAAAGATCAAATAACATTGACGTATTGAAGACTGGCGCGCAAATGGTGCAAATATTTTTTAAATAAAATAATATGTTAAATGCATTGAATATGCAAATTTTGTATTTTGGATGGATAATTTGAATTTGAAAAACGTCGCCGAATCACATTTTATTTTTCTACTACGTCATGATTTATTTACTCGTGATTCGTTTACAGAGACATATAGAATGTCTTTGGAAAACGTAAAGAAATTGACGAAGTTATGCAGAATATGCAAATTAGGCATTTTTGTAAACAACTAAACGATCTTTGTAATAAAAATCTTATTTCTGCATTGTAGTTATGTTGTCGACAACGACTATGCACAGATTGCATCTCTAAATAAATATGTAACACACATTTTGCTTTTCTGCCTGAAGAATATACCTGGTATACTGTTTTAGGAAGAATAATGGACCTTTAATCTTGAAGACTGTGTATGGACTGTTAAGAATCAGTACCTAATTGATGAGAACAAAACTATCAAACCCATCATCTGTTCTCGTCACTTTATCTCCTGTCCCCGTTAAATTCAGAGGAGGCACAATGTCAGGTCTCTTTATTTCTTGCTTAGGTGCTTCCTTCGGCGTTGAATGTACGTTTGCTTGGCCACTGTTTCCGCTGTTTGCTGCCTTAGGAATAACCACTTGACCAGAGCTAAGTCTGGTATTGGCACTTGGCGTTGTTTCTGAGCTTGGTTTACTAAGAACAGTTCTAGTCCTGGTATCATGGGGTTCTCCAAGAGCAGGACTAGGCTTGCTCATCACAACCTTCGTCTTGGGTACACTCGAATCTTCGTGATTAGTTAGTTGCTTAGAAGCAGGCTGACTCACGATAACTCTTGGTTGTACACTTTGTATAGCATTGAGACTATCCTCGGTTTTATAGTCTTTTTTCCTTGCAACTTCAGAAACATATTTATCATCACTTTTATGGCGGCCCCTTTTCCTTTCCTCTGACGATTCTCCAGAAGAGTGTTTATGCTTTTTCTTACCCTTTCCTTTCTTTGTATCTTTATTGCCTTCTTCACCACGATTTTTCTTCTTTTTCTTTTTGTTACCTTTTTTTGGGTCTCTTCCTTTCATAACTACTCTATACCAATCACCCGGATCCGCCTTCTTGAAGTATCTATTCGGATCATTCGGGTCACTTTCTACCACAATTGTGGACAGTTCTAAACTCTCTAAGAGATTTCTTTCTTTTTCTGTCGGCTGATAAACGCTTGGTTTGTCACGTGTGGCAACTGGCACTGTATCACTTTTATCAACTGTATCGCTTTTCAAATTCACCTGCTCCTCAGCTGAAATAATTGGATATTTATTGTAATTCAGTTTCCCGTTTCCGATATGTTCGCCTTCATTTGCACTGCGCTCCTTTTCCTTTTTATCTTGTTCATTGACTAAATTAGGAGCAAGAAACGTAGGGGGTGTACTCTTATCCTTGTCTTTGGAAACCGTTTTTTCATTGTTTTTGGGAAGCCTTGTTTGTCTGGAAGCTTTTCTGGACCTGAAATAGAGAAGCATTAGTTTGGTTGAAATGATGATTGGGAAACAAGTTCTTAGGACTTAACTTATCCCTCTCGGTGATGGACTAGTACTTTGCGCCTGGGAAAAACTGTGAAAAACCCTGGAACCCCCTCTCCCTACGAAGTTCGAACCTACAGGTTTCGTATCCGCAGTCGTGTAAGATACCACTGGCCCACGGCGCTGTATTGTTTACTTAAAAAATCATGTTTTCGATAAAAATAAAAAAAATCTGAAAGAAAATCTTATATTTTCTATTCATTGAAATATATGAATAAGAATATGTACCTTTTGCATATGATGAAAGTAACTGCGCCCAAGAAGAAAACCAAAATCACAGCAACAAGAGGCAGCACTATTACCACTGAAAGAAAATAAAAACACATAGAGAGAAATATTATCTTTCAATATATATATATATATATATATAAGCTAGGCATGTGATATTTGAACAAGATAAAGGCAATTCATTGTGTTTTAAACATAAATATCTATAAAGATAGTTTCGTATATTCCTATGAATTTATACTAACAGGGCCATAGATCGCTCAACAGAGTACATACGCTTATTAAAACCATATTACCTGGTTACATCCAGCAGTAGGTTCAATTTTAAGATACAAAGAATTCTAATGTTAGTCAATCGTCTGATGGCCTCATTTTTCATGGGATCAACATTATTTTAGCATTTTTGGTAGACAGACATGAGGTGACCACTTATGCCAAAAGAAAGAACCCTACCGCCCTAGAGGCTTCATTTTTCATGAGATCAACTTTATTTTTAGCAATTATGGTAGATAGCCATGAGATGACCATTTGTGCTAAATGAAATTAGATTCTGGCCATTGGCTTTAAAAACTGACGAGAAAAAGTAACGTCTCATTCCAACTCGATATACAATTTTTCATTATTCGTTGAAACGCGACTCATCACTGAACACTACCTTCTGCCAACGCTGGCCGCGATGGTTGCGGGCCCAAATTAGACGTTGGTGACGGTGACGTAACGTTAGAACTAGACCGCGGTACGGCCTACGGCAGGTAATTACCCGTTCTCTAAGTCGATTTCTGACTGTATGTCGACTTACTGGACGTCCACTACACGTGATGTATATTCTGCCGGCACAAATCTGTCACGCAAATGGCGTTGACATATATAATTGTCTTGTCGTACTGACGTTACACGCAGTCTACCCGAACGTGGCCTATCGACAAACGTTCCCGTATCTCTAACACGTCGAACAAGCGATATTAAAACATCTAGCGACTTGTTCTTGCGTTCGCCCACATTTAAGCATGGCCAAAACTTTAGCCCTCTCTTCCGAATTAAGCCTCGGCATTTTCAAAAACCGATGTTTAGTCAGAAAATCTCTGAAATTTTGGTTGTAAGTCGACTAACATATGTGCTAGTGTAAAATTCACTCCATAAAACCACATGGTTGACATGCACGGGTTGCACGAGGAAAGCATGAGCAGACACATGAATTGTACGAGTTTTTTTTTTTGCCGTGTTTGTCGGTCACAACAGATATACATTTACTACATTTCACTACAATTCAAAACGGTGTAAAGAAAATAACGCCAAATTTCGATAAGGCGTTTCTTTATCTCGTCAGTATAGAAGAAGAGTTTTGAAATGTTTAAGGTAAAATTCTGTTTGTTGCCATGGCAACCAGAGTTCTGCATAGATCAAGTTTATATAAAAAGAAAATATGAAGGTCCACCTAAGGATCATTCATGCACAGTTTCATCAATTTCTACCTCGCGGATTCAAAGGAGTTGTCTTTTTAAAATTGATGAAGCCGCACGACGGACGAAGAGTGATCACAATAGCTCACCTTGAGCACATTGTGCTCTGGTGAGCTAAAACTCATGAAAAAATTTGCATTCATTATTTACGGTGCGTGCAATTTAACCTTAGGTAAATTACTAAACCAATATAAATGTCTTTCCTACTGACAAATTATTAGATTAAATATTTACGCATTTTATCATCTTAACACATTCGCCAAAAGTATTTAAGTATTACTTGCGCTAAGTATGGTTAGCTAAACTCTCGTAACTGTTCGCAACTGTTTGCGAGTTGGTTCTTATTTTGCCCTCTATACACTACGAAACATTAGGTATGCAAACGCAAACGTTAGTGACCATTACCAGTAACTGATCTCTGGCCTGATACTACTGTCCTTATATATGCTGAGTAACAATCACAATAACCCAGTGCCTGTTCAATTCATTTGATTTGAAAATTAAGGCTCAACAGACTATCAAGGCCAGTACATTTATTTTTCTTTTCTATTTAATAAGTAATGCAGATATACAATGACAACATATATATATAGTGTCCTTACTTGCGTTTGTTTTGTTATCATCAGAATAATCCCCAGGGTCCGGGATGTCCCAATCCCAGTTGCGGGTGGTTTTTGTTGGACGTGCTGTAGTGTTATACTCTGCTGTAACGTTGTCTGGTTCATTAGTTACGTCAGTGACATCAGTTATGGTTGTACCATCGTTTGTTGTATAAGTAGAGTCTGGTGATGTTGTGGCCGTATTGAATTCTACAAATGACATATATGATATGTTTCTGATATTTGGAGATAAAACATTAATTGACCTAGAGGCATTTAATGTAAATCAATTCCTACGACACGCACACTGTATACATCTTAAAGCACAATGTTAAACCTAAGAGTGAAATAACGAAAGTAATATAAATTGTATGTAATGTGAAACCTTCAGGACTTATTATTGTGGACAGTATGGAAGTGTCTGAAGCTAAACTTTCAGTAGGTGAGGATATAGAAATACTGGACATATAACAGAAACATTTTATCAAATATTTGCTCGGTAAAAGATGATTTAATTTTTCGTCCATTTGAAAACAAATTCTTACAACTTCTACTTATCCCTCTCGACACCTCCCGGAAAAGACACCCCCCCCTCCCCAATGGGGTTTGGACCCTTCAGGCACGCACTCATGTTTAAAACAACTGGACAACGGTCATGGTCTTTGCGAGTGTTCCACATACCTGTAGAGTTTGGAGCATCGGTTCTTGTGTCTGGAGCAGATGTTGAATTCATAGATGAATTAGACGTTGTAACAGTTGTACCTGCAGAACTGCTCGAACTGTTACTGTTTGTAGAATTTTGAACAGTTGTGTTCTTTATTCTAGCCGTGGTAACCTCTGTGTTATTCGGGTCGTCTGTTGTGAGATACTCAACCGTTGTTGATAAAAAGTCAGTCGTTGTCGTTGGCATTTCGGTCGTTGTTGATGCGCCAGGATCCAATGTCGACGACTCTGCTGTCGTTTTATTATTCTGTGGCGATGTCGAAGGCGTTGTTGAGATATTAGCTGACACTGTAGAGTTTTGTGTTAAGGACGTTGTTTCTGATGATGAATTGGGTGAATTAGAAGTTGATATGGTTGTCAGTTGGACAACAGTTGTGGTTTCCGTTTTATTGTTCAAAGGCGATGTTGAAGACGTAGCTGAAATATTAGCTGACACTGTTGAGTTTTGTGTTAATGTAGTTGATCCTGACGTCACGTTGGATGAATAAGATGATGCTGATGCTGCGGTTGTAAAAGGAACAGAAGATGTGGTTACTGAGGCAACTGTAGTGTTTATGATGGAAGTAGAAGATTTCAAAACAGTCGTCAAATGTGTATCTGACGTCGTAGATGTTGATGTGAACGGAGATCGTGTTGTTGCTATTGTAGACTTGGGTGATTGTGGTGGTGAACTAGTTGATACATTAGTCGGCAGTGTTGCAGTAGAAGAGGCAATGGAGGTGTTTGGAGACAGTGAAAAGGGTGTTCCAGGAGTTGAATTCGATGACAATGATGGGGCTGTTGTTGTTGTTTCCTGTGATGAATTTGCAGGTGAAAAACAGGCAATGCTGATTAAAAAACCCTGAGTGCCTGAAATTAAAAAAAAAATTGTTTGAGGGCAAGTATACATGTTATTTCTATCCACCTATAAATAGAATTGTGGCATAGGTGCATTGGAATATAAATGCAAATATTCCTTTTCAAACGAAATTATGAGAATCGTCATTACAAGAATCTTTCTTGTGTTACCTGCTGTAAGCAGGTGACACATAGTGGTCATTTTTCCGTCAACTCTCCGTCACACTTTTTTCTGTCACGCTTCAGCAGGTGTCACATGCATTCCAGAGAACACTCTTGTTTTGTGATAATTATTATTTTCCATTTGACCTCATTAAAGAAACAAAAAGATAACCCTTATATTTACTACATCTGAACTTCACTGTCAATACCTTATTCCCTCTAAAGAAAGTACTCTAAATTCAAAAAAGAATACAAATGAAAAGATATCGAAAGTAACAAACAATCTACGAAACAACTGATTTATACAGAATCTTAAATTTATCACTGAAAAATGGAAATTAGGTTATACTATTCAATATGACATCTGAATATAGTATCTCAATACATTGGGTGAGCTGATTAAGTTTGATGGGAGGAAATAACTTTCTTCAGTTCGATAAGCTATCTGGATTCAAATCCATCACATACATGTATATCAAATAAAATAAAAAAGAGTAAAAATGACCAATGATCATTAAAAATGTATATATACAATTGAAATGACAGCCATTGCAATCCATGAACAATATCAAAGAACACTATTGCCTTTTCGAATTCTACCAGTCCTATCTTACAAAATATTAAAGTAAATTAAAATAAATTGAATAGTGTTTGTACCTTAATAACATCCCTATTTGTTAGGAAAATAAATATTTGGTTATTTTGATTAGAGAAACAAGAATAATGATATTCGCCTGTAAGTCAGCGCTAAGTATTGTTGATGAAGTTCGTTCCTATGGTAGATGCCTATAATACGGTGGCATAGAGGTGACACGCACTACTCTTTTTTATGTCGAGGGAACGAGATAAAAAGTAGAGTGAACGAGTTAATTATTTCGAGGGAACGCGATAATAAGTTTATTGAACGATATAATAAGTCGAGACAACGAGTTAATTATCTCAAGGGAACGACTTATTATCTCGAGGAAACGTGATAATAAGTCGAGGGAACGAGTTAGTCAACATATCAAATTACTTGTTACAATTGTCATTCATGATAATCAGAAACGATCATATTGTTATATACTTTCAAGAAAGACTTTCTAATCGCCAAATTATATTATGCTGAACACACAGGACGCGTCCGTTTCCGTAAAGCCAATAAAATATAATTTTGTACTCGTTTGTTTTGGAAAGAAGACATTTTAGTGATATCAAAACAGTAAAAGATTTAATTCTGAACGTACTCAGTTAGTCTGGAGGCCGTCTCAGTTATAAAGAATTTGAGGCAAAGCCGTTTGGTACAAGTACTCAATGACCGTCCCGGTGACCGAGTGGTTAGAGCGTCCGCCTCGGGAGTGGGAGGTCGTGGGTTCGATCCCAGGCCGCGACAAACCAAAGTCATAAAATATGGTTCTGGTATAGATTCATTGTGTTCCCGATGCGGAACTCTGGGTAATTAGGAAGAGACCGTCGGAACATTTCTATTGGGGATCTATAGAAGCAATCTGTTAATTTTTTTTTCTTTATACAATTCGTCATGAACGACAAAATAGTTAACTCTGATACTGATATACTAATTGTGTATAAATATGTTTGTTTTGTTTTTTGTTGGGTTTTACGTCCCACCGACAGTATTTCAGTCATTTAGAGGCAATGTCTACTTGAGACAGATACAGTGCTGCCACACTGCAGTATCACGCCGTAGACTTGTGGCATGATACCACACACAGTCACATTATCCTGACAACGGGCAAACCAGTCCTGCAACTACCCTTATATGCTGAGCGTCAAGCAAGGGTGCTACAACAGAACCATTTTCTACGACTTTGGTATGTCGTGGCCGGCGATTGAACCCAAGACCTCCCGCTCCCGAGGCGGACGCTCTAACCACTCAGTCACTGGGGACGGTATATATATGTTAAATTTACTAATAATATTCACACGAAAAATACCCAATTCATATTAACTGTAATGACACATATTATTTTAAATTCATCAACATAACCCTAAAAATCATATTAATCGTCAATAATAGTTGATAGTCAACTTAAACACGAAGGTAAAATGTAGTGTAGGATAAAAAGATATACACTAGCACCTATTGTTAGCTTAAGAATTTTAAGCAA
>CM037779.1:24618632-24668632 GCA_021229015.1 Solen grandis | reverse complement strand
ACATTATCCGGACATCTATTTTAATGACCGAAAGTTTTTTCCGCTTCCCCCTTTTTTATCTTTCTGTAGTAAAAAAACAAACAAAAAAACCCTACGACATTGTGTGTGTGTGGGGGGGGGCTGGAGACCAGAAACGGAACATGTTTTTTTTTTTTTGTGTGGCTCTAATAGATTATATCACAGTCGTATTTCATGAATAATTCTTAAAACAGGGGATGGTGGAATGCGTTTATGCCTAATTAAGTATTACTTAGCACTAAGTTATATCACTGGAATTCGACTCTGTTCGAATATTTAAACTTCTAACTTTTTTGTAATAAAAGGTCTATCAGAAAAATAAGATATGTCTTGTTATAACTGTATGTTTTGGGAGTTATTAACGCGTTTCATTGTACTGTAAACTGTAAAGCAATCTAAGGGGAGGAAATTCATGGGTTGGGTTCATTCATTTACGGATGCTGACAAGGAACGAGTCATGAATGCAGCAACACGCAAATACAAGAATAAATTACTTAGAACATGTATAGATAGAACTAAGGTTTGGAAGTGGGATGTTTTTAAAAGAATTAATTCTTGACCATATGTAGACGCGTTTTGAGGCCTTGCTAAACAGAACAGACCCAGGTCATAAGCTCCTGAAAGATGCTGCCTGAGAAGGGTCTCCTCTATTCGCTCATACATTTTGTATTGTAGCTCAGTTTCAGCATAGTATGCATGGCATCGAAATATTAATTGCTGAATTGTGCCATTAATCTAAAGTTCAGTTTATGAATATTCATCACGACTTTAACTTGTACATGAATATTCATGAGGAAAAGTGTTCATCTAATGCCACCACTAAACGTAGACCTATACCATCAATTAATTAGAAATATTTTTTGTTTTGTTGTCGTAGTGTTTTTAAATAATTCTTTAAATTCTTACAAAAAATATAAGAGAATGACCGTATCTAAAATTCGTGTAATTTATGGTCCGACCCACTTCTTGTATCTTATAAGATATGCCTAAATGTAAGTCTGATACCGCTTCTTGTATCTTATAAGATATGCCTAAATGTAAGTCTGATACCGCTTCTTGTATCTTATAAGATATGTCTAAATGTAAGTCTGATACCGCTTCTTGTATCTTAAATAAGATATGTCTAAATGTAAGTCTGATACCGCTTCTTGTATCTTATAAGATATGCCTAAATGTAAGTCTGATACAGTTTATTGTATCTTATAAGATATACCTAAATGTAAGTCTGATACCGCTTCTTGTATCTTATAAGATATGTCTAAATGTTAGTCTGATACCGTTTATTGTATCTTATAAGATATGCCTAAATGTAAGTCTGATACCGTTTCTTGTATCTTATAAAATATGTCTAAATGTTAGTCTTATACCGTTTCTAGTATCTTATAAGATATGTCTAAATGTTAGTCTGATACCGTTTATTGTATCTTATAAGATATGTCTAAATGTTAGTCTGATACCGCTTCTTGTATCTTATAAGATATGCCTAAATGTAAGTCTGATGCCGCTTCTTGTATCTTATAAGATATGTCTAAATGTTAGTCTGATACCGTTTCTTGTATCTTATAAGATATGCCTAAATGTAAGTCTGATACCGCTTCTTGTATCTTATAAGATATGCCTAAATGTAAGTCTGATACCGCTTCTTGTATCTTATAAGATATGTCTAAATGTAAGTCTGATACCGTTTATTGTATCTTATAAGATATGTCTAAATGTTAGTCTGATACCACTTCTTGTATCTTATAAGATATGTCTAAATTTAAGTCTGATACCGTTTCTTGTATCTTATAAGATATGTCTAAATGTTAGTCTGATACCGCTTCTTGTATCTTATAAGATATGTCTAAATGTTAGTCTGATACCGTTTCTTGTATCTTATAAGATATGTCTAAATGTAAGTCTGATACCGTTTCTTGTATCTAATAAGATATGCCTAAATATAAGTCTGATACCATTTCTTGTATCTTATAAGATATGTCTAAATGTTAGTCTGATACCGTTTCTTGTATCTTATAAGATATGTCTAAATGTAAGTCTGATACCGTTTCTTGTATCTAATAAGATATGCCTAAATGTAAGTCTGATACCGTTTCTTGTATCTTATAAGATATGTCTAAATGTTAGTCTGATACCGTTTCTTGTATCTTATAAGATATGTCTAAATGTAAGTCTGATACCGCTTCTTGTATCTTATAAGATATGTCTAAATGTAAGTCTGATACCGTTTCTTGTATCTTATAAGATATGTCTAAATGTAAGTCTGATACCGCTTCTTGTATCTTAAAAGATATGCCTAAATGTAAGTCTGATACCGCTTCTTGTATCTTATAAGATATGTCTAAATGTTAGTCTGATACCGTTTATTGTATCTAATAAGATATGTCTAAATGTTAGTCTGATACCGTTTCTTGTATCTTATAAGATATGTCTAAATGTAAGTCTGATACGGTTTCTTGTATCTTATAAGATATGTCTAAATGTTAGTCTGATACCGTTTCTTGTATCTTATAAGATATGTCTAAATGTAAGTCTGATACGGTTTCTTGTATCTAATAAGATATGCCTAAATATAAGTCTGATACCGTTTCTTGTATCTTATAACATATGTCTAAATGTTAGTCTGATACCGTTTCTTGTATCTTATAAGATATGTCTAAATGTAAGTCTGATACCGCTTCTTGTATCTTATAAGATATGTCTAAATGTAAGTCTGATACCGCTTCTTGTATCTTATAAGATATGTCTAAATGTTAGTCTGATACCGCTTCTTGTATCTTATAAGATATGTCTAAATGTTAGTCTGATACCGCTTCTTGTATCTTATAAGATATGCCTAAATGTAAGTCTGATACCGCTTCTTGTATCTTATAAGATATGCCTAAATGTAAGTCTGATACCGCTTCTTGTATCTTATAAGATATGTCTAAATGTTAGTCTGATACCGTTTCTTGTATCTTATAAGATATGTCTAAATGTAAGTCTGATACCGTTTATTGTATCTTATAAGATATGTCTAAATGTTAGTCTGATACCGTTTCTTGTATCTAATAAGATATGTCTAAATGTAAGTCTGATACCGTTCTTGTATCTTATAAGATATGCCTAAATGTAAGTCTGATACCGTTTCTTGTATCTTATAAGATATGTCTAAATGTAAGTCTGATACCTTTTCTTGTATCTTAAAAGATATGCCTTAATGTAAGTCTGATACCGCTTCTTGTATCTTATATGTCTAAATGTAAGTCTGATACCGCTTCTTGTATCTTATAAGATATGTCTAAATGTAAGTCTGATACCGCTTCTTGTATCTTATTGTCTAAATGTAAGTCTGATACCGCTTCTTGTATCTTATAAGATATGTCTAAATGTAAGTCTGATACCGCTTCTTGTATCTTATAAGATATGCCTAAATGTAAGTCTGATACCGCTTCTTGTATCTTATAAGATATGCCTAAATGTAAGTCTGATACCGCTTCTTGTATCTTATAAGATATGCCTAAATGTAAGTCTGATACCGCTTCTTGTATCTTATAAGATATGCCTAAATGTAAGTCTGATACCGTTTCTTGTATCTTATAAGATATGCCTAAATGTAAGTCTGATACCGCTTCTTGTATCTTATAAGATATGCCTAAATGTAAGTCTGATACCGTTTCTTGTATCTTATAAGATATGCCTAAATGTAAGTCTGATCCGATCTTATAAGATATGTCTAAATGTAAGTCTGATACCGTAGATCGCAACATATTTAAGTACGGTGCATGTGGGATCCAGCCATTTACCTCAGAGGGGGTCCAACAGAGATAAATTATGTCGGCCAACTATGAAAATACCATGCATAGCCAATTATGAAATCTATTAAATTCATTGTACGTATGTGTGTGTGGGGGGGGGGGGTGGGGGCGCTATAGCCCCACCTATCGTGCCAAACTATGGAAATTACCGTACGTCGGGGGACGGGGCGGGAGGTGGGGGGCGAAGTTCGTGCCTTCTTTCATATTTTGCAGGAGAGTGTGTGTGGGGGGGGGGGGGTAAAAAACTTTTTTTCAGTGGGATTAGGGGGGTCTTTTCTTTACTCTAAGAAAAATAGCATAATCCCAGGGAAGGAGTGGGAGGTCATGGGGGCGGTCATGACCCCCTTTCCCCCGCCCCACCCCTCTGGAGTCAGTGCATGCGGTGCGGCCGTCACTGTGGTTTTTTCTTGAGTTCTTATCTTTTAAGAGTGTAACGCTTTTCTGCTTCCTCCTTGACATCAAAATTCTATTATCTCGTTTTATCATCTCGTGTTCTGATTTATAATTTTGACGAATCCTTACAACTGCTCATCATTCCAGTTCTCTCTCATTTGTGGGAAATCCTTAATGAAAACAGCCAAATAACTCTGATTTTTGTCCCCAGGGAATTAGAACACATATTTACCTAGTGACATAACAAGTCTTCGCGACACTTATTTTTGTATCCACTGCACTACGGGTGCCAAAATGTGTATTCTTTACCTGGCACAAAACCAAGTCCCGCTCACCGCTGCCGTGCCGATGCATGTGATTGTTTATGACGTTTTTTGGCTAGTCTGTAGTAATAGTTACTAAACTGACGTGATGCCGCTGGAATGCCGGTATGAATCATACCGTGGAATGCGGCAGTGTACTGCTCTAGATCACTCTATCGCTAGTAGTGATGTGCTTTGTTACAGCGGTGATAAACCCGGGTATAAACCACATGATGCTGCACTAGGTCTGGCATGGTAACACTGCTTATTTTATTTTGATATATTTACCAGAATTAGACCTTTAGATATGATAAGATCCTGGGGTAGACTCTACCAATTACTCAGATCTCAGACCAGGTGGTTGCCAGTTCGATAACACAGGGGCGTACTTTACATTATTATTCCAAAGAAAAACAACGCTTATTTCATTATGATATACTTACCAGAATTAGGCCTTTAAATACGATGAGATCCTGGGGTAGCCCGATTACTGACACATCGGGCCAGTGGTTGCCAGTTCGATTTTTACACTATTACAAAGTGTTGAGTGTTGATTCAAACCATGACCGCATGAAATTCCATTAAATTTGTCGTTTTATGCAAACTGCATATAAATAGTGTATGATAAAATGCCAATTTATGATCAGAAGATCCCCACGTGTTTCTTTTTATCATCTTAATTGTTATTTTATACACACTAACTTACCAAAACTATATATGACTTGTAAAATGGGACTATGTGCCGAATTAAATTTAGACAAACTTCTTTTTGAAATCAGGTTGTTGGTCTAATAGACGATTTATTTGCCTGTGATAATTGATTTCAATAGAGTGATCATTGCCGATATCGTGAAAGGGCAAAACATTTTGCATCCTTTGCAAATTAATTGGCCCGTTAATAACAATGAAAACTTTTGGCTATCTGAAAGAAGACCCTTTGTATCGTTTGTATGTATCAGTGATTTCTAAGGATTAATTAAAACAGTAAATGCGAATAATGTTGGCACAACTCGAGAGCAATACCGACAATTTTGTTCAGATAATAAAACATGTTGAGCCAGCATGCTTGTGTCGATGTGTTCACTTGCCAGCACATTGTTATAACAGATCGATTGATGGACCGTTTTGCAATATTGTATTGTATGGTGCAGTCTGCAATCTTAAAATTGGAATCAGTGAGGGCAAAATAAGCCTCTGTTGTATCTGTCATGGAATTTTTAATACTTGACATGGTAATACACTTTGCTTCTCACCTATGCGTACCTGGTTCGATTCCTGGTCAGGTATGTGACGGGATACGGTTGTTGCCCGTCCAGACTAATCATTGATTCTTCCTCCGTCAGTAACGACCACATTTGGCAGTCTCCGTGTCATCGGGAGTGAGAACTTGAAACTAATTTACAGAAATTGGTAAGTAACATTGAACCTCAAAAAATGAATCAAACAAAGTTAATATCCATAATAGTGTCTCAGAGGTCAACTGTTTCAGAATATCACATTTTTTGACGCTCTACTTCTCTCCTTTGGCACCAGTTTGTCTCAAAATCTAAGAATCCGAAAGAAAATCTTTATCGATTGTTCCGATATATAGGCTTGCTTTCATTGCAAAATTATAACAACTGAATGGAGCAAGAGACAGAGTGACACTCTCTAGAAAGTGTGGTGTCTGTTTAAGCCAGGCTGGATTACAACAGAAGTCGAGGCTATAACTAAGGCTTAGTGACTGTCAGAATGGGATATATATGTGGTCCCCTGATAATTCATGTAGATTTTTTGGTATGGCTGAAATGAATTGCTCATATTTTTACGATGGCGCTTTGGGCCTTTGCTCATTGTTACCAGTGAAAGCAAATTGGATGTAAAGTAAAGCAAGCGTGTTTAGCTCAGAACTGTTTTGAATGAGAAGTTTGTTCAGAAGTCTAATGACGTGCCCCCTTTTTCCCTTGTAGTGTTCATCCACTTCATCCAACTGAGCTCGGCGTTGTTTCACTTCGATACTCGGACGTGGTCGTAAAAAAGATCTAACCATCAAACAGTATGTTCTAACATGAATGATTACATCACTATCATTGTAATACGATAAGCAAACTATTACCGTTAATAGTTTACAATTATTATAAACTCTTTCGTAAAATACTTTTAACAAGGGCGCCGTGATTTAGTGGTAACTGCGGGTCCTAAGGTTTGGGGGTACAACCCCATTTGGGGGCAAGGATTGTTCATTGTCTTCTCAGGCGCAAAGTACTGGCCCATCTCAAGAACCGTCGAGAGCCATTAGTGTAAGTTATAGGAACTTGTTTCCCAATCAATGAAAAATAAATAAGTTTAAACTTATTACACCTTATATAAACATGTTCTATAATTAATATTTTGTTGCTTACGTTCGCACTCAGGCGTATATATATTGTGCATGGTGCTGCGTTTTTGACAGAGAACGCCTTTTAGGCCAAGCACCTCTGACTTTGGTTCTATCGATCTTTTTCTGTCAGGGTTGCTATCCTTTAACAGCTCCAGACGAATGTACCTGCACACAGGACAGATGCAAATACAAGGGATCAGGGTGTGCTAGGTCATTCTGAACAGACCTCCTGGTTCTTTAACGTTTCTGGTATATTGCACCAATACACACGAAGCCCCTCAACCACTGTCTGGATGAACCAGTGCTCGCTTCTAGTTAGGCGGGGAACAATGAAAAGTGTCCCAGAAATTTTCCAAGGTTCAACCGGGATTTGAACCCCGAACCCTGGATTATCAGTCCATCGCGTTACCACTGAGCCACCGCTCCGCCTAATGTTCTATATGAAACATGAAAAATGAATAAATAATAAAAAAAATTATAAAAAGAAATGAAGAAATGAGTGACAAACTCTATGTTATTGACCCTCTCCACTAACACAATCTCCTCCCATAGCCTTCCACTACTGAGGAATAACAATCTGGAGAAACTCATGGGGAAAATCGATACATCAAATTTAAATGAAATTTCATGACATGAACGCGAAGATAAAACATAAATATTCACCAGTAGAAGGATTCGAATTTTCATTATGAAACTTCCAATAACGATTACTTTTTTTTACTAAAACTACTACCATAGCAGCCAATTATACGTGCTTTAATTAGAACTTGATATGATTAAAGCTAATAATTTTCTGTTTTTCTTCAAAATTTAACAGTAACGTTATTAATATAATTACAGTTAATGATTTTCTTTTTTTTTCTCTTCAAAATACTACACAATCTTAGAATGGCGCTACTTTAATTACATAGACTACTTCTTTATAAAAAAAAAAACAAAACAAAAAAAAACACTGAAACTTTTTTCGCATTTCATTGCCATTCTTCCATTTTCTGCCTTATGTAGCAATTACATCTATTTTCGCTAATAATACCACATTTCACCAAAACAACCACTTCTACTTCTTATTTGTTTACATTACGGTGATTTATTTGTTGAAATTTTCGCCATAGGAGAGAAACGTTTCATGCAAGTGATCAAAATGGTACTGGGATAAGAGAGACTAATCGTCCTGGTGAAACCATGGGACATACTTCACGCCATTATATACATAGCATGCTTTCCAATGAGATTACAGAATATTATACATAATTCAAAGATTACAGGAAAACCTATTACACCTGCAGAATGTTGGTTTCATTGGCTTAGACATTTAGAATATCGTTGTCGTCTTTCTGTAATACGTGCGACCTGGAATGCAAATTGTATTATACAGTCATGATGGAGGCTAATTGGAAAACAAGAATACCAGTGGCATCGTTTATTTCTTGCTTCGTTGATAAAGGTTTCAAAGGCTCAGAGCTATTTCTGCTTTGATTTTTAGAGGTGTTTTATTGATGAAAACCTTTAATACATGTAGCATGGTCAAGTTTGAGCTTAACTCAAGATAATTTATGTATGTAAATAGCGTTTTAACAAATGTTCGTGCGTGTCATTCGTATTTGTTTTGTTAGTACTCTTGTCCCTATGTTCGTGACACGCTGTGTTAAAGGTCTCGTGCTCAGCGTTACGTATAGTCCCGGGGTGAGACGTGAGTGAAAACAAGTTGTTATGATGTGAATGAATGATTTTCTATTTGATTGGTCAGCCCAGCCCTTTTCTAACCATAAAAAGATTTGGCACGAATAATTCTACCTATATAACATTTCTTTCTAACACATTTATTTTATGATATTCGGATCGCCAAGCGAGACGCAAGTTCAGTCGGAAGCTAAATCGTCAATATAAGAGATTAACTTTGTATTCTTAGTTCAACTAGTATTGTCCTTACCTTTGGGACATTGCATTTATATTCATATTTTGGCAGTAGACGAGTCTGTTTTTTGTTTGTTTGTTTTTTTGCACTACATTGGTGCATCCAATAAATGGACGACTACAAAATGGATCCCCGACGGGGGAATTGAACCCCAGTTTCCCGCGTGACAGGCGGGGATACTTACCACTATACCATTTGGTAATCAATGACTCGACTGGGACTCGAACCCAGGGCCTCAGGAATACCGTTCTTGCACTCTACCGACTGAGCTATCAAGTCACATGTCTTCTTGCCTATTGATTTATCACCAAATACCTGTACCCGGCTACATACAAATAGATCGATTATAACAAATTCGAACGACGACAAGATAAATGACTTTATTTGAACTGATGAAGTGTCAATTTAAATGAAGTATTATATATACATAACATATATAAAAAAAATGTGTTATGGAAAACCCCATCTTAATTGGTCATACTAATATATACACAGGACTTAATAACAGTAATATATATACAGTACTGAATACCGTCCAGAAAAAATGTGTTTTGGAAGCAAGGACTTGACTATTTGAGTTTACCGTCGCTTCGACAGTATTTCAGTCATATAGCGACGTCCAGCTAATCACAGGTGGAGGAAGACCCCGAATGCACGGAGGCATCCGGGTAGATATGGAAGCAAGGATTGGTCACACAGTAGATGATATATTGTAGATATTTTTCAGTGCGAAAACAACCTAATATTTTTGGCATTAATTTTAGATTTATGGAGAAGAATTTCCTTTTCATATACACACTTTATTAGTAAGAAAGAAAGGGAAAAAAGAGAGTTATTTTGACACTTTACAGTTTTGTGCAAACGGTCTGTATCATTTATACTTTAGATCTGTAAAGGGCATATTAATGGCACATGCATATGCAGGATTTATGAGCGTGTGCCTATACATACACGTGACGGCTATCCTGTTTACAAGATTGTAATTGGCAGGCCTCGCGTGCTCATGATTTTGGACAGACTTAGACGAGCTGAGCTGAAAACGTTTCGGAATTGATTGATGAGACTCATTTAGGTTACTGAAGGTTACTGACGACCTGGAAAAAAGGGCGAAAAGTCCACACATTGAAATAAAATCCCTTCTTGCCAAGAAATCTGATTTAGTGATGTTTGTTAGTCCAAAGACTAAAAACCAAAGATGCGCAACTCAAGTAATCTCGTATACTTTCGGTGCGGCCACGAAATTGTGAGGAATAACCGGTGCGCCTGTACTTTTGAATAAGGGAAGTAACTACTGCACGAAGTTGACTGATAGACAATTTTCTGGCTGAAATCTCTTTATTTAAAGAATATTATTATAATATATTGTTTCGAGTTCGATCCCCACCATGGAAAAAAAATGTTTAAAACCATCTATGTCGCAAAGTTCTGGTTCAACCCAGAAATTCTCAATAAGTATAAACTGCAATATACTGTGTTTCTCATTTAAGTTTAAATTAAGTCGAATTTGTAACACGTTTCAAACGACTGACATGCACCTTGCAACAGCAATGTTGACTTAATTGATCATGGTATTATTATTGGTATGGGAAAAGACATTATTTTATTGAATAGCATAATAGCGTAATTGCACATTAATACAGGGCCATAAAATATATTTGAACGCAAATCAATAAAATACACAATCATAAGAAAATTAATTTTGAACGCTATCTTCTGAAATGTTGCCTTGAGCAAAAATTCTTTTTAGAGCCCCGAATTAGGTTTTAAGTTTGTTCTCTTTTCGGCGATTAGGAGCCTTAATGTCCCTGACTGACTGACGACTGAGATGGTTCAAGGGTGGGGGTTCAGACTACGACATTTGCACTCGAAGTTTTACACCCTTTGAATTGCAGAAATAAAAACACTCAAACCAATGAGGATTTTATATGACATTGCTATAATTATAAACCCAGTGTATCAACAGGGTTGAACTCAAGAGATGCAAAGGTCACTTGACGCAAAAACACCACACGTTTTCCTGATACTCTATTAGATTACCTCGAAATAACACTGATGTTCCGATGTTCCATGTAGACCTGTATAAAAACATGCTTGCAGTTAGAAATAAATAAAGATCTACAAAGTCCTGCTGTCATGGATGCTTTTCAGCAAATTTACATGACCGCCTTGTTTGTACCTACATGGAAAAACTTTTATGTGAGTTCAGGATATCGCCTTTTATTATTAAGTCAGCCTGTCATGATTACCCTGCCGACAGCCTCTTAGTGCCTTGAGCGCTTTGATTTGTTTCATGATGATCCGGAGTGAGGGTCATAACCTAATGAGGTCATGACCTTGGTAAGACGTATCATCTGTTGTTGCGCGGAGTGAAACAGTGCAGTTAAATCGGCTACGGAAATTATGCAAAATAGCATTTTTAAATTAGGTTTCCCGCTCATAAGACTGGCTCCAGCGCCAGTTTCAAAATACAGACACTATTACCACTACCCTCCCCTTCCCCCTATTTTCTACCATAACATAATACAATCTCTCTCTCTCCCTCTCGTTACTTTTTGTCAGCTTAATATGAAATTGACATTGTTGTTACAACGAAGTCTTGCATAAAGCAGGAGTAATTATCAAACCATGAGGCGACCCACATAAAACAGAATAGTAACTATTTAGTTTTGCCTCGTCGTACCCATTGAATTCGTTGACGTCTGTAGATCTAGTTGAATAGGCCACGTGAAGTATGAATGTTTACATGCACAGAAGCGTTCGAAAAAAAAAAATATTCGGATCAGTAAAACAGGTACACAAACGTTTATCTGTGTTTGATAGGTGATCGATCGGCTGAAATGTATATTTACTTAAATACCCGTCAGCGCGCAACAACCGAACACAAGTAAGGATCATTACATGAGTGTGGTTTTCACATTTTAATAAAAGTTATACTGCGGTCACAAGAGGAAAGGTACGGGTCGAATTAAGTTGGCACGAGTTCAAATTGACATTTGCAGGACTAGCTACTTACTTAAAGGACACGATTTCATAAAGTATGGATACACACAGTCATGTATGTATTGTCACCATGTTGTATCTTAAACACCTCTTTTCTGTAATTGTCGATTGAAACATATTTTGATTCTTATCTGATTTATTCATATTCATTCAGAAGTTTTTAAGTACCCAGCTTCAGAAAGTATGTAGAATTTAAGTCTACTGCTCGATTTTGGCCAGAAAGGAAACAATTTTATATGTATGTACATGTATCCAAAATGTATGTATGTATATATGTTCAGTCGTTCGTATGTACGTATGTGTGTTCAAAATGTATGTGTTAATGAATTAAGGTATGAACGTACGTTCACTCGTTCGTATGTACATGTGTACAATATTAGATCGAATCATCCGTATTCAGAGTATGAAATAACGCTGCTGTAAAAGTAATTTGTAAAGAAGCCTGTGTATATATGCCGAAAGAAAGTCGGTTAGCGGACACTAGACGAACTACATCGATTTCTTCCGTTTCGTTTAAGCCGTTACCTAAGGAAAGACTGGCCTGTGTTTGTAAACAAGATACATGGTTACTTTAGAGCGTGTCCAGTCCGTTGACAGATATTTACTAAGTACCTTTGATCAGTCGTTATCATACTGCGGTAATCTACTTTATGTAATTAAACCGGAATTTAGTTCTTTTATATCCAAAGGAGGGAGAGAGAGAGATCGTCTTTTCAGGCCGATCATCATCAACAGCAACATCATCATCATTGTTATTCACATATTCATTGATATGGGACTGGAACCATCCCACAGGTCACCTTCCAATATTTAAAAATAAATTTTAATGTGTTAACCCTTAGAGAATTCACGTGGTGGTAAATGGCACATTTTGTATTAGATCCTATAGCGATGAGAATCGAATATTCATACATGTTTTATTATAACTTCAGAGCAATTTCATTTAGTTTATGGGCATTCGCCACGGTGTCGTTGTTAATATTCATTGGTTATGTAAATAAATCCGCATGTTTAACCAGCTGCATTTCTGCTTACGTCAGCTGATTTAAATTCGATACTCGCGAGGTGAGGTATTGATTAATTGAGCATTGGATACACAGTGTTGTTGTTGTTGTTTTGAGGTTTACTGCCGCGGCGACACTATTTCAGTCATGTAGGAATGTTAACCTAAGTACCTTGTGTGCACAGAGGTACAACTACCGACCTATCGACAAGGTATGGACCGTTTTAAATCAACGAGCCCTCAGCGAACACCTATCTTCATTATGGTGTATAATTCCTGAAACTGTTCAAACGCCACACGATTAAGTGGGTGTTATAATTTCGAACGGGTCACTGATTGGTCAGTTTAAATCAGCAAATTACACCGAATATTGCCGAATCTCTGGATAAATAGTCTATCTAGAGGCTTCTTTACAACGAAATAAATGAATAAATAAATAAAATGATCCGAGATACCAAACCAGTGAAAAGCTTAATTTATACCACTAACACATACAATATACATTCAGAAATATTCTTTAAAATTAAGCGCACATTTTGTAAACGAGTCGGGATACTCATTGTAGACATTCAGTATAGACTGATCGGTCCGATAAATGGTACCATGCTACTTAGCAAATCTTCACCAGTCTCATATTGATTAAAATCCAAAATGACTGAATTGTTGTCAGTGGGACGGTAATTCGCCAAATCAAGATAATTATCAGATAATCTTCAAGAAGCACGATTTACTTACTAGTCTATTTATATCCCTCTTGACTTGACAATAGTAATGATTGAATACATGTTTAATCTATTCACGGTATTGGCATTGTCAAACTTGCTGTACTGGTAGAATAGGGTATTATCTTACGGCAAGGTATAACTAGCTAGCACTATTGTTTAATACCAAATGTCATATCCGTTGGCCCAGAAAGACGAGGGTTTGATCCTCAACCACGAGGTGTATTGTTTTTTTATCCACTATGATGTTGTATGTTTAAGTACAGTTTATGCTTTCCTTTAAACAAGCGACCTCACGCCCACTCTTAACGGGAGGTCGTATCGGTTTGACCTACGACAGGGACAACTATAATACATGTACGTAGAGAAGTATTACTTGGCACTTAGTAAATGTAGAACTGGCTGGTTCGGTATCCAGATAATGATATTTGGTGAAGTCTCCGGTCAAATTGAATCATAATGCTTGAACAAATAACTCGATCTCGACAGCATTATCAACGTAACAGTAAATAATACATATTTTCAATCATAGTTAATTGCATTAAATACTTTTAATTCAGTTGTTTGAGATCAGTACAGTATGCATATAGACTACACGCACGTAACGTGGAGTGTAATAAAGTATTTCGGCCTATAATTTATGAATCCAGACCGCCTTCCTTTGGATCTGCTCATGTGTTTCCATGTGAGTATTCAATGTCTTTTTGTAGATGTAACCACTCAAAATTTAGCAATAAACCATTACTAATGCATAAGTAATATACATATATATTGTAATAAGAACAGATGGCGTGGTAAATCAAAATGTGTTTATACATTTGAAAAAGAGAGGAAGTTTTCCATAGAACATATTCAAAACTATTTCCGAAGAATTAGACACGTGAAAAAACATACATGCATCACTGCCATACAGTTTTATAATACCAGCATTAGCTGCATCTAATCGATGCCAAAAAAGCTTTAGATCCTTAAAAACACTAAAGCTGAAGTTTGAATTCAGGAGAGTTCATGAATTATTAAACTCGTGGTGACACTAAATACATTTCGAAAGAGTATACACGCAGTGAAATTGTCATGCCGCTGGGAAGAGCCGCGTTGACATGCAGGGAATATATTATATTGGCAGTTTCAGACTCGAAATAACGAATGTCTTTGATTTGATCTACTTCTCTGATGTAAGGGTTCTTTATAATGGATGTTTGTCACATTCTGTTTTTCCTGTATGTAGCGTTATTGAATTTTAGTTAAATGTCACGTGTGGCACTCTTAATGACGTTTAAGCTATAGTGTTGTGTGATGCATTTCGTGTGTTCCAAGAGAAAATGTTGATATCTCAGCCGTTGGGTGAGCTGAAGTGAGTCAGATCCGGGTGATGGTGACACCGTGGCAACACCACTCAGTCCCTCTGAGTCACACCAGCTGGCTTGTGGTAGGTTGGTGGTTCTACCCAACTAGCTATGTGCCTCGGGGCCTTCCTTCACCTGTTATTGGCTAGACATTGCTACATGACTGAAATACTGTCGCCAAGTAATGGTTCGGCGGTCCAATACAACAACAACAACAACGAAGAAGAGCATCCAGTTTGTAACCGAGTGAGCTTGTATTCGATCCTCGGCTGCGATATACCAGCATTCGGAACACCTCGGGTAATTCCGTCATTCTTCATCTTCACGGTGAAGTATTTATCATTGAGATGTCCCGATTGATATAACAAATGTCAAAACGGGTGTTTGGTACTCGGTATATAAAAACGTAAAAAGGGCAGCCTCTGCAGTGTCAGAATAATGTGATTTTAGGTTTGATCATGTCGCTTGTTTAGGGCGTGATATCGCATTGAGACAACAAGATCAACAAGCAACAAGTTATACATAAACTCGAAACTAGTGCATTGATATTTTGGAATCGAATGTTATTTGTTTTGTTAGAATTTATATACATGTAATAACTTTGCAAGAACTTAAACTAAGATAGAATTACTTGCCTATTGATATTGATATCAATTTCGTTAATTTTAATAAATCAACTGCAGCTAGCGTGTATGGAATGCGAAAAGGGAAATAATGATCGGATTTCCTGACGAAGGAACACGAATATCTGCTAATTTTATATTTGAAAATAAATAAAGACAGAGATAATAAGAATTTCAGATCTAATGTCAGACAGTACCAACAAATTTTTCTTTTAATGGTTATTGGTTACTGTTGGAATGATAAATCTAGCCTAATTCCAAGGATATTTCATGGTTTTGTTAGGCGCAAAGTACTGGTCCAGTTGTAAGAACATGCCTCTTATCCAACGTAAAATAAAGATGTTTAGAATCTTATGCTTTACATATTATTTTATTATATAAGTTGCAACGCATTGTAAAATAGTGAGACTTAAATTAGACATTTTTTTCTGATTCAGTTGTGAGGATATCGCTTTTTCCAAACGCTATGTTGTTGTTTATTTTTCTTATGAGGACCCTTGACTTGGTCAACACGACCTAGACACTGCCCTTGACCGTGACATTTATGGCGTTCAGTCATTTACTTATATTTTTTGCACGGTCTCTTAACTACACTGTTGTCCGGCGGTTTTAGTGGGACATTTTACCCTGGAGATTTGACCATTTTTCGAAGTTACCCCCATTAATTTCAACGCTTAGGGGATTTAAGAGTGGAAATTATGAGTTCTTGTTGAATTATTTATGACTGGTCCCGACTTTGTCAAACACCATGTCACGTTTTATCAGTCATTTATATTCAAAATCATGTGTTCGAGTGCTCAAAAACCTGTTGCCTTATTTGTTTTCTGCCACTGACACGTTCATGGGCGCAATAACTAGGACGTTTCTCCAGTTTTATTCTTCCGTCTTCCGCCCGTTTATTTAATAACGAAGTTGTTTGCTATCAGATATTTCCTTCAACCTTCATCATGTTAAAGGCGGTGTCATAATTATCATTAAAAGGAATTGGATTATTTGCTATTGGATTTATTCGTCAACAGAAAAGCATTTGGTTAACCTATTTGATTTATACTTATCTGTATATTGACTGTGTAAATACAATGGCATATATAGATCGATCTGTCAAACTTGGATGCTCGTATATCTAAAACTTTAATTATTTGCTACAAATTATTCTTGTGTATAGTTATACTTTCTATAAATACATAGAATTCTTCTCGTCCATGTAACAAAAAATTGAAAACCTGGCAACAATACAAAATTTTGCGAAAAATTCCTTCCGGCCATGGTCGCTGTATGCATTCCGGACCACCTACGCTATAGATAACGTACAAATTGTCGTACAGTGAACTTAAATAAACCAGTAATGTCTTATCCCTTGTTATGCCATCCTTAAACTTGGTTATTGTTATTGTTATTTACTTTCAAATAGCTGATTATTTTTCAGCGATTTAGAATGCCGGTAAGTGAATAAAAACTTAACTTTAACTCCTTTCCCTCATAGAGGACACATGAAAGACTATGCGAACACTAAACAATCAGCCTGCGAGTAACTCGCAGTGTCAGTTTGTTGTTCGCTCTCTCATGTTGAAATGAGATTTTTAATAAATTTGATAAGGTTTAACTGTGGTTTTCTGCAGATCAGGCTTTATGTGGTACCTATTGATTGCGTCAAAATGAGTCTATATGAGGGAAAGGGTTAACATGAATTTTGTCGTTTATCAGGTTTCACGTCCCACTGACAATATTTCAGTCATTTGAAGAATGTGTCTTTTTGAGTCCACAGTCCACACTATGCAGTAACTTACCATAGACAAGTGACATGATATCACAACCAGACCACATTACTGTGATACAGGCCCGATCATGGCGTCATGGAACAACTTTATATTTGTGCTTAGTGCCAATCAGGGGGGCGAGATACCAGTACCAGGTTTAATGACTTCGGTATGCCAATGCTGTGGATCGAACCCACGACCACCACTTAAAACACAGATAGATGGTTTGATACAGAACTGTTGTACCGGATTCTTTGTAAATAAATGCACGAGTAGTTAAGACAGTTTTGCACCAAACCCTGAAATTTCTCCGGGACGATTAAATTATATAACCGTTCGATAAAATATATACATGTATACACTCAGGCGGCTCTGTATACATTGTATATAGGTCAAGGACGCCCAGGAGATTGATATGCAGAAAGAAGTAGCCAGTATAGGTTTTTCATTTATCGGCTCGGTCAGTCTGAGCTTGCAGAAGAACATTACTAAGAAAGACCGAAAGCACTCAATATTCATTTGTTGATGAGAAGACAGACTTAAGTAGAAAACTATCCAGTGATACAGACGTCGTGTAAACATTCCGCAGAACAAGTGTTATTTTGGCGCTCTTTTGTTTCTGCGGCAGCAACAGTTGCCAGGTGTGCTTACTGTCTATTATCGACTAGTATCATTGTCTAACAAACGCCCTATTCTACGGTTGATTAAATCATGGCTATTTTCCTAAGATGTTAACAACACAACAGCACGTATTAACGTTTGTCTCACAGAAACGCTGAAAATGAATGACGTCACGTGATGCTAACTTAACTCGAGCTTGGCATGCTGCCTAGGGGTTAGGACCATGGTTGCTCATAACTCTGGTATCTTTGTTTTTCAGTATACTTTTGGGAACTAGAAATAACTTAAAAATTGGTAATCTGCTGAACGGATAAAGGCTATGACGCAAGTTCTGAGCCGCATCTTGGCAACTGAACTTGTTTATGCGTCTTTTTATGACTGGCGTATGATTTAAGCTTCAGTTATCAATTTTTGTGTATTTTCGCAGATATTGTAATTGAAAAGAAATACACCAAGGCCTCTTTATTCATATCCTCTTGTGATAAGCACCCATATAACCACCTGATTGAATTCCACAGGTAGATCTGAAGAAGCATAAACAAAGTGTAGCATCTAAAAATTCACTCTGCATTTCCGTTTAGCTTTTTTGTATAAAAAGCGGAACTTCAAACTTTATCTTCATTGCACTCTATAGGTGTAGGTTGCAAGGTAAATGGGGCGTCGTTTACTTCCGGTATTTTTTAGCTCCAGATGAACAGAAGTGCCTTTTGTCGATTGCGTCATTGGGCAGCCAGGGGAACCTGGTTCGAGACTGGCCTCGATTTATGCGGTTTTTCGAAACCACTCACTTCTGATCTCAACGAAAAAGATGCCAGCTTTCGTTGCTTGCAGATTATTTTCTGCAGTACTGGTTCGTCCAGGAACACAGGGTTAAGGTGATGATCCCTTATCATATGATCTAAGATTTAAAAAAACAAAACGGCCCAAAACAACACTTTACTCAACCATTCAATCTTTCGTCGGAGATATCACATTTCTTAGGGTCATGGGTTCAAACCCAGCTAGGGACAGGGAAAGATCATTCTGCGGTTCGAAATAATGAAAATATCTGTATAGCTGTTTTTGCAAAGTCGATAAACTGTATTTTTAACCACTGACGTCTCACCGATGACGCAATCAATGTGATATACATTACTTTCCATTTATTGTCAGTTATCAGATTGATCAGGTCTTGTCCGTTTATACATCAAGCGTTGATCAAAATCTATCCACACGGATCATGCTAAGTACACTTGGGGATTCAATCGCAACGAGATCCGTTGCGCTATTGATTTCTTCCTCTACTTGTGCCGTGATTTGCACCGTGCGCGCTCAAATGTCACGCGCACTAAAATTTAATTGACACCATACCGGTATTAATGAATGTTCTTTTTATTTTGAATATCATTTCATGAGAATTGTGAAGGCTTTGAAGTTTTATAGTTGGTTTCTGTATAAATCAAAGTTTGGAACTCGTTTTATTTGTATGGTTTACCTGCTTCTCAATAATTGAATTTCTTTGATAATCGACATACCAGCTGTGTATCTTATTGCTCTTGATGCAGTTTTATTGATCATTTGAAATCCGTCATGTCTACATCAAAAGCATTATATATCCTCTTTTCAACTTAAAAAATAATAATAATGATATGTCACTTCCTGAATAAAAGGCCTTTTACCCCACTAACAATATAAAACGTGCGTTATAAACGAACTATCTTATTTATCATGCATTCCAATACTCCTCAATTGTAGTTCTTCTTAAATATCGCGTGGCTTCTTTTCTTGTCAAACGTCATGTGCACTATAATCGGGAAAATCATTTTCAGTGGTGGTTTTAATAATCAATTTATTAAGGGGCAGTTCCAGCCAGTGTACATGTATTATGCACTTCTACGTTAAATCAGTGTGGTGCAATAGCTTGCCGCTCCAATCCGTATATCATATCGATCTTTTTCAGTGATCAAATCCATAGATATCTGAAAGAAATAGCATTCACAAATTTAGGAAGTGCCTTTATATCTGAGCGTGTGGTAAAAGGAAATTTATGACCATGTACAAGTGTTTATCTCAATCTTACAAGCATGTATCAGGAAATGTTAAATGGCTGAAACGTGCATTTTCCATTTTCTTGTTTCAAGTAATGATGTTTTATTGATGCGCGTGGTTTGAAATATTCTTTTTACACGAGATTCAGAAAAACAACAACAACACGTTATACCACTGACATGATATCTAGAAAGGAGATCACAGGAAGCTTTGATCGGTCCTGTCAATGACCGGGAGGTTATAGGTTCGATATCCTGACCGCGGCATACCAAAAGTTGTTAAAACTCTCTTGTTTTTTGCACTCAAGCTTTCATGGGGGTTCTAGGACTGGTTGGCCCATTGTCAAGATAATGTAACTGGGTTTGGTATCATGCCGCATGTCTTCGATGTGAAACTCAATAGACAAACTACCCAAATGAATTAGATCATGTCGATGTGTTGTTAATTCAAACAAACAAACAAACAAACAAACAAACAAACAAACAAACAAACACCAAAAGCTTAGAGAATACAGCTTATTGTTCTAATTATTAACCTAAATTACGACCATCTCTCTCTCTCTCTCTCTTAAAATAATAACAACTTTTTCCTTTATTCCATGACATGTATTATTTAGTCGGTAAAGTTATAATATTTGCGTAATTTATGAGCAGATGAAAGTGAAAGGCGTTTATCATTTTGAATATTGCATTGCACTAAATACTAAGTACAGTTGATGAATCTAGGACAATAACAGATGACAAAGGAAGTCTTAAACGAATCGCATCCTTGACCTTCGACCTTCCGACTAACCGACTGACTGGCAAATTTTGGACCCAGTCCGATGCGTCACGAGGACGAATTACGAGGGTAGGTTATGCCGGAGACCGTGGTGATCAGCTGAGTCTATTGATTCAACCAAGCATTTATAACTTGATATATCAAATAGATGGCAGTTTCCATGGAGCTCCGACTCTGTGTCCTGCAGCGATTTCAATGTATCGATATCGTAATCTCAAAATATATCATAGTAAATGTTTTCTGTATACAGTAAATGTGTATATTTTTTTTCAGAAATAAACTAACTGTGAAATCGTTTATTTTCGTTGGGCACTAATTTTCGTCGAATTCACTGAGGGTTTTATCCACGGAGATGTTGTTGTTGTATTGGGGTTTACCGTCACTGCGATAGTATTTCAATCATATAGCGACGTCCAGCTGATTACAGGTGGAGGAAGACCCCGAGTACACAGAGGTACCCGGGTAGAACCACCGACCTACCGCAAGCCAGCTGGAAGGCTTCCTCACATGAAAAATCCGAAGTCCCTACCGGGATTTGAACCCACAGCGATGAGGGGCTGAGAGATTTGTAGTCCACGACTGTTACCGCTCGGCCACGGCGGCCCCTCCCACAAAGATGAATCCCCTCGAAAGTATGGAACATGGATCTACGAATAAATGTATCAACGAAATTCCCTTGGATACAGCGAAAACAGATGATCTGACAATATATTAAAATGTTTTGAATACACTGTTCGGCCATTTTAGTGTCTTTCGCTGCTCAACAGTCGGTGTGCTTTGTTCGCTGGGTTCTGAGACTGATATGTGTAGTGATTCCTTTCAATATATGGTTCATGTAAGCATACTGGTATGTAAAAAAGGGGGATAGTCAGAACTGAATGGTAAATTTGTGTAAGGTAATCCAGCCATCATTAAAATATGATCCATGGTCCCTCAAATGCTTAAAAGAACTTCAGTGCAGATGCAAGCATCCATTGACTTGGGGTTATAACCTCTCTTGCTAAAAGTCTATAAAGGCTTGCATTTAGTATAAATTTCCCACGATCACTTGGTGGACCATGATTACAATGTAATGATGGATGGATAACCTTAACGTCCCGCCGACAGTTATTCATGAAGTTTGTCCACATTTGCAATATATCGCGGTAACATAATGTATTACCTGTAACAAGACCTGATTTTATCTTTAACGAATAACGCCAAAAATGAAGCTAACGTCATTTTCATACTGTGGTATGCCGCTGGCAATCGGACCCTCAAGGCAGACGTTCAACACACGCCTCCACGTGGACCGGTTTATTGAAAAAAAGTTTATGCTTAAAAACCATAAAAAATATACATACGAAAGTTATTCATCAATTTCAGGATGGAAATATCCCCCATTTTATCATCCCGATTAACCCACATATTCCAACATTTTTAAAGCTGCTTCTATGGCGCTCGTATAAAACATGTAACTAGAACGTTTCACACAGGCAGACAAGCCTTTTCAAGTTAAGAAGCTTGGAGCGATTCTTAACATATTCAGATGTTTCCTTTACGTTTCGCTTTTAAGACTAGAATCCTAATGACCACGAATTTGCGTAATTGAACAAGTTTTGGCGTTGTTAGTCGGTAAGCATGATCGTTAGACTTCGATATTGACTGTATCATCGTTAGTGCTAACAAAGACAGACATTTTCTGACAAGTTGACTGTGAACTTACACATATACATTCAATAAAATCGAGATATCTTTTGATTCAGGATGAACTTTAAATAAATATATCTATGAGGATGGTCTAACTCGATACCGTCTGCAAAATATATGCTAATGATGTAAACGATGATATCCCGGAGTTTGTAGCTGTTAAAGATGGGGTCAGTGTAGTACAAGAGTCTCGAGGTCGGTTGGAACTTTGGATAGACCTGTGCCAAGTTTAGAATTAACATGTTAAAACTTGACAAATTTTAACAAAGTGGTATAGCCTCAACAATTATATTCAATACTTTATATGCTTTATTCCGACTATATGTCAGAATCACAATCCTTATCACTTGTATGTGATTTTCCGTTGTTATTACTTCTTCTTAGAAGTCTAATAATAGACACATACGCTCGATTCCATGCCCTTTACCCCCCCCCCCCCCCCCCCCGTCCTAACTCTAGTTACTAGTATTGTTTGCATTTACTTAGACAGAAGGTAGGGAGGAAAGGGGTATGGATCAAGTACACATGTCTATAGATTGTCACATAACATCCTTTATTAGAAACTAAATGTATTTTCTATTAAAAACACAAAACTATAATATACACATGCATTGGTTTTTTTTTTTTACACAAGTATTCTTGATTTATTTTGTACATAACCGAAAACTTATAGGGCGCAATTCATAGTATGCGTTTCCCTTTCCCGAGAGATCTTAGTCTGAAATTTAGTATCAAATTATTTATCTCCAAAACATATACAATTTTTGAATAAATCTAATCCCCTTTATATTTGTTACTTTTTAGCTCGACTATTCGAAGAATATGAGAGCTATTGTAGTTGCCCTGGCGTCGGCGTTGGCGTTGCAGCTTTTGGTTAAAGTTTTGCGTGCAAGTTACTACCAACCTTATATCTCAATAACCATTTATGGTATTGACTTGAAAGTTTATAAATATGTTCAGGGGCATCAGGCAATCAAGGTAGATGACTCTTGACTGAATTTAATATGAATTATGGCCCCTTTTTAACTTAGAAATTTTGGTTTAAGTTTTGCATGCAATAGAAAATTTGGTTAAAGTTTTGCGTGCAAGCTACTATCTAGTTTGTATCTCAATAACCATTCATGGTATTGACTTGAAACATCTTTAATACGTTTAGGGGTATCATATTTTCATAGTAGATAACTTTTGATGGAATATGTTGCAAATTATTGCCCCTTTTTAACTTAGAAATTTTGGTAAAGTTTTGCATGCAATACTTTCATGCTATATCTCAGTATCCAGGTTTGAAACATCTTTATAGTTTAGGGTATCATATTCAGTAGATAACTTTGATGGAATATTAAAATTATTCCCTTTTTAATTGAAATTTTGTACTTTCATGCTTATATCTCAGTATCCAGGCATGAGATTGATTTGAAATATCTTTATTATGTTTAGGAGTATCATACTATCAAAGTAGATAACTTTTGATGGAATATATGTTATACAAGTTATGGCCCCCTTTTTAACTTAGAAATTTTGGTTAACGTTTTGCATGCAAGGTACTTTCATGCTTATATCTCAGAGTCCAGGCATGTGATTGATTTGGAACATCTTTAATATGTTTAGAGGTATCATACTATAAAGGAAGATAACACTTGATGGAATATAATAAAAATTATGACCCCCTTTTAACTTAGGATTTTGGTTAAATTTTTGCATTCAAGCTACTATCCAGCTTATAACTCAGAAATTTCTTGTGGAATTGACTAGAAAGTTAAGGAGTGTCTTCCAGGGCATCAGAAAACAGGAGAATAACTTTTGGACTGATGCAAATTATGGCCCTTTTCTAAATTGGATTTTTGGTTAAAGTTTTGCATGCACAGTGTTATTGTGCTTATGTCTCAGTAACTAGGCATGGGATTGATTTTGAAAATCATAAAAATATTAAGGGGTATCAGACTATCAAGGTATATCATTTTTGACTATTATTATGTACAGGGTATGTGAAGGGCAAGAATTTAAATAGATTTCATTTGATTTACCAACAAGCATTTTGAATAGTCGAGCGTGCTGTCCTCTGACAGCTCTTGTTTATATATCTGTTGGAAAACAGAAGTTACATAAAGGGATCACATCTCCGTCGTCTGTCTTTCTGTTTGTCTGTCAGTCAGTCTGTTAGTCTCACTTTATCCACCAGGTGACACATATGTTACAAGCAAACTTTCATTTTACTCATGGATAGGACGGTGCTTCAGAGGTAAAGGCGCTATATATAAGTGAACTTGCTAATACGTTCTACTTTTTATTTTTCATCATCATCATCAGCAGCAGCAGCAGCAAAATCAAATAGGTCATTATATAACCACTTGTAAATTGTCACATAGCTTTACAAAACTCATGATTTAACCTAGAAAGTACGCACCTTTAAGCACGTCTAATCTGTGGATCAAAATAAAGTTCATGTCGGGTGACCGGGGGTTGTCGACCCCATCCAGTCCGCAATCGCTGCTGCAGACGATTCATTAGATAGGTCGGTAATCAGATTTCCCGGACTAACACAGTTTTGCCCTTCCTAACCTAGTTGTTTTGAAAGTGTGCCATCTGGCAAATATATGATACGTACTTCTTGTATCGGATTAACACATCAGTTCCGGATCCTGGCACCAGCCTGTCCACCTTATGTGTCGAATAGGCAAATACATTCCACCGATAATATCCTTGGTTAGTAAATACAAGTCCCAAGAGTGTGGAAACCTTTCCCTTTTCGAACCCACCTTGCCCTCTCCTCCTATTTCTTTCGTTCCTCTTTTTTTCTGCACGTGTACGTCATTTTCACCACTATATTTCACATATAAGTGAAGAAGCATATTTCACCTTTCAGGATGTTTTTAAGAAGCAAAAACTTAATATGTGAATATTGTTAAAAGGCATTTTCTTTCAGAAACACAATTAAATAACAAACGTTTGATTATTCTTTTGCCAATTGGGTAAAATTATTTTAAATTGCAAATAGAGCCAGTATTCGGACCATACAAAAGGGCAGAAAACCCCTACTGAGCGAATTTATACAAATTCACTGATAATCAACTAGTATACAATACATATTACATCTATCCAAAGAGTTGAAACCGTTTCTTTTTCCACTCCACATTGCTCCTTTTCATTTTTTCCCTTGAAGTTGTTTTTCACAAGTTATCCCCCCCCCCGTGTCGTTTTTCATTGTTTTATTTAACATACAAAACTTGTATTGAAACTCTCCACATGTACCTACACTTGTTTGAAATAACAGCCCCAGACACAATTCCAATAAATTACCGTTTATTGGAAGTTTCGTGCTTGTAAAGTGTTTCTTTTAATGTTTTACAGAGATATTCTTCGATTTCTATATTGCTACATCAGTGCAGCGCTGGATAAAATGTCCCCTTCGAAAATAGAATTGTAACAATTATATTTGTTTACGTATATTGAGTATTGACTTTCCCATTTATAAAATGAAGCAAAAACAAAACAAAATGTTTGGGAAACGTCCCTTCAGAGACATTAGTTCGTTTAGTTTATCTTTAGATAGTATTATGATTACACTTAGGAATGGTAATAGCAAACGTGTCACGAAATTTTATTCCTGATATCAAGCAGTTCCTTATATGATCGATATTTGAGACACCACAAGTGGAATCTGTTCGCTTTTTGAGTGACGTCAGAAGAGTTTGATTCGTTTGGAACGCTTTTATCAAATACTGTAACGCCACCTAGTCAAATTAAGTGACCAGTATGTTAGCGACAGAATCAGGCAAGTGACCTTATTCACTTGTATCGGCTTTAAACAAACAGCCTGCCATTAGGCTTATTGATTCCTTCAAGCGTCTCCATCACCCCGATTGATTTGATTTTCCAGCCAAGCTAGCAGGCAAGTTTCAGGTGACATTTTTTCCCGAGGACTTTTTTTTGTGTGTGTGTAAGTGTCGCTTGCACATGATCAATGGGCAATATGGCTTATTTCCTCCACCAGTACGAGTGATTGGGATAGAGCAATACAGCAATACAGATATGTCAGATGATTGCAGATGTGACTGGTTTCATATCTCGGTGCCATGTTTCTGTTCTGTGAACCAGCCGATAACCATGGGTATTTCTATCGCCCCTAGCAGGATTCGGACCTAGCACGTTCAGTAGATTTAGACGATTTTCTCCCACGTTGTCACAAAAGCAATATAGGGTCAAAGTGTATTTCTGATCGTCTGACTGATTCTGGTCCCAAAATTGATGTTGACGGTAGCGTGTGCATGTTTTCGAATAATCGAATTTCATTTGGAGTTTAAAGAAGTCTGATTTTATTTAGGATTAATTGGTAAAACAGTTAAAACGATTTAATCCCCAACCAACGAGGCCTTTCCATTGACTATCTGATGCATCTTTCCAGTTCTTTTAGCACACCACATTTTACCCCGTCTTTCCCATTTATAGCATGATCGACTGCACAACCATAATGTAAGAGGTAGTCAATGGTTGACCTGTTTTACACAAAAGAACACGTTTTTTTTAAAATATTTTTTCTTTGTGTGTGTGTGTTGTGTAAAGTTTCGACCTAGCTATGAAAAAAAGGCTTGAGTTTTGACTGCTATAAACTTGAAAAAGGTACATTAGTACACTTACTTTGTAGCTGTAGGTTAACTGTAAACATTAAAATATTTCTCAGCCGGTCTCAGATGAGTAACTCATTCATGAATGGAGGGATCAAAGTCCGACAGATTTCAGTGATTACTCTTAAACCTTTAATGTGATGAAGACATTTCAAAGCGTTTCTTTAACAGCAAGATGGTTTTAGATCTCACGGCATGCTACGTTATTCACACCTGTAAATGTTTAATGGGCAAGGTACGGTACATCCAGAAAAATCCTAACTGGGTGGGAGCCAAACAACACCATAAAGGTTGTCATTGTGTTTATAGTAAGCGTTTTTCTGCGTCATGTAGCGTGAGGTCGGGGTGACGTAAAGCAAGACAATGTATATGTAACGTGTGACCGTCATAATAAGGGAGGGAAGATTTGAGAGGATTGGTGAAAGAGGTGATTATGGCCATTACTGACCCAGTACAACCGTGATACGGTGTCTGGACAGTCAGAAGACTCAATTGAAACAAGTTCATTGATTGTTCTTTTGTGTAGGGGGATTTTAACATGTATTCTAGGTAAGTTTTACTCGGATATATAGATACACCAATATAACTAGTGCCTGTCTTTGATTTGTATGTTGTTTTTTTAATTTTTATTTACGTTTTCCTATTAAGGTTATTCACCCATCATTAAATTGTAAGCAAAATAGTCCATGCTTGCATCCATTGACTTAAAGTTATAGACACTTTTGCTCAAAGTCTATAAAGGTTTGCATTTACTTTGAAATTCCCATGATCACTTGATGGACCATAATCACAATTTAATGAAAGATGGATTACCTTAAATTTGATAACAGTGCGATCTTTTGAGACATGCTCTTTGTACATAGCGACATCGTTGTTATTAAGCTGCCTTCAAACTGAACTACATTGTTTATTGGTTTCTTGAAAGAATATTGAATTTAATCAATTATGAATATATTGACAGACTGTCTAGAATGCAGGGTCTTTTTGATAAATGTTTATTTAGTTATATAGATTTAGAATTAATTTGTTCCCTGGAAAAAAAGGGTTTGGCATCGGGCCCAATCAATGCATCATTTGTTAAGAAACATGCCTGAATATAATAATAAGTTCGTCAATGCGCCATTGAGTTGTCTTGAAATATTCTATTAATGATACTTTTCAGTACGTCTGAAAAAAGTAGTGGTGAGCTGATTAATCATAAAGTCAACGAATCAGTGACGAGCTACTGGTTGACGTGACGATGACGACGAAAATAATTCGTTGACGAATTATTGACCAAAAAAGGGGGGTGTTGTTAATATTTCAACGCGCATCTGATTGGGTAATTTCATTAATTTGATAAATTGATACTTGCAAAGTTGCACTTTGCGCATCGTTGGCCTCTGGTTGTAACCTCTTATACTTTATCTCGGTTCAGTGTTTATACATGTATTTGAATATCTGAGAAATTAACATCTATACCTAATACATATCTATATAATCTATATAGTACAGAATACTTTATTTTCATGTTGTACAGTAAGAGAGTTTTAATAGGCATTTACTCCAAACATGGTATATTTGGTATTTAATCATGATTAATCAATTAATCAGTGACTTTTGTCTCTGATTAATCGACGAATATTTTTTCGACTGATTCCAATCACTAGAAAAAAGTACTTCATCCAGTTCATGACGTTGATATTAAATATGTAAATATAGAGTCCTGTTATACTTAGATATATTGGTTTTGTCGATTGAAAATAGACGAGAATCACATGCATCTGTATATGTTATATAGAAAAATGCTTTCGAATATATGATACGAGCCAAATCTTGCAGACATTAAAATGATTAAGGTATCAAATTCTGCGTTAGACAATTATGTTTAATGGTATAATAAAGCCTGATTTTCACAGCTACTGAAATTGGATTGTAATAAAAGATACTGAATTGCAAAACATCAGGATTTAAATTTAGCATTTATCTCATCAGAGCAGGTATCATTTGATATAATTTTCTAGACAGCAATGGAAGCAAATAACTGCGTATGTGCCAATAGCAAGCAATTAAATTTGTATTCGCTTAATAGCAGCAAGTCATTTATTTCTTAGATATAACATTTAGGTAATCCATCCATCATCAACTGTGATCATGAACCATCAAATGATGGTGGGATTTTTATAGTAAACGCTAGCCTTTATAGACAAAAGAGCTTGATGGTTCACGATTTATTTTTTTTATTGATGGATGGATAACCATAATGAGGCAAAACATTTAAGTGTAAAATGAACAGATTTTGTCATCGACATTTCTACAGAAAACGTAGTATGCTGCACCTGCAGACAGAACCGTGTGTGTGGTTCTATGCGTGATTGTCTTTGATTAATGATGTTTTTGCAGGTCATTAAATATGGAACATCAAAATGTTTGCTAGCTGAAGCCCTTATTTGGCGGAAACATTCGGATTGCTTCTGTTTTTGTCCCTGGCGCTGAATATTTAAAGCATTACGCCAAGGAATGCGGGTGTTGTGTGTGTGTTATGCATATGTATACATGGATATATCAGCATCGTAAAATGCTTTACTTTGCTTCTATCAGCTCTTTTCCTCAACATAATTGCATTGTTTTTGATCTTCCATTTTAACAGTCTTCCTTTGGTCGCTCTAATGTGAGACGAAAAGAAGCTTATAGTTTATTTCGCACACGTTTTCCGTTGATTAAAAAGATATCTAACGCTCTGCCAAAGTGAGTTGTGATCAAAGTGGATATTCAGCACGATCACCCTGGTTACCCCCTACCTAAGCTGCGTGCTTAACTTGACATTTTCTTTGAAGTATTTTTCACCGTATACGTACTTCTCTTTTTGGTATTTTCTCAATATTTGTCAGACATTTTGTCGGCCCTAAAATTTCATTCGTTATAGGAGAGAATATCCTTTGAAAGCCAGACGGGCTTATCAGCATACATAAAAAGAAGGCTGATGAGCCATTCTGGCTTTCAATGGACGATAATCAAATGGGATATACATTTGTAAAATTAAAGTCTTATATTTATTGCGTGAAAGCCACCATACTTCCAATTTCAGTTCATTTCAATAAATCAGCTTTGTTGATATACCTTCCAGCCTTGTGGTTAAGCCATGCGACGATTGTTTAGTTTATTTTTGTCACGCTAGAACTCGATTAATGCCCTAGATCAGAGACTTATATTTATTACGATCACACTGATATAGTGACAATGTGCACCGTATCTCTCGTCTGATTACATACCGGTATTGTCTTGAAGGCATCGATCCTTTGTTGTATCCAAATGTGGCGTCCCGCGTGCGATGGAGTACGTCAATAAGGCGTCAGAGCCTGCCTGGTTTGGTTTCCTTCATTAATCTAAAAGTAAAGGCATCTTATTGTCTAAGTTTCATGACCGGGCTACAAACATTCATCTATCGACCTCCCTGGGGAGTATTTCACTGCCACTGAAATATTCCGCCCTCCTAGGTGCCCATTTATACCTGGGTGAAGTGAAATACTACAGGATAAATTTCTTTAGTAGTGTCCTAGGCAGAACTCGAACCCGGCACCTTTCGATCCCATAGAACGTGTCTACCACTGGACCACTGTTCCCCACAATCATGACGGCGATGATGATAACGATCTATTTTATCAGGGTTCCATGTTTTTTGTTTGTTTGTTTGTTTTTTTTGTTTTTTTAAAAGATGTCATACATATCTTGTTGACGTTATAAATCAATGACCAATTTTGTTACAAGAGTGATATTTTTTCTAAAGTAGAAGGACAGGCAACATCTGTTGTTGTTTTTTTCAGTATATGTAATGCGTTTGTTCTGAATGATTTAGATTGCATGAAATTAATGGACCTTTTCAAAGTAAGTGTTTGTGTGGTTGAACTCCATTTGGTCCAGCAACTTGTGAATTATTCAATCGAATGGCGGCTAAATGTTCTAAATGCAATCACAATATCATCAGAAATGACACGAATGTATGAATCACAGCGGCGGGCGCTACGTATAATTGTCTTGAAATACATTCCCTTTTATTTGAATTGGTACAAAGAAAGAAATTGTAGTCATTTTTAGTGACTTTTGAATAATTGCTTTATTTTTAATAAAAGTTTATTAATAATCACATAAATGTAGGTAGCAATACGAAAATCGGCCCAGCCTGACCATAAAATAAATAACATGACTGATGGTAAATTGTTGCAAATCAGTTCTGTTTTGGTGTTCTATCTGGAGATGCAGCAATATGTCTTTATTCAGTATTGTCAGAATTGTCTTTCGGAAAGAAATGATGTTTTACAAAACCCCAGCGGTGTTCGAACCCAGAACCTCGGATACGCTGGCATGTACATATCCACTAGAGCACGCGGCCCGTGATAATTAAATGTTGTATAAAAAGTGAGATATAGCATTCTTAAAGTATGCAAAATTGATCTAATGTTTGTCTCGCGATCGGTTAATTAACTGTATTTGCTGACCCGCCTAAAAGAATAAGACAAATATATTGTATTTGAATCATTTAAGACGAGATGTTATAGATTTTTTGCTTTCCTCTTTCAGTTTGGCAGGATTAAATGTGTATCAAATAGCAACATATAATGTTCAATATGTGTGAAATTGTACCCCCGGGATGCAAACGAGGCTAATAGTCCACATATAATGTAGTTTTGTGTATTTAATCATTTAAATACATTTCCTTAGAGAGCGTCTGTATATTGTATGGAAAGTGTAACACGATTGAGCATGTATTTATTTATTCCGTTCAGATTTCTGCTGTATGAATTTCCGAGAGGAAATCAAAATTACCGATGCAGGCAAATCGAGTAGTTCACAATCAATAATTCAAAAACCAGGAAGCTTTTCCTCCCATTACATGATTCTAAATCGCGTACTAAATTTTAAATGTATTAAACTATAAGCTGACACGATTGACCTATACACACATATGTATGTATGTATGTATGTACACAAATATGATAACAAATTTATAAGAATAGTGTACGTATTGTTCCAAATACGGGGCCCTCCGTGGCCGAGTGGGTTAAGTCGCTGATTTTAACACTCACTCAGTCCCTTACCGCGTGTGTTCGAATCCCGGCAGGGTCATTCGGATTTTCATGCGAAGAAGCCTTCCACCTGGCTTGAGTTAGGTCGGTGGGTCTATCCGGATGCCTCCGTGCATTCGGGGACTCCCTCCCCCTGTAATTAGCTGGACGTCGCTATATAACTGAAATACTGTCGCAGCGACGGTAAATTCAAATAGTGAAGTGTAGTGAAGTGTTCCAAATACATAACAGTTTTGTGTCTGTTATTTTATCTCGGTATTATACAGGTTTAATTATTCCACCTTAAATCCCGCTGCTTCAAAATGCCAAATTTGATTTATGGAACAAATCAAAGTTAGTTTTTTTTTTTTTTTACAATTTCATCAGCAATCAATCATCTAGGATGCTCTAGCAAACGATTAATCTCCTTTTGCATTGTGTAGTAATTGATTTCAAATATTTCTTTCTCACCTTATATGTTTCTTTCTTTTCCTTTCCACAACGTGTTCGAGGTGAGCTATTCTGATCACCAAATGCCTGTCGTCAGCAATTTGCTTCAGAAAATTGTAAAACTTGAGTGAGAGACTTTGGATGGCCCTTAACAAACTTGCTAAAAAAAACCTTGATCCATACAGAACTCTGGTTGTCTTGACAGCCTTAGGATTTTTATTTTAAATTTAGCACACCTCATGGCCCTCTAAAAAATTGCTTAAATGAAGCTGATCCTATGAAAAATCAGTTTTGGCTTGTTTCCTGATAAACTCTATTTAGAAGAAAATCTTAGAATTAAATATATTTTTGCCGTAATAATATTAACCGCATGGTCCTCTACCATAACTACTACAGCATTGTCGATCCCTTGAAAACTAGGATTTATAGATTGCCGGTTATTTTTTTATTGATAAAATCTGTTTAGAGATTCTAAATTCAAATATCATGAAACAAGCAGTAAAGCTGTATAATATATCTACAGTCTAAGCTATTATGATTTTTTATCCTTTTAACATTAAAATGTCCATTAGTCCCCATCCGCATTAACAGAACATTCTTGCTTTACATGAAAAAAAAATCCATGCATTTTAAAGCAGCTTGTTCACAGATGATCGGTAAAAAAAAATAAGAAAAGTTGGTGTTGTTTATTTTCTACTCTCCCTCGTTAATGTCAGTGAAGTCTTTGTTTCCTTGACAAATAATCTCGGCAAGTGTAGATAACATTACTTCGGCGACAGCAGTTAATTATAGAATACGGTATCCCCGAAGCAGGTGCTTGCGGTACCACGTGACACGTTCCGTAACTTGGAGTTTTTACCAGTGTCCAGTTCCGGGTAACGAATTCGTAAGTTCAACCTGTGAAGTGAGCGCATGCGCGAAGAGTGAATAGTGACCAGTCATTTGACGGCAAATCAAACATAGGTTTTATAATTCTAAATACAGTTCTCATAAAGTTTGTGGCGATATTGTCTGGAATGGGGAAAAAAACCATGGACGTAATACACACGTGATTAAAATGTTTTAATTGAAATCAAATTCTAAGTCTATGACCATCTGTGAGCAAGCTGTTTTAACACTACAAAAAGTTATTTATACATGTATCATAAGTATGGGAATGAAACACGAATTATTACGACACATTTCTTTAAAAAATGCGGAAATGGTATTTAAATTATTTCGTGAATTAAGCCCTTTGTTATAGGGCCAATATTTCTCATTGATTGTGATAATTTCAATAGCAGAAATGCTAAACAATTTAACGAGAATGTAAAGTTACCTAAACAGTACTTTATGACCACCCGTCTGATCTCTGCTTACCTTGCATCGCTTTAAGCATACTTTCTGTAATATATGTCGATACGACTTGAAATTCCACAAACATTTTTACATAATAAAACCTTTGATTTAATGCAAAAATCTCAAAATCTAAAATCTCGATATCGAGATTTAATTAGGAAGAAAATAAACTACATTATTCACAGACTTGTCAAAGCATATATTGTTTCAAAATTCTCTACATGTACTATCTTGCAAAATATCATAGAGTTACATTTTCAATTTAAAATTTGAATTTTGATTTTGACCCTGTTAAATGACCTTATTATCAAAAACCTGAATTTAGTGTTTTACAGATTCATTAACTTATAATAATACTATTGTCTATTTTTGTACAAAACTAAAAGTTCTTTAAAGAATGAAAATTGTCTTTTTTCGGTTGAGTATATTATTGGTGCAAAGCAAACTTGAGTTGTATATTTTGGGAGGATGATAAGACACTGCCTTTGTTTTGTAGTTGGCGAGCATTTCTGATGATGTCCCGTCGAGTGAGACACAACTGAAGTGTGGAAAGCATCCGTGCACGGATAATTTGGAAGAACGTTTCTCCCTTACGAACTAGAAAGACTTCAATTGTTTTCATCAATTAGCTCTCACTCTAGAAATTCGGATTCCTCTAATTTTTCTATGTACACAACAGTCATGTCTCAAATTGCGTATCTTTTATTACAATCTCTGAGAAATGATGGTCCTTTGTATAGTAATATCTACATTAACCACGCATATGTTAAGATACATAGCAGCAGTAGAAATGTTGCTGTCATCATCGACAACAATAACATCACCACCACCACCACCAACAACAACATCATCATCATCATCATCATCATCATCATCATCATCATCATCATTTCTTGACAAAATATCCCGTTATCTAAACTATTTCGAACGTTTTACTGATGTAAACCAATATATATATACATAAACATTTAGATTCCCAACATTTTTTTCCATTATACATGGGTGTTCTCCAATGTTTTTCCATGTCTGGAAACATCACAAATAAGCCCATTTTCGATCGATTTGAGTTGCATATATCGGCTCGTCAGAGAGGATGGTGGTTTATCTGAACTTGGTAGACTCAGATTGATTTCTTTCGTATATATTGCTGATACGATTGACCCCGGTTATGAAAGCACGGTATAATTAATTCACCTAAAACTAATCCATGTCTGCATTAGAATTGTATTTTGAAATCAGAATTGCGAACCGCGTGTAAATGAGGTTTGGACTAAGTCACGGAGAGGGAGGAAACTGGAACAATAAATAAACACTCTCTTTTTTCAGGATATCTCAATTTTGCGTGTGGAATTTGATTTTATGTACATAAATTTTATGCATAAAAACGTGTATTCAAAAGTTCCATAAATCTATAAGTTATCAGGTATAATGGGAAAGTTTTTTTTATATAGGTTTGCCCTCCGTCTGCCTGTCTTTCTGTCCGTCTATCCCTCCCTCCGTCTGTCTGTTCGTTCGGATGTCCGAAATCTGAATCCCGCGATAACTTAAAAACTGTTTATTATGAAAATTGGTATATGAATAGATGGCAGTAAGGAGATTCTGCATGTCACTTAATTTTTTTTCTCGGACCAAATTGTGGTTGCTATTATAATGGAAAAAAGTGTGCACCTCATCAGTAGGGGACTCATGTGTTGCGTGCAATACCAGTTACTTGTATTTCTTTGCATGACAAAATGCCCAATTACAGTATGCTCTAAAACTGATTTTCTTTTAATTTTCAGGAACACATTATTGCGTAGACGAGGAATGGATCTCGCCATGTTTAACCAAATCGCACAGATAAACGAGCACCTGTTCCTAAGCAGTGCAGGGGCCATAAAGTCCGAGCGTATCCGCACGCTAGGTATCACCAACATCGTCAACTGCACCATGGAGATCCCGAACCTAAGACTGCCAAGCCTAGAGTGTGTACAGATACATGTAGAGGACACGCCCAGCGCTAGACTGGGGGCTTACTTTGACAGGTGTTCAGACAAAATTCACCAGGTGCACAAAGGGGGCGGGAAGGTTCTGGTGCACTGTGTAGCAGGTGTCAGTCGGTCCGCCAGTCTATGTATAGCATATCTCATGAAATACCAAAGAATGACACTCGAGCAGGCGTACTATCATGTGAAGAAACGTAGGCCAGTCATCCATCCAAACGTCGGCTTCTGGAGGCAGCTGATCGAATTCGAGAGACGCCTCTACGGCCGAAACACAGTCAAAATGGTTCCCTCAGGGATTGGGCCCATACCGGATGTCTACAAGGAGGAAACAAGAAACATGGTCTGGTTCCCATCTCGCAACCACCCCAAACCGCCTTCTTCAAATAACTACAATACAACATATTCTTCTTCATTTGGTCCTTGGTATTGATGTGTTATTCTCAATACGTCTAGTCGAGTCATTGAAAGGGCTGGGCCCGTGTCAAAGTTAAAATGCACAGTATTAACAAATAGAGCCATTTGAACTTAAGCAAGGTACCAGACCAATTTTTCACCGCAAAATTTCACGAAAAAGTCAGAATTTCACGATAAAAATCAGAATTATTCCGATTGCTGTTCTGTTTAGTAGAGTTTTAAACAGAATTTATAATGCGCTCTTCTATACATCTGTAGAACAATCTAGAATAATCGAGTTTTAATTTAAAGACACAAGTTTAAGACTATCTGGAAAACACCTGATTTGATGATATCGAGTGATTCCGTCCTTTGGGTTCTCCAAAAATACTGCAGTATTTGCATGCTTTCTCTGAACAGAGATAGTTTATTTCTATCCATTTCAATCTTTCGATCGAAACTTCCGCCATACAAAATCCCCATTAATCAGAAAGATAAAGGTTACGTTAGCATATCTTTCATGTTGAAATATAACTAGTTATTTCATTTGAAACATTCGCTCAGTGTAAGCTCGTATATTGGTTAAACTAACAGAAGCCATATTTTATTGCATTATTGTACAAACAAAGCTATGTATAAAATGTTTGTTGCACTAGAACGAAACCAAGTCGTAGAATTAATATTATTGCTAAAGTTTTAAGAATTTTGCAAGATTCGTTGTTGTGAACTAAGGAGTATTTTATAGACTTCTCATAGAAAATCAATTTGAAAACCACTATCAAAATTCCTCATCTCTGCATACAAACACACGCATCTGTATGTTCTAAAAGACTAGTGAAATCAGGGACCCGTTTATTAATCTATAAAAAACACAGGGATCATTTCTTGGACATTTGTAGAGCACGCCGCTATGGTGAATTTGTTTTGCTTGTGGTGATTTGTAAGTTTTATATTTGTCGATTTATTGAATATTTTAATTCTTTGCATATTTTGATTTACTGTCAGGTTCCTTGTAACGTATTCACACCACTATTTTCTGTCCGTCTGTTTGCATGTGTCATTTCTTTAATTCAATGCGTATTTATTATAAGATGTTTCTTTTTAATCTGTATTTTTTTTGTTTTTAATTTGTAATGTTTTTATGTATGTACGAACAATTTAAGAGTTTAGTTGTTTTTTTTTCAAAATGGCTTCACGATTTTACGATTATTACATGAAGAGTTTCATAATTTCGAATGATTATTTCATAAAATGTAACATATATTCATATTTTGTAATTACTAACTTAATCCGAAAATATTTTGTAAATACGAACACAAAAACAATACAAATTGAAATACTCGTAAATACATAGCACAGGAAATGTAGTCAATGACGCTGTAGTCTTCAGGAGCGACTATATACGTACTATTGTACATTATATGAGACCAGATCAAATTGAAAGTAATTTAAAGAACAGCTTTGCAGTGTTTTATTTGTTCGATGACACTGTTTGCTAAGGGGAACTACGAAGCCAAATCAACCTGCAATCTCATTAAAATCAGATTCAGTATATTTACTCATATTTCGCTAACTGAATCAAACCACAATTGTGTAAGCCAATCAAATCGGAGCCTACAAAATCGTTAGGTATAACCAGGGGAAGTAACCGCATCAATATATATGAACAAATTACAAGACGGTGTCCTGTTGGGAAAACTACCACACAGTTCCGAGAGTGCCAAATAAACTTCTTTTTGTTCAAGCTTTCATTCTGGTATCCGTAATTTAGTTATATATTTTTTTCACAGCAGTTGTTGAGGCATCCATTTTTAATGTTTTACCGAAGTCATTTAGATTAATTGGTTAAAGCTTTTATTACTTCAAAGTAATCTTTTAAGATATGATTTTAATGAAATTGAATCAACCTGCTATTTATTCGCAGTGTACTCTGGATCTATATTATCTGCGTATGCTATGATATTTCTTATAGCTTTTGAGTGGTAAAGGGCCATCAGTATTAACACTTAAATAAAGTACACCAACACTTTTCATCATAGAATATTTAATTAGACCATACTCATAACAAAATAAATATTTTTCAAGTATTTTAAAAAATTTTTTTTTTTTTAAAATTTTTTTAAGTCAGATCGGGATTTTAAATAAAGTTATATTTTTCATTGACATAATGTATTGTGTGTACTTCATTTTTATCCACATCCACGTGTAGAACATGACTTGTTGTCTATTTTGTCAGTGTTTGGCATATCTTTAAGCTTGCTCAATCTGCCTTTCTGTAGACCTCTCAAAGATAATTATTAAACATATTGTGAAGGAGCATATGCACCCAGTTAAATGAGAGACTTGTATTTAAGTGCTTTTACAGTAGCATCTTGTTTAGATAAATCTTTTGTATGCAAAATCTCAACATCTATAGACGATCGATTTTCAGCCTCAAAGCGAACATTTATAAATGAATAAAGATTGATGTGACACTTTCCGGGAGCATTTAAAACCCCTATGTCCGGGCTGTCAACATCATTGACATGGTGCTTGAAATATTAACAGTTTATTTGGTCGTACACATTCAACCCATTTTTGATATGGGAAAAATGATTATTAACAATCCTATGGCGTCGATATGGAAGTAAAAATATAATGGAACTTACCAATATCTGAACGGTTAGTTTATTTTACGTTGTATAGGCAACAAATCCTAACAATTATTGTTAATCCCTCTTGATGGTTACTGGGTTGGACCAGTACATTGCGCCTGGGAATGTTATAAAAAATTCTTGCCTCAAACGGGTTCGAACCCACAACCTTCGGATCTGCAATCGGGTATGTTACTACTGAACCACAAACGGTTCTGAACTGTTCTTGGACTAGACCAGTACTTAGCTTAATGGAAGTCTTAAAAAAAACTGTCCACAGCGAGGCTCAAACTCGAAACGTTCTGGCCCGGAAATAATTTCAACTACCACTGACAAAACGTCAATGACACATTTACATGAGATAAACTGGAATGTTTCTATTCTCACTCTTAATTCGTTTTTTATTGCTCGTTGTTTCTAGAAGAGTATTTTCTGATTTAAGACGGCAATATATTAAGAAGCGCATTGTTTGTGCAATGTTTTTTATAGCTACGCATTTGAACAAACGGTTAGAGTAATTCGTCCCTTCGTGGGAGTATTCCAGAGAGAGAGAGAGAAGAGAGAGAGAGAGAGAATCAGATTGGAAGAAAGAGAGAAAGACAGTGAAAGATGTACTGCTTAAGTAATGACGCAACTTGTCAGTGTGTTTTAAGTTTAAGAGACACTTGCTGCAAGATGTACAAACTGTTGATATATCAACATACTTTTCTGTCCCACTCACTAGATTTTTATCTTACAGATTTTGAAATGACTTAATACTAAAGCTTGGTCTCTGTTTATGGTATCCTTTATAATTTTGCAGCCGTCACACACGGTTCTTCTTTGAAATTTGAATGCATTCAATTTAAGTTTACGTAATGCGCGATGCTTATCCTCGTTTCATTTATAATATGTCGTCCACTGAAAGCCAGAAAGGCTCATCAGCCTTCTTTTTATATATGCTGATGGAACCTCCTGTCTTTCAGTGGACGATGTAGATCTACATGCATTCTCTAAACTTATTTTACGTTATAATCTAAACACGTGTTTCTTTAAAGTCTACATGTGTAGGAGTTATATTTCAAATATGATGTAACTTTATATCAAAAACATACTACCACAGCCTCCTTTTCTTTCTTTTTTCTTCAATAAAAAAAGAAAAAAACAAGTCCTAAGAACTTTAAATATTTATTGTGACATTTTCAACAGACAAAGCGAATCGATTGCCATTTTTGTGAAAAAAAAAACAAACTTTTTGAATTAACTTCGGCTTTGTTTACAGTTGAAATAACGTGACTAGGGGCATAACCGGTTTGGCAGACTTGCTTCTGGGAACTGTACTATAGTGATAACATCGCATGAATAATTCATTATAACATTTGTATGATATTGTTAATGTTGTTGCTGTAAATGCAATAGATATTACCGCTTGTCATTTATTAGATTCAAGCTTAATTTCAACTGCAACCATGAAGGACACATTTCATCGTTCATAAGACTTGCAAACGTCATTGTTAATGGCCGACTTTACGTCCGCCTTTGTTCGATTTGGTGAAAAAGCTTTCCAGTTGATTGTCACGTATTGAGCTGAATTGGTCACAATGGTAAAGTTTGATTCCAGAATCCGTTGATTAACGACTGTTTGGCATCCATCTGCCAAAGGCAGTCTAAAAAAGAGACGCGTGATCTGCTCACTAGGTTCAAAGTGACTTTTGGCGTATGTACAAATGTATTTTTCATCAGACAATTGATAAACAGAAGACATATTTAAGCAAAATGCAGTAATCAATTAAAGAAAAGTTTTAATGAGGAAAAGCAAAAAGCCAGCATCAATCTCCATAGGGAGGTGCAAGTAATGGACAAAAAACCTGCTTGTTTCTGATGTCAATGATGTCATATCCTGCAACGTCACCACTACTTATTTTAACATCATATCAGCATATAAAGCGTATTCTATGGTGGCATATTTCTGTCAGCCACTTATCCACCTAGCTATGCCGAAACTTTTCTGAAAAATTGTCACATAGTCAGTTAGTATCTGGCAAGTAGAAAACTTTCGTGTTATCCTCTTAGGTATCTTAACAGAACAAAACCGCCTGTTAGTGCCCACTACTGCCAGCCATATATTCACTTAAGTGAACTGGATATCTCGCCTTTTTTCAAGTTAGTCAGTTAAATTATGTGGATAACAAGCATTTTTTTCACATAATTATCTGAAAAAAGGCATGGTATCCAGTTAAAATAAGTGAATATGTGATTGGCAGTAGTATTATCTGCTACTTTTCGTTAGTTTTTCAATATAATCCCCATTAACCGAGTGCATGAATATATTTCATTATTAAATATACATTTGCACAAGCCTTGGTGTTGTGTTGTATCTAACGTCAGTCTTTTTTCTAAATTTTTATTGCTGAATGTACCTCTTTTATCCCTACTGATTTATTCAACTTTCTTTTACATGATAATTGTAATCGTACCGGTTCCGGTGCCCGAGTAGTTAGACCGCCCCGGAATCTGGAGGCCGTGGTTTCGATCCCCGGCCGTGGCATACCAACGTCGTAATAAATGGTAGCAATCCAGGTTATCAAACGGTACAAGGCGTTGGAATTTAATATAAACACATTTTGTTTCGATGAGTCTTGTATTTTCTTTCAAATCGATTGTAGTTCAAATAATGAGATTTTGTTTTGCTCAAAATGAAAAATATGATGAATGTTGCATGGCATTAACTAAGGCGATAGTGAAATGATTTGTTTTTCTTCAATAATGTTTTCTTTGCTAAACATTTCTAGCATAGAATATATTAAGAAATTTGAGAATGAATAAAAAGAAATACTATCAACATTTTTTAACCTGTGGTGGTGGCCTTTTGGAACGATGTTGTTGTTGTTTTAGATAAAAGGATACAGAAAAAAACACCTTTAATGTCACTAATACATAAACCCTACCAAATACTTCAACATTTTCTAATGGAGACGTTCCCAGTTTTTATTACCTCTTTTATGTAATGAAACGGATACAGTTAACTTATCTCCGTAGACTTAAAACAAACTAATCGATATCTATAAGTTATGGATTATTTCCTATCACAATTCAACCTTCCGACCGGAGAAAATCAATCGTGTTTTCTCGATACAAAGTTTTAGACGAATTATAAAGAGACGGGGTGTTTTTTGACTAATTATCCCCCCCCCCCCCCCCCCACGTTGAGGGAAACATTTGATTTTGTGCTCTCTGTCTGTTTGGATGTCAAAAATCGTATCCACTCTATAACTTTATCATTCCTGGTAGATTTTGAAATTGCTTTAAATTGAGAAACAAAAACCAGGTCCGTACTCTAAGGTCAAGGTCTTTTTAAAGGAAAAAACGGGGGATTTTTCATCGTGTCCGCTAGGTGGATTTTGAAATTATGAAATGTAGGCCATGTAACGTAGCCCCAAGGTCATGGTCACACTTAAAGGTTAAAAGTAAAGAATGGGGTCTATTTTTCGTGTTTGAAGTCATTATTCAATGGATTTTGAAATTACTTGGCCGCAGCACAAATGTCATGGTCACCTTTGAGAGGTCAAAAGTCATAAGCCCTGATAGCGCTAAGGTGGTCGTGTCGATGCGTGGATGCATATTCAGGATATTTTTAATGCCCCCAAAAGGTGATAGTAGTAACTGAACACACATTCAAGAACACCGGCAGCAAGTCATTAGCTGATTAAAAATAAGAAAAATAATATCAACATGTATGGGAAGAACCTCATATATGGTTAGCTGGTTGAGGAGACACATGTTTATGTTTCAAAAACAATCCCTATTCTTCAAGCAATTATAGTGAAATAATAATGAAAATTATAACCAATTAGCTAAAATGACAATATTCATCTCAAAATGTTTTTGAGATACTCTGGCCAAATTAAACAAGGTCGTTGAATATAATTAATTTAATTTCCATTTTATTCATCTGTTACGTGAGCTATATTTATACAGATATGGAAGGGTGAGAGCGAAACTGGGCGAAGTGCTTATATATTTATATGCACTTAGCATAGTTTCGCTCTCACCCCTCGATATGTAGATAACAGGTAGAATAAATTGAGGGCATCGTAGTCCAATGGTGATATACGTGACTGTGGTTCAAATGGTCATGTATTCGAACTTCGTTGAGGGCAGAGGTTTTTTATGGCTCTCCTGGCGCAAATAATTGATCGAACCCAGGAGACAAAGGGAAGGAATTATTACATGTAATAAAAACTTGTTTTCCAATCGATGTAAAAAAAAAAGTTAAAATTACTGGTAATATATTTTTGAAGGGCACCGTATATCGGTGTTACTACTTGTATTTCGAAGGTCATGGTTTGAACACGTTAAGAGTAAAAAAATCTTTCATGACCTATCTGAGAGTAAAATACTAGTCCAACCCGGAACAACTATTATAAGATGTAATAACATGTTTCCAAATCGACGTAAAAAAATAAGATAGAAACAATAGAAACAAACAAACAAAACCACGTTCCTAGATGGATACAACAGAAACCCCCGATGCTGCATTCAAAAAATGAAAACCAAAACAGCTTAATGTCTGACTAGTGAATACAGTTCTAGGTTACTGAGTACATCTGTTGTTTTGATACACACAACACGCCATCTGTTTCTCATATCCGATATTATTTCTTAAAATCCTCTCTGGACAAGATATGCGTGTTTGTAAACAAGGTGCACACATGTGTTCATTTAGTACAGGATGCAGAATGGCGGCAACTGTCGGAGTTTCTCCGTGAATCTATCAGTCGTCCATGTTATTCTTTATGAAAGAGATAGTATCTGTTTGTTTTACATTCTGACAAAGCGCAGATGCGGGCCTTTCAGTTCGTTTTAATATTTTAGCAAATCAAACTGGTATTTTGATAATCAAATTTCAGATAATACTTTTATTCAAATACATCCTTCATAAAAAAAGGTAAAACCGAAATGGCTTGGGGAACAAATTTCATTCACACGCAATGAATAAAAATAATTATGCAATAACAAACTTAAATAGGCCTGAATTTTATGGTAAAATCATAAATATTAATTTGTTTGTCGTAGATGTCAAGTTCTTAATTCAGAATTCCCAATTATTTCCGATACACAGAACTGCTCTTGTGTTTTTAAGGATAAAAAGACATTAAACTTGGTTCAATCGAATGAATACACGTAAGAAAACTTGGCAAAACAACTGAGCCGAATATTTATTTATTTATTTATTTATTTATTTATTTATTTATTTATTTATTTATTTATTTATTTATTTATTTATTTATTCTATTTATTTATTTATTCTATGAAAAGTAAACAAAAACCCCACTGAAGTCTGATGTGGTTAGGATACCCCATTATGTGCATACACAGTACTTAATGCGTTGCTTATTTTAACGTTTAGCTCTAATCTACAGAGATTTATTCCGTACAAACTATACTTACAGTCACCTTAATTTCACTTCCCATCGACAATAGTTCAGTCATTTTTGGAAAAGTTTACATAAAAAAAAAACATGAATTATATCATCATGCATCTCTGCAGTGTTATGGTCACTTTAATAGCAAGCCTTGTAATATTTGCAACTGATTCCCAGACAAGTTGTCTCCCTTTGCAACTATTTTTTTTCTCATAGCAAGAATCGATACAACTCCGCATATAAAACTGTCTATATAGACAAGTTGTCTCCCTTTGCAACTATTTTTTTTCTCATAGCAAGAATCGATACAACTCCGCATATAAAACTGTCTATATAGACAAATTGTCTCCCTTTGCAACTATTTTTTTTTCTCATAGCAAGAATCGATACAACTCCGCATATAAAACTGTCTATATAGACAAGTTGTCTCCCTTTGCAACTATTTTTTTTTCTCATAGCAAGAATCGATACAACTCCGCATATAAAACTGTCTATATAGACAAATTGTCTCCCTTTGCAACTATTTTTTTTTCTCATAGCAAGAATCGACACAACTCCGCATATAAAACTGTCTATATAGACAAATTGTCTCCCTTTGCAACTATTTCTTTTCTCATAGCAAGAATCGACACAACTCCGCATATAAAACTGTCTATATAGACAAATTAGATCAGAAGAAAACAACAAGTTAACAGTAGTGTCAGAGAAATTAAAAAAACAAAAACATGCTAAGTAGGTTTTTGATCAGAAGCAGAGTAGAGGATTACACAACAAATATCTACCGAATATTATTTATTAGGCTCCGTCTATTCTTAGTTTATAGCTTGATATGATTGGAAAATGCATCAAGACCATATCACCGTGGCTGATCAAGAAAGTCACGTTAAGCCAATATGCTGAAAAGTGACCGTTTTCTTTTGTGTAAATGACCGTTTGAGGATGACTTTAAGCAATCTATACAGACACTCGTGCTTTCTATTCAAATTGTCGCTATTCCCATTACAAACTCTTGTTATTTTGCTCTTTCTTTTGTATCTTTTATAAATTCCTAGTAAGCAGTAAAAAAAAGTCCGTACACACTACGTATGGCCATATGTAGCATCTGCAATAGCTTTAGGGAGTGGTAATTTACATACGATAATAATTTAGCCTTCCTCACTTCTGTCCATAACATAGCAATACATTATATCATATACACACATACATACATAACATAAAAATACACTAATTAACATATTCTCTCTCAACACACACATATGCGCATATTATTTTCAATTTCAATTAATTTGAATGCGGGTTTTGTAAGACAGCAAATTAATCACAATTTTTTAAACGAAAAGAAAAATCACATTGTAAATTCATGCATGATCCACTTTGTCATCACTTAATGTTATTTAAAAGGGAGACTTTGAAATGAGTAGCATTATGATTACTTGGGCAATTTTCCACGCAAATTAATCTTGATAATCAATAACTTCAGTATGTAATTCGCGAAGATATTGTGAAACTGGCAATTTAATTGTCTATTGAAAACACAAATACATCGATGCTATAGAACATAATGGATATCAAAACTAGGAAAGGAAAATTAATATGAACAGCCACCGGTGAACATGTATACATTCTTTGACATTTTCGGTGACCAATGCTTATTTTCAGGAGCTTATTTCACAAGTAAAAATCCGGTTGGTATTCTACTGTATTTAAAAGTAATTGCGGTAATAGTTTGTTTTTTCAAAAGGGAAACCTTTTTTATTAGAAGCTTCTCACTGTAAAAACTGCTGTTGATAGTCACATTTCTTTTTTCAGACAAAAAAAAATAAGGAAATCAACGTATCGATTATTGTTCAAACTGAGTTTAAGTATGAATCTACTTTGTCATGATGCGAATATTTTTCGTCATTTATCAATCATTATCGCTCGCTATTTTCAGTTTCTTATTCTCAGCCGGCGTGTAAAGCAATGGGTATCCCACTGTGTCCGATCTGAAGGAAACATTTTATCGTCTGCTGCAAATGGCGCTGTAACCGGGTCTAAAACAAAAACCCACAGGACTAATATGTCTCTCGCAGAAAATGTACCACGCACGTTATTAAATAAGTTAGAAATGGAGTGGTGAGACCCTTAGCAGATCGTGAATTATTCAAAAGTTTCGCTATGACGCAGTGATTGAGTTCTTTAATGTGAACCGCTGTGATGAAGTGGGCACGAAACAAACACTGTCGTTCTAGAAACTCATGACATTCGTCTGCTGCAGAAGTGGGACCGTTGCCAGGAAGCAGAAACTCCACACCGAACGTAGAAGTGGGTTATAGAAAAAATGTTAAAAAAAAATGCCGACAAGAATAAAGCTATTTCGAATAGATGCATCGTGATAACAATTGCAAATTGCTTAGATCATCGCTATCTGTGATCAAGTCTGATGACATTTAATTATTAGCTTCTGATAATAGTTATTTGTAATTCAATTGTTTGCAATTACATAATTGTGATATTTCTTTTGCAATGAATTTTAAATATTTCGTAATCATCAATAGTTTCGCAATTTCGTTTCAACAAGTCCCAATTGTCGAGTGGCTAGAAAGTCAAACTCATAACTGGAATGTTATGGCAGTCGCAGAGTGAACAGTCAAGTTTCTGACTAAAGCGTTCTTAATGAAGGTGAACTAGGTCGAAACTGAAAGATAAATATAAGGCCTCGTAAATTTCTTTCAGGATAACACGTACAATCCAAGTGATTTTTATCTAGTATGAATCTTGTAAGAAAAAAAAAGAATTTTGCCTACCTACCTACCCATTTCTCTAGACTAGGGTCGGGAGAGGGGAAACAAAGATTTTTTAAAGATGGCCTTATAAAGATTTTTTTAACATACAGACATATCATAGCTTTCCCATACCACTTTGGGCCTTTTATCGCAGACATGTGTTGATTTACCCTCGTGTGCTCTATACAAAGAAGGCCACTCTACAATTTTAAAGGGGGTGATTCATCCCGTTAATGTTCGTACCCTATCAGTTACACTTAAGGTCATGGGTTAGATCCCATAGTTGTTAAAACAGTACTGGTGTAGCTACCAGGGCTGACCGTCGTTAACAGGATAATGTAATGGGGACTGGTATCATGCAACTTTACCACGGCTTAATACCATTGTGCTAGGTACAAGGTCCACAAAGGACGGACATACTTTCGATAGAACGTTAAAACCAAACCAGAATCATTTTTATTTGTCAATAATAATTCAGCATGCAGTCCTCTACCAGAACCCCGGCAGACATTATTATTACAATAAAACATTAAAAAAAAAACATTTTTGGGAAATGCTGAAGGCGCCTTATCATCAACCCATTGCTGATTACTTCTCTCCTGCACATCTGATTTATGTGAAACTCTGTTAAAATGAGATTACACAACAACGCTAAAATATGGGAAAGTGATGGTATAATTTATTCTCAAACGGTTGTATTGCGTGTAGCTCGATTTCCTATACTTTCATGCGGGTATTTTAATTGAGTTATATATTCCTGCATTTATTTATTCATTAACATATGCACACTATTCAGAACGCTTGCATGACGCTTAATGTAGTTGTGTCATCCTGGGATTGCTTGCACTTCCTTATTTGGCGTCATCATCGTCCCAAGGGACACCAATGACGTGATAAAGAACCCTGTTCAACCAAGTCTGTTTCTGCATGTATTGTTTATAATTGAATATATATAGAAATAATGCAAATTAATCAAACGTATACAGTTTCTTCAAAGAGTGATACAAAAATATATGACCAGACCAGAAATTTACCCAGAAAGGAATGTTCAATACCCGGAGCCCTTAAAACCAAGCATGTTTAACCCTTTCCCTCATAGAGGAAACCATGAAAAGACCTATGCGAACAACATAAAACCAGATCAGCCTGCGAGTAACTCGCTGCTCCTCAGTGGTCTGGAAATAAGAATTTTGTAATTAAATTTGGTAAGGTTTAACTGTGGTTTTCTGCAGATCAGGTTTTATGTGGTACCTATTGAGTGCGTCAAAATGAGTCTGTATGAGGGAAGGGGATAATATACAATATCCCCGTTAATGTTGAACAGATATGGAACATTTTAAATGGTGTTGTAACTGATTTAAATGTAATTTGGCAAGTGCTCATAAACAAAACCAAGCTTCAGATTGTTTTTAATATTATTAGAATTCAAGCAAACATATCGGGAGCGTATAGTTTTAAGTTGTACAATACTCAAGTAATCATTTACAACATCAAATTTAGTATTGCCATGTCATTGAAACGTAGGCAATAAGCTTTGCAAAGTTGTTAACAAGTTTTGGTAAACAATTTTACATCCTCGTTAACCAATGTTGTTCACTACCTTTGAAAAAGTTCGTAGATGTGTGCCATAGAGCCGTTCTTCTGATTGGCCGCTGCATCATTTTGTGATGGGAAATCAATATTATTGGCGCATCACGAAGATTTTACAGTGTATTTGGCAAGCGTTTGGCAAAAAAAGCGTCGATTAGATTCCTGAATAAGGCCAGGGGGTTTTACGCATTCAAGTGATAACATTCTCTTTGGATCTCTGACGTTACTACGGTGTTATTCTATAGAGATGTGATTATTTTAGAATGTTAAAAACCAATTTCTGTTTGTCCCAGTTATTTAAATAAGGCATCTGTGCTGCGGGTGATACACTTTTTGTTTTTAACCTTTGTTATCGGGGACGCCAACCGCGACTTACCAAAGTCTTTGAAAATGGTACTGGTAGCTCCCTGCTTGGCGCTCAGTACAAATACAAGGAGTTCCAAGACTAGTTGGCCAAGTATCAGGATAACGTAACTGGGTGTTGCATCTCGCCATATGTCTATGCCGTGATACTGCAATGTACGATATTTATCTCAAGTAGACAGTCTCCAAATGACTGAAATAAAGTCGGTTTGACGTTAAACAAACAAACATACAAGTGGCTATCGGTGACTTTATTTGATAACAACTGCTACCTATCAAATACGTATATATGGGGAACGAAAAAGAGTCCCCCCCCCCCCCCAGACATTGTCTTCAAATAATCAATCGGTCGCAGACATCTACTTCATAAAACTTAGATTGCCATGTTCTTATCTTACACATAATTCATTCATTTTTCAAATTGCATTTCTATTTAAAAATGTCAACAAAGTTACTGCATTAATTTTGTTTTGCAATAGAGATACGGTTCGTTAGAAATGTGTTTTGGTAGAATGCTGTATGCCTAATAAAAAAGGAAAAGCGAACTACAGTAAGTGCTGTTATTTTGAGATAATGTATTTAATTCGAATACGTCTGTTTACTTGTAAACACAGGGCATGTAATTTGTCAGAAATTAAATCGGGCTTGATATGAATTTTCATTTGTTGAGTTCCTTCTTATTGGATTTTATTGTACAATTATTTTTTTATTCTGGATATTCGTTTTGTTAGTGTGGTGATAAAATTATTGGATTCCAAAACACTGTTAATGCATAAATTTTAGTGGAGGACATATATTCGCGGATTTAACACCATTAAGACTTTTTAGAGTTATATAATAGACCTCACTTTTTTTCTGTAAAATAAATTATCGAATACTAGTATAGGTTCTAAGGAATGGTTTTATTACTATTTCAACAAAATTAATTTTAGCGAAAAACAATGATATTGAAGTATCCAAGAGTTTGTTTAATGCAAGAGGTTTGTTATTTTGAAAGCCATTGTCGTGTTGGTATTTTTAGTTTGTATTTCATTGTAATGTTATCTTTTGAGAAAAATATAACG
>CM037779.1:24568532-24618532 GCA_021229015.1 Solen grandis | reverse complement strand
AAACAAATTAGACTGCACTCTATGATATAATAGAAGTAAAAGAATATAAAAATAATATTGAATGATCTAAAACATTAATAAAAAGTACATTTGCATAAAGATATAAATGCACAAATAATGTGATTGAAAATTAGTGTTTTATTTTCAAACATTGATAGAAAATGGTGATTTAAATCATATTGTTCTTTTGATCCTCAGTTATTATGCTATTGCGTAGAATACTTGCTTTGTTGTCTGTAATGTTTCTATGCATTATTCAATTAGTTTTTGTTTGGTGTTGTTTTTGATATTGCTTTTTGGTGAAACCGTTAAATGTGGCGTTGGCAATAATAAATGACTATAATGGACCTTATACTGCCGTTATATTACAAAACATAGCCAAATGAAATATAAAGTTTGAAGAACATCATTGATTTTACTTTAATAATCATCGTTTACATGTATATTGTTTTGTATATTATAAAACAAATTAAATTAAATACATCACCGTATTTCCAGTCACGAAATTTCCAGGAAAAGTTTTGGAAACCGATTTATGGAATTTTATAGTAAATGAAAGCCTTTATAGACTTTGAGCAAAATAGTCTATAACTCCATGTCAATGGATGCTTGCATCTGCACTGAAGTCTTCTGAAGCATTCGAAGGACCATGATTATAATTAAACAATGGATGGATTACCTGAAATGTTACATCATATACTGAGCACTTGGTTCTGATACTTGCTGTATATTTGTATAGTGTTCCTATCTACAATCTTATTTTTATTTCCAGAAAGGGATAAATTTGTCAAATACGTGAAATTAGTGTTTTTACAATTAAAACGTATGACACATTTGTATTATTGCTAATTTATTTTATCTCACCACAGATATCTTTGTTCTAGACACTAAACAGAATGTCTTATATGATTTGCATAAGTAAACCTGATAAATGATAAATATGGCGTTTTGCCTGTTTTTAATTTCGCAAAATAAATGGCTTTTAGACTTAAAAGATTTTATCATCATCACCACCACTACCATCTCTCTCTCAATCTCTCTCTCTCTCGTTGTTTTACGAAAACCAGTATATATAGATAACACCATTTTTTTTAACAGCTATGCTACAATTGCATGTATATTTTATGTTTAAAAGACACTGAATGCAACTCTGTGAATATGAATCTGATTATTTTGTAGTGATAACTAACTTCTAACCGCATTATCATCAATATTTCAGAAGAGGTGAAGTCTTGCTTGACAACGAACTACGAATAATCCAGGTATGACGCAATATGTCAACATCCTGTTTTCACTCTTCTTTGATGTTCATCTTCGTCAGTGATTTCTGGGTGAAAAAAAAAATAAACGGCTATTATTCGTTTTTTTAGGTTAATACATAACAAAAATCACAATATGTGACCTTATACCACGTCAGTGTTTCTACAAAGAATAAAGGGCCTGTAACTTTAAGATCTATCAAAGAAAAAGAAAAGAAAAGAATATTTTCCATCAAGTCAATGCTTTTAAACATAAATATGTCGATACGCCAGACAGAAAATAAATCCATGGTTTTGCAAAGGGCGATTTAAGAAACACACGTTTATTTTATCGAATATCTAAACATCAGACAAAAGTCAATACGCTAAGCTAGAAAAATTCCAAGAAATAACGGTAGAGTAGTTAAGCACACTTAATGTCTACTGGCGTACAGGCGGGCGGACGAACAAACTGAAAGACTAACTGGTTTAAGTATCTTTGTATTTACATTTAACTGAATTAGAATTATATTTGTTACACTAATTGAAAATATGTTTCGGTCAAGCTCATAGCGTTGGTCGATATCAGTAATGTTGATTGACTGGCTTCAATGTCATGATTAATTCATTAAAAATATTAATAATCGGCTTTTTAGAATGTAACTGTCAAGTTTGCTATGACAAATGCACTGCCTGTTCATTGTGACTAACAAGCATGTTTTTTTTTAATTTGTTCAAATTTTACAATAATAGTAACAAATAAAGCAAATAATAAAATAGAATAATTAATGGACAGTATGTTATAAATCTGCACCTAACAGTTGTTTTGTTTATTTTCAGCTTGGTTTCTAATCACATGACACACACCAGGGAATTTGTGACGTGACTATTTGGACAATAACCGGCGATTACACACCGGAAGTACCTCAGCGGCCATTACCGGAAGTTTACTACATCGAGGATGGTTGCCGAATCTGTTTATCGGAGTGTGATAGTACCAGAGAGCTGAAGCTTTCATGTCATATGGGTGATGTTCCGAATATTTTACTTTATCCCACCCACTATTTGTGATGTAATTTTGAATAAAGCTTTTGTAATTAATATTAAGTTGGTAACTTTAAATAATTTATTTCGAAAGTATATAGATTTACCATAAAGAAACAATTTGCAAGAAAAGAAATATTCATTGTATGAACATAAAGAATATCGTCATTTACTATTTCCATGCAAGAATGGCCTTGTCTTTGCTGGTTTTTAATTCTTTAAGCAGTATTTTGGTCTATGGTATCTATTAGATATCAAATTACCATTTTGGAGGATATGAATCCAATTGAACTGTGAAGTAATTACCAATAAATAATATTGATGCAGTAATACAGCTACATACGATGAATTATTTCAATAAGTGCCTAAATGAATAATCGTCTTTGGTTTCAATAGCAACCGTATTTCTTTTTAGGTTCTTTCTGCTGACTCCGTCATTTTTAATGTATGATTATCAAAGCAGATCATGTGTTATATTTCCTACTTTGTTTTTCTCTCCTTTCAGTAGCCTGTAGAAAATAATTATTAACTATTTATATTTGTCTGTTTTGCGTTAATTGTTGACATTTTGAACATTTTAATGGCTATATGTTGAGTGATATTTAGGGATTATAACAAGATAAACGATCTTTGCGTCATGTGATAAAATGTCATTTGGGATGTACAAATGTTTGAAAATACAAAACAAAAAAAAAACAAAAAAAAAAAAACAAAAAAAAAAAACAAGCAGACGTGTAGGTATTGCTGCTATTGATTAAGTAAAACTTGTGTCAATGTGAATGCAAAACAATTTAATTGACAGATATATTTCTGTTGGTGTAATTGTTGATGGTATTTCTGAAAAATAATGTGTTTATGTTAAAGTTTTGTCATTCTCATTAAAATCAGCTCTTCGTATTAGCTCCGATACTCTACGCTACGAAAACTGACAACATCCCGTGAAAGGTCGTCTCACGTCAAGAATATTAATAAGAAAATGATGTCTAATCAGATTGCGCGTTCCAAAACAATTAGAATGTGAAACCCCTGGTGATTTTCGCAAAATAAAAATTTCCGTTTACTGCCGTTAGCTTGCGAATATTCACGAAGTTATACCCAAGCATTTTAACGTCGACGATTTGGTTGGTTAATCAAAGGTTAATTTGAGACGACCTTTAATGTGATGTCATCAGATCTTACCAAGCGAGCGTTAGTTAGGATATGGATTTAATGAGATTGTGGTTGGTCGGATAATGATATATGGCTAAGTTGTTTATTAAATCAAATGTTAATGGCATTTGTCCAGAATATTGCATATTTCATATGATAACATATCATTAAAAATATACATGTATATATCATTTATGTAACTAAATTACGTAAACATATTTCATTGGGATGAATTAAGCTAAAACCTTAAGTTATTGCCACAAACAGACCTGGCGAATTCAGCCAAACATACTTAGAGTAAGCAATACTTGATTACTAAGAAGTGAATTTCAAAATTATTGTTTCTCTAATAAAAACATAACAAAAATAAAATTTCTCAACTTCTTACCAAATATTGTTGATTATTAAAATAATAATTTATGTCAAGTTAGTCATGTACTTATATATTTCATTCAACAGGAAAAGTGGAATGTCTTTCTACCCAATCTAAGAATTTAAGTATTACTTAGCGCTTAGTGTTGATAGACTCGTAGAGTTAAATACAATCATTTGTTTATTGGGTTTTACGTCCCACCAACACTATTTCAGTCAGTTGGAGACAATAACTTCTTGAAGATATTTTGCTGCTACACTGCATCATCAAGTGACATACTATTACACCCGGTAACATTATCCTGACATCCGACGGCTGTCTTACATTTATGCTTAGCGCCATGCAGAATCTTTCAGATTTTTTTTCACGTTTTTCAATTATGGCGGCATTAGATAGAAGCCCTTGCTCTTGTGGCGGATGCTCCCTCTACCATAGACGGGATATAGAACTACGCAAATAAAATGTTTAATATTCAGCAGATGAATCAGCAATTTTTTTAATGTTGTTTTTGTTGTTGTTTTTGTTGTTTACAAATTTAGTTATGTCATGTTATTCCGATTTATTGTTTAAAGAGCTATAAATGAATGGAACACTTGTTTTATCGGAAAGATATTCAGGTAATGAAAATTTCACTGATAACCATATATCTTATGGTGAATAAAAATAAAAAACTGTTATTAGTTTCGAACAGTTAAGTTTTTTTTTAGTAGATACAAAAAACTGCATGAATCGTTAAATACAGTTATAATATTTTCCAAAACAAACAAAAGTAGATGATTTGATTTGAATAGCTAACTGACAGCCCCGGATACTTATAGTTATTTCTTTATAATAGCGTAGTAATTTACTCTGATTTCATTGATTCAGAAAGTTATGACGTCATTGTACATGATCTATCTGGTAATGGATGACTAGATAGGCAATTCAGCACTTCTATCGACAAGAGGAAATCCTGACTGGTGTCACAGAAAATGTTTTCTCCAGACAGTTGCAGTTTGCTATAATGAGGGTCACAAAAATGTACTGATTTTTTTTTCTCAAGATGCAAGAAAATTGATACAATGTCAAAAGGAGAGTCCCTATAGTGAGCTGTCTTTGACCATTGTCGCATACTTGTATATTTAGCGATTTGTATATATTGTATATTACATGTAGATGACATACGGCGTAACAGTGTGTAGATGGTAGTCATTTTTTAATATTTATACGATATTTATATATTGAAGCTTTTAGTATGCTGTTTGCTATAATAATGCTGTGTTTTTATATTACCTTTTTTATCATCGAAAGTCACCGATTCAGTTTAGAACCAAACTGAGTTCAGCTCAAATACCCCTCGTGTTTCATATTGTATGTAATAGTAGCTGTACACATTGTTTGTCATGTTGCAAAGCTGTATTATCAAGTTGCAAAGCTGTACTGCCTGAGTGCAAAGTCCATCTGCCATATTGCAAAGCTGAAGTGCCTGAGTGCGTTGCAGTGGCGTACTGTCACGTTGCATAGCTGTACTGCCATAGTGCAAAACAATATTGCAGTAGAGCAAGTCATATTACCATGTTGCAAGGCCGTACTGTCACATTGCAAAGCTGTAATGACATGTTCCAAAGCTGTACTATCATATTGCAAAGCCGTACTGTCACACTACAAAGCTGTTCTGGCATGTTCCAAAGCTGTACTGACATGTTCCAAAGCTGTACTGTCACATTGCAAAGCTGTACTGTTATATTGCAAAGTTGTACAGTCATGTTGCAAGTACAGTTATATTGCAAAGCGGAATTCCCATGCGCCGCTGTACACGACGTGCATTCAGTTAGAGTTTCTAAGCATACTGTTCCCTGCAACATGATTTCCACGGGTCGTCGCTTGAGGGTCGAACAACAAAATGTGTTCCTCCAGAATATATCAGTTACCAGTAATCATGTCATGAAAGTTTCTGTGTGGAAACTAATGCTTAGTTGCTATATTCTTGTATCCCTAAACACAAGTGTATCCACTTAAGCGCAGGTTGCGTGGTTTATATTACCGTAATATTTTCCAAATGTAAGTTAATTACTTCCCGCCTCGTATTTGTAATATTTCTCTACTGTGTCTAGTGAAAATGTAAGGAAATTAAAACGCTCGTAAATTTTCCCATTTTTATATAGACATTTCCATTTTGGCAGGAAAATTATAAATAGTCCGATACAATTATGTCTAATACTGGGCGTCAAGTACACAGTTTACAGATAGGGAGGAATGAAAAGAAATGGCCAAAATACTATTTCATTTTTTCCTTGTTGGCCCAAAAAGCTGTTATTTCCTCTATTAAGACAACTACTATGTGCAAAATATGATTCTGTCTCAGATATTTGTTTGTTAGTTGAATAAAGATAATAACATAAACGCATATAACATGTTAAATATCTACTACCGATTTAGCGAAACTTTTCATATTTTCGAATTACGTTAGTCCCGATTGTAAATTACATAATTTATTGTTTTGACAAGTTTGTTATCTCTTTATTATCTCTGTATATCAAGGATTAATGCTAAATCTTTTATGAATTAAGGTTTAAGATATTCTTTTGAAACTTTATAATATTGTCAAGTTTCCATGATTACGCAAAATTCCAACGTCAGCGGTTGTTTTAAAGGGAAGTATTTGCTATAGAAATACTTAGATTGTGATTCAGGGTATTTGAAATAAAACACAGCTTTCTATCTTTATTCACCAGATTAAACAGCCGCATTTATAGGATAAATCTTATCATTTATTCGAACTCATAGTCAGTCGATTGTTTAAAAAGAATGGATTTTTTGTTTTGTTACCTAAGACCAAGGAATTTGGAAAATTGAAGTCGGCACAATGTGATATGGAAAGCTGCTTTTGCGCAAGTAACATGGAGAAACTCTGACAGAAAATATGTTATTTATTAATAAAATATATTTTTGAAAATATAAACCAGCCTTTGTTTTTTCTCCTCATGCCAGTTGAAATATATTTAACATTTTGTATGTATTGAATAATTTTGTTAAGAATTATTTCGAACTAATTTCTTTTAAAGTTTACTGGGAAATAAGTTCTTACAGCTAATCCTTTATAGTGTTTCTTTGTTGGACTTGTACTTTGCGCAAGGAGTTTGGTCCCAAACGTGATTTGAACAAACAACCTTCGGACCCGCAGTCCATTTATAGATAGAAGTTAAACGAGGATATTAGACGCATTAAATGGTAGGTGAAATATATCACCTCGATTCTCTCTCTCTCTCTCTCTCTCTCATGTTTATTTATTTATTTAGTGGCTCTGTTGTCATTGACTGTTTTAATTACACTCGTAGCATCCTTAATCATGAATGATTAAGATTTTAAGCTGAATGCCATTCGTAAGTCAGTGAGAAATACCCTTAGATTTTATGGAGAGAGTATTAAACTGGTCGCATTTCATATGCCATCAGTAAATAGTATAGGAAAATACTCGTACATTTATTGAAATGTATATGCGTGCTTTCTATTTTGCCCTTGAGTATTACTACATACGTGTATTTGTTTCAAACTCATTTCTTTTTATGTAGGTTGGGGAAAAACTCATACAAATTCTTCTTGACAGTTACTTGTTTAGTGCCACTACTTGCCACCACTGGGGTTCGATCCCACAACCTTGGGATCCACAGTAATGTTATTAATCACTGAATCACGGCGTCTATTTAATGCATGTAATGCCATGACAAGAAAATCAGGGACGTATCGATTTTTGGCCTTGGAAAATCGCTACGTTCCTGCATTTTTAATGGCATGTTACGACAATCACCCAAGCGTGGTGCATTGTGTGGTGCGTTCGATTATCTGTCTGGTAAAGTTGTCCTATATACAGCATATTAAACATCCATGTTCACGCCGACAAAGGTTTTGACCAAAACGATTCCGAATATAATGTAATGTTACGTTTAAAAAGACTTGTTGAGAATATTTAAACTTTACTTACAAATGAATTGGATTCTAACAGTGCTCCCAAGCATTCTATATTAGAGACGTTATTCCATATTCGAAACGTAACGTTTTTCTTTGTAATCGTAAAGTTACTCCACATTCGAAACCTTTTTACATATTTTATTCCATGTGCAAAACTTTATTCCATATTCGAATCGTTTTTTGGAACTACATTCCATATTTGAAACGCTATTCCATTATCTTATTCCATATCTTATTCCATATTTGAAACGCTATTTTCCATATCTTATTCCATATTTGAAACGCTATTCCATATCTTATTCCATATTTGAAACGCTTTTCCATATCTCTATCCATATTTGAAACGCTTTTCCATATCTTATTCCATATTTGAAACGCTATCCCATATCTTATTCCATGTTTGAAACGCTATCCCATATCTTATTCCATATTTGAAACGATCTTATTCCATATTTGAAACGCTATCCCATATCTTATTCCATATTTGAAACGCTATCCCATATCTTATTCCAGGTTTGAAACGCTTTTCCATATCTTATTCCATATTTGAAACGCTATCCCATATCTCATTCCATATTTGAAACGCTTTCCCATATCTTATTCCAGGTTTGAAACGCTATTCCATATCTTATTCCATATCCAATATGTTGTTCCATATTTGAAACGTTATACCATATTCGGAGGAATGAATATAGTACGTCTTTGGTTACCTAAAACGAAGAAACCTCTTTCATAAATGGATAAATTGGAAATGAATAGATGCTTAGTCAAAAGAGAAATTTGATAGTGTGTAGACAACCATGCACGAAGTCCTTATTTTACAAACACGCATATTTGGTGTCAATATGGTCAATGTGATTGAACTAAATATCACTAATGTATATTATTATGTGCTGAAAATTTGACAAACATTGGTCAAATGGTTACAAAGTTACTCGATAAAGAGTCATGCACATTTTCTTTTTAATTGAAAAATTTTCTTGTTTAATATTAGCATAGTATGTATAACCCTTTGCAAACTTTTATCGGTTTAACATTTGCTGTGGATAAAATACATATTTTTTATGATGCAAAAAAAAACAAAAACAAAAAAAAAAACAAAAACTGAATAATGAATTGTACATTGAAAGTTTGAAGATGAATGATATGAGTTTTAGCCAAGCATCGGATAACTATTTAGATAACTTATTTGCGTTTTTACGACCCCAATGACAGCATATCCGTCCTTTGGGGACAGTGTCTGCAACGTTGAGTTATATTATCCTGACAACATGCCAATCTGTCCTGGAATTACCATATGTTTGTACTAAGCAAAATTCTTGCAGTACATTTTTATGTCTTTGGTTTGCAGTTACCGGCGATCATAAACGCAACCTCCCGTTTCTTGGGCCCGTTTCATATAACTTCATACGAACAAATAATCTTAGTCGTAAGTCTCTTGTTGTACATATTGTCTACTAATGTCTTATTTTTACGATACAACATGAAGACAAATAGCCCAATTTATTGAAATTTACAAACACAACAATTTTTGTAGAGAAAAATTGACATGAAAAATACTATTTCAAATCTGTGAATTTACGCTTAAGAAGATAAGTTTAGTGAAACGGGCCCCTGAAGCGTACCCTCAAACCACTCGGCCAACTTACAGATTCTGTGTATTTTGTATTGTACTAATTTAAGATACGATGTAATTTTCGAAAATATTGTTTTTAAACGTTCCAATCGACAAAATTATGGCGGACGCTTTACACTGTGGCCACGGTAGTGACCAATGGTTTCAATGCGGGTAACCACATGGTTCAAACGTAGGGAACCAGTGCATATGTACACGTATACTTTAATAAGACATAGAATCAATTATTGGAAATCCATTTGTAATTTATATAAGATCTCACATAAATTGTTATTTCGTATCAAATTTTACTAAAGGAGTTCATGAAAAGTTCAAAATAACATTTTCATGAAAGAGTTTAGTAAAATTTGATATGAAATGACAATTCATGTCAGTTTCTTTTTATCATACAGAAAATCGCGATTATGTGAACGAATTACTTTTGTAATCAAACACCAAAATATAGTTTAAAACAATAACTGAAAATAACGATTTAACGTGTATATTTCTCAAACATTTTCAGCATCATATGTATCTTGAATCAAACACATTTATTCTAGCTTTTTGAGTTCAACACACTATGCATACATAAAGAATACACGCGCGTGACGCGGAGTGATGTAATTCGGCCTTAAAGTTATATGTAACGTGTAAAAATTTATGATAATATGTGATGGTTAGACGAAACCGGAAACAGCTTTTTCAGCACATTGTCATATGATAAAAAATAATACGTTTTTAAATGTCACGCCTATTATATAAATCACTTGTTTCATTTTATGTCATGCGTGTAATATATGTAATATATGTATTTTCTTTATATGTCACTCAATCTCAAATAACTAATTTTTCACTGATATATAAAATATAACCCCCACCAATGATACATTGTGTGGATTAATTAATTAAGATTGTTTTCCTCATATAAAAACTTATTATAAAGAAGTCAAGATATGTATATAGTATTGGGCAATAAATTCCAACCAGACTGAATATCTGTAGTCAACTCTACCGAGTAAAAGTTTTATTGCAAAGCTTCAACTTTATTTGGGAAACAAATTTTCAAATATTATACATGGACAATAAAGTCATTAACGTTGACCCTCATTGCGATGTGTGTGGTAGTTCGAACCCAGAGAATAACGTGAGCGCTCCTATACGTGGAAACATATGTAGGTATGTAATCTTATCAACTTATATTCAGTTGCTTAATTTTGTTGATAGAAATATTCAATAGTTGGCGTTATAAAATAAATTAAACCTCTTATGGAGTAACCACGTGACTGTTTTGTTATTATTATGTATTAAAACTATTGCCATTCAGATACTCTAGTGAACACCCCACGGGTCCACTAAAAAACTTGGTTAGGGGTAAAGTACACATCAGTCAATCGATTTTAGACAGCGGCAGCCGTCATTAGTAGCTTGAAATCGAAAACAGGCCTTGCTGACCTTGCTTATTTGCATATTTTCCACGGCAAATTTAACTGTACCTCCCCGCGCTTAGTGCGTATCCATGCAATACGCTAACGAACACGATGGAATATGTTACACAGACGTTTTAATCGTAACCGTAACCACTTGTAATATGTTATTTTTTGTTAATATGTTTTCCTTTACCATTATTTTGCACTGGAAACATCCATTTCAAGCGTGAATAAATTATCCGTGATATTTCTTAATCAGAACAGCAACCCATTTTACGTACATGAAGATCTACTCCTGTAAAAAGAAAAAAAATATAGCGCGCCGTTCCAATGTATGTAATTAACCTAAAGTAGTCCACACTTAATGTTGCATGATGGCGAGTTAGATTCCTTTGAATTAAAAAGGCAAACATTTAAGTATCTTATATAATCAAATACCTTGTCAATTTCTGCAAATACTCAACAACAGATAGGATGGATACATCAGGTTCACTAGTACTGAAGAAAGGGAATGACCTACTTAGGTATGCAACTTATGAATGAAATAAAATTCATGACCCTTACTCCGGATTATTACTGACTCTATAGCAACTATAGTTGCAGAAAAGCGTGTGGAGTCTTTGGCGTCACATGACCTGTGCCTCTTTCTGAAACGCTGGGTTTAGAATAACAGCTATTTCATGTTACTTCTGCCACCGTCCCTCAGCGCATTGAGCGCTTTGAATACATTTTTATAGGTACTTAGTTACCATTATGGTCATTTTCCTGAAAGCTTGAATACACTATGGGCTAACGGTGATGAATGTTTCCTGATAACACACACACAACACACACACACACTAAAATTCCTATGTCAACATGTCAGGATATGCCAAAACTTACCAAAAAAATGCCATTTTGATTGGAAATCGACAATGGACGCTATTACGCAACTGCAGCGACATTCGCATTTTACACATTCTTCCTTTCTTTCTTTCGGCACCACAGCATAAGTATAAATCATCTTTATTTCTCAGATATTGATCCTCCTCGCAACGTCTTTCTCAATCATCACTAATATGAGAACGTATCCGTAATTATCATGACAAAAAGTGTTGACGCGCTGATGTCAATACATCTTTATAGATCATATTTGATATATCATACATCAAACACCGACACAATTTGATAAACACGGATTAAATTATTCAAATGAAAAACCATTTTGCAACTTACTGATAATTTCGAAATGTATGTTGAAATGATGACCACCATTTTATTAACTCATACAGTGGGTATACAACCGTAGGTTACAGTCCTGTTCAAATCGCAATATCTTTCCAACTGAGTAAGTTAGATCTACACACGGTCCCAGTATATCATGGACTAATGACAAACCCATAGAAAAAAGATCATTTAGCTTGAAAAGAGAACGATCGATTTATTTTAAACATGAAATATTATGAAACATATTCTATACCGCATATCTGAGTGATATTGAGGCTCCTGATTATAGATATAGTTTGTTGAACTGGTATAGAGGTTATCATGCATTTAATACTTAGCTATTAAAGAAACATTAGAGGGGTGACCTTGAAATTAGTTCTGTAATATAGCACACTGAAATAAAATCATACCTAGTTAGAAAACGTTAAATCTATCTGGCGGATTTCATTTTCTCAAATAACTATAAACACATGCATTTAGTTCGTCTTTTTAACGATTTCCTCTGTAATAAAAATATTTTGTTTTTATTCTATTCTATCATAATAACTTTATTTGAAAATCTAAGAAACATATATGCAACTGATGCAAATCGTTCTAAGCTGATTCGGCAGATACCATGTATCTATATATATATCTGTTCGATTGCCTAATTACTGACTTTATATATCCTTGTCTACAAATGTTTTATTTCTATCATTGAATAAAACCTAATTTGTATGCAATTCATGTTGTACGGAAGAATGACTTTATAAGCATTGTACTTAAGACAGGTTTGACTGTATGCTGAATAATAAATATGTTTAAACATTCACTTAAAACAGAAGTACTAAACAGTTTCTACACATAGTCAGCAATAACAGGAACATTTTTATTGCCACAAAACCCCAAAAACATTACAACGGGAATATATTTGACTATTCCCTTTGCATTTATTTCCTTTTATTACAAATTTTCCTTAATGGAATCTTAACTCTTCTTTTCAAGAAAAAAGACAGAAAACAAACGTTGATATACCGGTAGATATGTGTATGTATTTAAGGGAGAACCTGCGCATATTCAAAGTGGCCCTTTACGGACAGTAAACAGATCAATCGTTGTCACTCACGTGATCATTTATTGATTAGGAGGAAAGATAGGTCTGTGTACATGACAGGTATTGTGTGTGTTCTATAATTAGGTTTTATACGATATTCTTCCCAGGTGTATTCCAGTTCTCCCTATTAACAAATACGGTTGTAAAATGTATAGTGTCATCGGTAGTCAGTTTTGAAATGTGTTTTATGAAGTGATGTGTGATACTAACATGATATAAACACGCGGATTCTGGTTTTATTATCAGTCATACATGGAAAAGATGGGAGTATACATGTAATTATTGAGGTTCACTTAATTCACAGACGTGTTGGAACGGAATTGATTAATTCACCCGAGTTTAAGGTAAATATGAAAATAATGTTAAACCGGGAATCACGTTTAATAGGTCAAATATACACTTTTAATGTTAGCATATATCATATTTCGGAATGGCATACGGCACAATTTCATTGTTTGGACCTGTTTATTTATACTTAAAGAGAGGTAAACACTGTTTATTGTTAAAGAAATCAATACAACCGTGTTACGTATTTGTGAAATCTGCTTGAAATCCAATAAAGCGTAGGCTGTTTCTTTTATATATGTGTTACTTAAAAAAATATTTTCCTTTTTTTAAGTTCATTTCTAAAAACTAGATATGTTTTTAAGCTGTTTATACATTAAATTTAAAAGCGAAAACTCGAGAAACAGTGAAGTGATGCAGTTTTAATATCTCACTTGCGCTCGTGAAAATATCGAAATTGCATTGATCTCAATGATATATATTCCATATTCCCTCAAAACAAACAAATATTCTCTGTATATTTAAAGGGTTTCTTTAAGTTTCCTTATGACTTGACTCTCGCAACCTTATAGCTTTGGATTGTTGGGTTACTTCTATTGTTTGGAACCTACATTCGACATTATGTGAGCGTAAACAGAGTATCAAATGTATGCATAGATTCGATTCAAGACGACAAATAATGGGTAAAATTGATGGCCTATTTAAAAGCGTAAACATATCCTTAATGCATGAGCAACAATGCACACACAACTGATAAATTGATCGGAATACTTGAATAAAAATAAATAATATTGCGATATTATTTATGAAGTTTCGATTCCAGTTTTGCTATATATCATGGTTTAGATATCATCATTATCATAAGCAGCAGCAGCAGCAATATCATCCACTTCTTCTTCAAAAACATCAGCAGCAGCAAAGCAATCCGGAATTCTTGTAATTTATATAATTTATTTACTCATTCGGATATATGTAATAGTACACTTATCTTACCTTTAAAAAAGAGATAATACTTATTCGTCCTGTGTGTAATTTCGTTTAACATAAAAACAAACAAGTTTCATGTTGCTGTTGAAAAAATAATGTATTTCAGGTAACAGAAATAGGGAAGAATCAGGACAGGGAAGATGGCGACAATATTTCCAATGGAGGAAAAAATTGAAGAGGTAAGATTTCAACTTTTATGAGTGGTTTCGGTACATTCAGTCAATGACGTTTTCCCCATCAACAGCAACCAAGAGTTTGAGGGACCGCCTCAGAATCCGGGATCGTTCTTAGGCGGCAACGTCATGATAAGGTCATGACGTCATGACGCTGAAGCATAAACAATGTGCAGTTCAAACAGCACAATTTGTATCACTACTGACCAGTACTATTAATATAATACATAAGCTTTGTCTGACCCAATAGTTTGTTAATAAAATAAAAATGCCGTTCAGATTCGTTTGGATCTCAATACCACTTAAAACCACTTGTATTAAACCTGCTCGACTGACACTTGGTAATGACAATGATATTAACAAAACTGTCACCATGGTCACGCCATACGGTCCCAATTTCTCGAAGATATTAAAAGTCATACCAGTACTCAAAATCAAATTCAGGCTTAATTATGGTATCATGCAAAACTAAGTTTGGCCACAATGTCTTTTATACACATTCTCAGCTAAGTCAAATTTCGTTCCAATTATGCTTAAATCAGTGTTTGAGAACACTTATTATTACTCAGACAAAATATTTTGAGTGGTTTTTGAGAGGGATTTTATTTTGTTCGAGAACACCACTCAAATATCATACCCAGGGTTAAACTCAAGTTGGAGCAGATGATTTGATAATTTGAGGATAAGTACAATCGTACTTAAGTATGTTTCAAGAACATGGAGCCTGCTATGGTTGATTGAGCAAAACAAAGACAGATATGTATTTATGTTTTGAATTGAAATTCAGCATTTCATCCAAGATTTAAGTACAAAACAGCAATTACAAGTAAGTAAATTTTATTTTGTCTAGGGACATCTTTCTCTCCAGGCACGAAGACGCATATACTTTGGAGAGGTTTGTATAACAGTGTGTTTAAATAGTAATGTGTTTGTGGAACGATTTTAGGGCTGGTTATAGACTAACCTCGAGCAGTTACACCTCAACTCTCCCCCAATTTGATCGAATGTTTATAATTTGCAATTACCATAATGGTCGTCAGCTGGGACCGTTATATACAGCGAATCTTCAATAATAAGACCAAATATGCGGCCACGATCAGCTGGTCTGAATAATGTGGTGGTCTAGTTATCAGATTAACAGATAAAGAAAATGGCTCCTGTCTTGGAGATAGGAGTTAAGGGATGCGTGTTGGCTATCCTGCGCATGTACGTCATACCCTGAATATATCATATTACGTCATACGAAAAGTAAAGTGTTGTCACACTGTTGTATCACACCTAGACAAGTGACATGATGTCACACACTGTCACATTATCCTGAGGGGCATAGTGCGGTGGTCTAAATAGAGAAGTGGTCTAAATAGTGAAATGGTCTTTAAAGGGAAGTTTGCTGTATAATAGGGTGATTTTTAACAGCTAGGTGGTCTCAGTAATGAGATGGTGTTAGTAAGGCTCTCGTATGTGAGATGTGTTCACTAAGGTTGTCTCACTAATTATTTGTCAGGTGGTCTTAAAAGTGAGTTGGTCTCAGTAGTGAGGTGGTCTTAATAGTGAAGTGGTCTAAATATTAAGAATGCTCGAACCACACAGCCACCGGGATCAATTAGTTGAAACATATTTTATTGTCATAAATTCAAAATATTTTCAAAATAGACCAAATGGTCTGACTACAAGCGTTTATATCATGAGTGGGGTCTCCGTGGCCGAGAGGGTAATGTCGCTGACACTCACTCAGCCCCTCACCGCGTGGGTTCAAATCCCGGCATGGTAATTCGGATTTATGTGAGGAAGCCTTCCAGCTGGCTTGCGGTAGGTCGGTGGATCTACCCGGGTACCTCTGTGTACTCGGGGTCTTCCTCCACCTGTAATAGCTGGACGTCGCTATATGATTGAAATACTGTGGAAGCGACGGTAAACTCAAATAGTCAAGTCTTGTAAAGTCATATCATTAGTATTGGTCATTCCATTAGAAGGACCTATCAGTATAATACCCATTTAAAGACAGAGAACATCATTAACTGATCTTGACCAAGTGCATAGTCATCCATTGAAAGCCAAAGGGGCTCAGTAATATATATAAATAGAAGACTGGTGATCCCTTCTGACTTTCAATGAACAGATTATAATACGTGTCTTAAGAAAAAAAATGTTTAGCATTGTTTCTGAGATGTGGTTTGAAAGGAGATCAAACTGGAGATGACTGGAATAATTAAACCTTCTTTTATGTAAAATTGACAGCTTTTCGCTGACCAATAAGATAATATTATGTACATTTGTATTTGACAAACTGCGCATAAAACGGTAGTATTTGATTTTGTTTGTTTGTTGGGTTTAACGTTCCCCCGACAGTATTTCAATCAATTGAATACTATGTCTACTTCAGACAAGTATAGACACTGCAGTATCACGCTGTAGGCATGTGGCATGATACCACACCAAGTCACATTATCCTTGCTGCCACACTGCAGAATCACGCTGTAGACATGTGGCATGATACCACACCGGGTCACATTATCATTGCTGCCACACTGCAGTATCATGCTGTAGACATGTGGCATGATACCACACCAAGTCACATTATCCTGACACAGAGTCAGCTGAGCGCCAAGCAAGGGAGCTATACCAGTACAATTAATTTTTGGTATGTCGCGGCCGGGGATGGAACTCCCGAGGCGGACGCTCTAACCACTAGACCACGGTTTCTGATTTTAAACATTGAAAAAATGATAATAATCTGATTCCATTAGGAAGTTCATTCCACTATAACATAAAAAATGGGAAGGAAGAATTTGACAAAATCAAATTTTTTGATACCAACTCTATGTTGTATTTACATATATTCAGACCTGTTCATTTTTTTTTTATTTTGCAATGATGATACATATCGTTTGGTGGTCGCAAAATCAAATAATGTAAAGGTGCTGGTACTGCTTACTTAATAGTCGCTATATGAAAAATGCACGTGTGTTAATCTCTAATATACCTAACTGCGTGTAACAAAGAGACCAACCTTTATTTCCAGATAGTGTTGAACACATTATATTATTTTCGCTATCAGCTATGCAACGTTTATTTTCCAGATACAAAAAATACAAAAACACATTATACATTATCACATTTGAATTATTAACTATGCTTCCATGGTTACAGTAACAAACCAGTTAATATGATACATGTAACTGTGATATGATATGTTTAGCTCAGTTTGATAAAAAAAGGTATGCATTTTTGACTTTCCTTCACAGTTGAAAGTAATAACATCACTTCATGGTAAAAGGGTTTATTCATCTTACAGGTGAAATGGGAAACCTTTTTGTTTTTTGCTTTTGTGAAGTGCTGTTTTATGGTTTGTATTTCAATGAAGTTGTAGGAAATTCTGGGTAGAAAAAACAAACAAACAAAACAACACATAAATATCTGTCTAAAATGAAGATAAAAATCTTAAGATTTATTAAACCCCAAAAGAACGAGGGGAACCAAAGTAGAACCGCCGGCCGGTTGGGCGGTTTCCTCACAAGAAAACCCGGGTGACCAAAATAGGGCTCGAACCTACAGCTGTAGGTGTTGTCTCCCTGTTGAGTCATATCTCATCATTACTGACTTACGAAATGGTCTTAAAAATTGAAAAAGAAGTCAGTGGTAATATGACTACTTTATCTATACACTTCTGCTTTTACTTTTGTGTTATTTTTGGTATTCATTTACTTATATTTGCACTTGGATTACTTTAAGACCAAGATCTGCGATTGTTCTTTATGTATGTATGTATGTATGTATGTATGTATGTATTGATTGATTGATTGATTGATTGATTGATTGATTGATTGATTGATTGATTGATTGATTGATTGATTGATTGACCTATTTATTCATTCATTCGTGTTTGTTTGAAAAAACTAACAACAACAACAACAACAAAGACTCTTCCAAATTAAGAATGTTTTCAGATGTTATGACATGCAAAGAGTGTTGTGAGGTTTAAGAATTCAGCAGAAATGGGCTTTTAGGCTGCGTATCTTCGCGATTGAAAAATTAGTCAAACACTCTTTTTTTTTCAAATTGATGAGCACAAAACCCCTTTCAAATCTGTAAGGTTGGGCTAATTTACACTGGTGAGTTACTAAAGTTAGGGCCTGAGACACGTTCTCTTTCCTTTCCAGAAGGGTTGAAGTTGCGTGGATGATATGTTGAGCTCTCAATAATGAAAATAAAAGATACAATATTGAAATACTCATTTAAATATGATTACGCAATTGCTTTATAAATTGAAGGGTACCATCATTTGAGATATAATAAACTATGATTGAGTTATTTACCAAATGTCAGTCCATTATCTTGAATTCGACTGTAGTTCTTCATCCAGTTTAGTGTTATATATCTAATACTTACATATTACTTGGTCTTTGACCTCTGATAACCACACCCCTAATGCCATTCGTTTCCCTGGTTCCCAGGAGGTTGATGACGGTGACCCGGAGGACTCGGGCGTAGATGATCCCCGGCCTGTTGAAGGCTCCACGTACAATGAGCAGCCCACACCGGATGCTGTCCAGTACACCGACCCGGCGGGAGGGGGCGCTGTCATTGTTGCACGTGACATTGAGCTACTGCAGGTGGGTCTATTTATAGATCAATATACTTTCTTTACATCATGCAATGTTTAAAGGTACTATCATTTTGTCTCGAATGCAATGCACCACCTACTTAGACCATGTCAAATTTTCGTGTCACATCAAAAATGGCAAATTGATTAAATTCAAATGGCATTATGATAAAAAACAGACGAAGCTTGCAATTAAATTAATGTTCTGGAATTCTAATACATTGTCCCCATATCAACAATAAGTAGTGATGTTGGACTGATTAATCAGTTTGTCGACGACACGTTGAGGAAGACGTATTAATTTCTTATTCGTCAACGCATTTTATGATTTAAACATCGTAGAGGTTATGGGTTGGAAAACAACTTAATTGAGTTAACCTAAATATGTTCAAAAAGTACAAATGATAACAAAGACATCCCAATTGTTGTGTTTTAATATCCTAAGTTACACATGATTTATATTCTAAATACACATATATAAGAAATAACAGTCAACAAGGATTATAATTAAAGTCATTGATTAATCATTAATCAGTAAGAACAAATTTAAAAGGCTTAAGTTACTGTCAACTGATGGCTGTTACATTTTACAAATGTGGCATTCCATGATGTTACATTTTTAAAACTAAGGCGTTCCTTTTTGTTACATATTACGAATATGGCATTCCTTGCTGTAATATATATCGGATTCCCCGATTGCATACATCGATTTCAGTTTACATTTAACAAGGTGTGTCACAAAAAAAAGTGCTTATGAATATTTATAAAACGATGAAAATGATTGAAATTCATTCCGGATGCATTCGTGCGGTATTTAAGGTACTGAACATGAATATAAGGCCACATGAATACATTTGAAATTTAGAGCAGACGAAGATCAGAGAGCTGTCTGCTTTGGGTCTACTGACTCGAATTCCACCAACAATACTTAGCACTAAGTAATATTTAAATTCTTAAACTAGGTAGATACACATTCCACCATTACTATTTTATGAAACATTCAAGTACACAACTTAGTGATTTTTTACCTTGATAACTAACAATAATTGATAAGAAATAAAAAAAAATGGATATTAGAGAAATATTGAAATTCGCCCTTAAGTATTTAAGTTTTACTTAGCACTAAGAATTGGTAGAATTCATCCCTGTTTGCTCATTTCAGTAATGTAGCCCAGATTATATACAGTCTGCAATCGAGTGATTCATATTCGATTAAAAGTTCAATCAATTGATATTCATCGAGTCATTAATTTGTACATGACTATTCATGAGGTAAAGGGTTAACACAAACCCCAGAAACTTATTATCACTTATTGGTATTCAGTTTGCTGAATTATGTAAAGCTATACGATTTCAAGGTCATGTTTTGATCAACCAGACAGTATGTGCCAATGAAGGTTAAAAAAAAGTAGGATCAAATACCCTTTGTTAAATATTTAGTGTACACAACTCAATTGCTTATCCTAAGTGAACAATGGACACTTGCCAAATTCCTTTACACGGAAAGCTGAATTTTCCTTTATTTTGAAAGCAATTATGGTCTTGTGCGTTGACATAAACCACTTCCAAAAATATGATTCATTAAACGTGAAAATAAATAATTATTTCAATCAATAAATGATTTGTAAAAGAAAATGTAAATCATCAATGTGTAAGAAGTAGTTAAATAAAAACAAATAGGGAGAGAGGATACTTGTTCGTTTTTGTGGAAGATGCAATTTTATTCTTACGAGTGACTTAGCTTTGCGAGATATATCTGAAATGAAATCATATTATTAAAAATTTCACTGTGAAATAATCAAATGCAAATCTAATCTTTATTTGAGTAATCCACCTAAAGGCATTAAATAAATAAATGCCTTTAACCAATTTTGAAAATGTTCCATGTGCGGTCAAGTTGTCCAGTTTTAAGTACTTTCAAAGGCGCTTTGAGAGAGATACTATACCGTTCTGCCGTTGCCCTATACATTTCATCGCGCTCCAGATTTTTTCAAAGCGCTTTTTATTTGTTTTTATTTATTGAATTATCATTATTTCAAAGTAGGTTGCAGCAGTGCACCTCTTCAACATTTTTCATCGTCTGCTTTCAGGGAGATGTTTTGATAACGGTAGTGTATATTATGACTCGCATGACAAAATTCTGTGTGTTTGCTTGTCCCTGCTTGTTTCCTTAATGCTTCTATAAAATGCATCTTACTCAGAAAGATTGGCATTTTTAGGCAAAATTGGGTGATATTAATACTTGTATCCTTTTCAGTAACTTCTTATGTTATTTTAAAGCTACAAAGACGTAGATATCATAGATGTCTGTCTTTTAACGTAAATTAACATTAAGAAATGGGCGAGAATATTATAATGGTATATATTCTTTCCTTGTTATGATTATTGTTTGTTTGTTGGGTTTAACGTCCCAACCGACAGTATTTCAGTCATTTTGGAGACGATGTTTACTAGACAGATATAGTTCTGCCACTCTGCAGTATCAAGCCGTAGACTACATTCAGTCACATTATATTGACACCGGGACAACCACCTATACTAGTACTAGTTTTACGACTTTGGTATGTCGCGGCCGGAGATCGAACCCACGACCTCCCGCTCCCGTGGCGGACGCTCTAACAACTCAGCCACCGGGGACGGTTTGTTTTAATTTAAATAACGCATCTAATTTGAAAAGCAATGACAAGGCGAAAGTTGTACGAATGTATTATTTGTTTACTTAATAAAAAACATTTCATGTTTCTGTTTATAACACTCAACGCCCACTTTTTGACATTGACCTTCGGCAGGTAATCGATCGATCGAATCGCACCGTATAATCCAGGCCTTTATACAAGGTATATAATCCGATGGTTTTAAATCTTCATTGTTAACTTGTGTATATGTGTAGTTTTGCCGTTCGACTTTCATTTTTGAACAATCGCGTGTATTGTTTGATGGCGTTGACGTGTCTTTGTGAATTGTGTGTCATTGGATGCAAAGGATTTATAAACATCTTTATAATTGTTTATATAACTTACATATAAGCTTGTTAGATAGATATTTGATTACTGTGGTTCAACAACCACATCTGCAACATCTTCTATATATATATATATGCTCTCTTAAGCATATTGATATGGAGATTGTAAGGGAGAAAAGAGGAAATATCAGATCTTATTCATCAGTATAATAATATGTAGTAGACATTCTATAGTAAGCAGATATAATATACTCTCGTGCTGCACAAAGTTTTTAATTCCTATTATAATCAATCTTTGACATGTAGTGAACTACGTACATTTCCATTAGACTTATTAAAATCACGAAAGCCTTTGAAGTATACTGTGATAAGAAATTTTGAGATGATGTTTGGTCAAGGTTTTGATTGCGAATGATAGATATTCATGAAATTAAGTGACTACCAAAGGTGGTGATTAAATATTGATTTGATATGAAATTGAAACGAGTGAACTGAAAAAAAAAATTAAAATGGAGGAAATAAAAGGTGGAAAAGGGTCGCGGGTAGGTGTCACACCGGAAGCTCCATGTAAAAGTGATGTGTATGGTATCACGTGTGGTGATGAGGATATGACGTCAGATAGACCGTCGATGACGACATGTATTGCTACTCCAATCAACCAGGTGTGTGAATATACCAGGGGGACACACACGCATCCTCCCATCCATACACACACACACGCAAACGCACACACACACTTCCATGAATGCGCGCGCGCACACACACACACATGGATACGTTCATCCATACATACACTGATAATACAGACAAACATTCAAACATAAATACATACATGATACATATTATACATCCATCCATTCTTACATAAGCACATACATAAACGCATGTACATGTACAAGTATGTAGTCATGGTTCTTTCTTTTAAAAAAGAAAACTGGGATGTTTAAAGAAGGCAATAAAATCCTTAGCATAAAACAAATATTACTCCTTACATTGCTATGGTCACTTGTGATTGCCGTTGTGACCAGTGCAAACCAAGATCATCCTGCACATCCGTGCAGTCTGATCATAGTCTGAAATGTTCGTTAATCAGTCAATAGCAGACACCCCCATTAACAACTAATGGTACCGTCCAAAATAAGGAAAGGACGAGTCGATTTGAGAAATATAGAATGGTAAGGGTTATTATATAGATGAAAAAAAAGTATATGATTGGTCCTTATCATATGACCTCAACCTGTTGGATTGTGTCCCCAGTGCGCCAGGAACGGTTACGTGGAGGAGACCAGACGGCTGCTGGAAAACCCGGCGGTCCTGGCCAAGATTGACGAGCGTGATGACGAGGGACTGACGCCACTCCACTATGCCGCACGGTACAACCATTTCGAGATCGTCAAGTTGCTGATTGAAAATGGCGCCGGTATGTTATCTAACGTACTCTTAATTTGAACGAAAAACGTTGAAACTTTATTTTTTTACATCGATTACAAAACAAGTTATCACAGCCTACGTAGTGAGGACGTATATGGTCATTAAAGTAGGAAGAACCCGAAAAAAACAACAACAAAAAACACGTGTCTGGACGGAAATCACCGTATCACTCTCCTCGTATCCTCTCATGTACGTGACCAGGAACGAACCCGAGACCCATTGGTGATATGCGAAGCGGGTAATTTGAATTAACGCTGTGGGTGGGAATTTAAAGAGTTATGTATTTCGATATCATGTGTTAAGGAAGTCCAGATAATGCGCTTGGTATCTCATTGGCTGTTAACCATTGCAACCGGGATTCGAGCCTTGGTCAATTTAAGGCTGAATGTGAAATGTGTCCCTTAGTCCCTCAGTCATTAACTATGTTGATCGTATTGTATTTGCTTTATCGTTTGCACATGATCTTATTTAGCTTACTTTGTGTGTGTGTGTGTGTGTGTGTGTGTGTGTGTGTGTTACTGTTGCTTGTGTAAATTCCAAAATGGATAAATAAGTTAAATTCATTTGCTTAAATGTTATACACATGTTAATCCGAAGGGCATACCATACAACTTGCATTGCCTTAAACATATACTATCTATACAAACGAGTCGAGTCCATGTAGAGTTTTAAATCTATTCACAACTGATCCAATTTGACAGTGCCTTTATTTGGAATACGACTATAGTAGCCTGGCGTATGATTTAGATTATAATGCAGATATCGAGTCGCTTGTCGCTATACATGAACGATTTAAACCTGAATGAACATTCTATTGTGTCAGTTATGGGTTGATAAAAAAGCAGAACTAATTCAGGCCCTAAGTTCATAAAGATAATGAAAATCATACGCAAACTCGCACTCAGACTTAAGTATAGTTATCATGCTTAACTTCGTTTGATTAATATGTCATGTCCACATCGATTGTTTTTTTAAATACGTTCTCCGCTAAGTAAAATTTCGTACTAAATATGCTGGAGTCAGTGTTTAAGAACACTCCTTATCACTCAAATTTAAGCTATAACAAGGTTTTTGAGTGATATTTTTTGGTTCGTGAACACCACTTAAATTTCATACTAAGACTTAAACTCTAATTTAGCAGATGATTTAATATAAGCCTGAGATAATATATGTTCTCAAAAGAATTAAAGTACGTTCTCAGGCTAACACTTTAGTATCGTACTCAACAGTGAGCAGTTAGAGTCTGAGTATGGAAATCATACTTAAGTACCATTTGTATTTTCGAGAACACGGGGCCAGATTGTGGAGAACATTGTAAAGATATAATCTTAATCTGTGTTAACTGACACCTTTACTTAGCCTGTTTTAAGCAACGAAATTATCCGGAATAAACATCAATTTCTATATTTCACCTCAATTTCGAAGATAGCCGCTCCTAGTGTTAGTTCTATTGATACACTGACTGGCCCCTAATAAGGTTTTATTGTAAATAGAGTAAAACCTCTCAGCAAAAGTCACTTAAGAGAAATTGAAATTTTACCTTTATCTGGAGGTGACAAATATTCAGAGCTTATCTATACATTCACTGCAGAGAATCCAGTCACTGTCCTTTATTCACAGGTTGACTGTTATTTAGAGGTGACCGCTAACACAGGTTTAACTGTAAACATGCCGGATAGCAGTGCTTTTGGAAATTGATACAAAACCACTTAAGAAATTACATGATTTTATAAATATACATCTGATATAGATACAGACTTGTTCTGGTATTGAAGTGTAGTGTGAATATAACTTGATCATCTTTCCCTACGTACGTTTAGTATGTCCAACGTCAGTAGAAAACAAGTTTAATATATGCTCTGAATGATAAACTGTCGTCCCTCTTCACGTTCTTTCTGTTATTTTGGGTGTGGTAGGGGTGACAGGGGACGTGTCGTCTAGAGTAATGCAGCCATACCATGAGCACTGAACTTCTGGATGAATTATTTTTTACAAATCTTTCCATCTCTCCATTACCAATCCGAGCATTTCCTGAGTCTGGAATTAAGACTAATCTTATCGATGAGTATGTTTACGTCTTTGTTCACTTGACGTCAGAAATTGATTGTGAAGACGACGAGGACATGACGCCACTCCACTACGCGTGTCGGATAAAGCGGAAACGGAGGAAGTCCTCAAAGTCACGTGCACTACTTGATGAGGTGGACGATTCCCCGAAACTAAGCCCACTTCACAAACGTCCGTCTGTCATAGCGGTATGTGTTGGTATTCTGTAGAGAGGATCTAACATGAATTGTGATCGTTTACTGAAAATATTAAACGAGATGGCTGAAATGATACGAAACAAAACTCTATCGAGTTCTGTAACATTTCAGACAAACAGCTTAATATTTTAAGTAAATGATGACCACGAACGATAGATTCTTCTTTTTGTTGTTGTTGTTGTTTCAGAATTTGATGACAGCAGTTCGATTTAATTAAATTCTCAAAAGAAATGTAATTCCCAAAAGACAAATTGATTCTTTTATAGAGATCTTTTTTTGTTTCTAAAAAAAAAAAATTACCAGGGATTCTGATGTTTGAATTAAATTTCAAGAAATCAGTGCATTTAACAACTGTATTATATATGTATAAATTATATATTTAACTTAAAAAAAACTTTCATATTTCCCCCAGATACCTCTCAGAATGCATCTCCGTCACTGTAATCACAATCATGTTTTGAGCACCCCCAGTTGAAAAATTCTGGATCCGGGCTTGGTATAGATAATAAAATTAAAACACAGCGGATGGATATATTTTTTGCATGTGTCTTGATGTTTGATTCAGTAATATAGTCATGTTAAACGGTACCTATGGCTGTTGGGGGTCTCTAAATGAAATATTAGTCACACGCCATGCTAGTGTTTACATATTGATGATAGATTTACATGTATATTGATGCTTTGCCAAACTCACAAGAACTCAAATGTACTGAAGCTAATCAACAAAAATATATGTATTTATTTTAAACCTACCCTTAATTCGAACCAAACCTTCGGTCCCGATTTGTTTCCTTTAATAAGTTAATATGTGATTCAATCAAATTTACCTGCAATATCGTAGCAACCGATGGAAATAGAAATTTAAATTTCAAACAAATGTTTGAAGGTTTTCGATCTATTTTCATAAAACGTAAAGCAATAAGAATCATACTACATGTATATAAAGTTGCCTTTACATTCGTCTGCGTTTTTAAGCAAGAATAGTGTAAGTACGTAAGTTTAAGTAAATAGAGATAAAGAATTTAGAAAAAAAAATCCTTCATGTTAATGCAAACGAAAGATATAATTGTGTTAGAATTAGAATTATTACCGTAAAATCATTAATTTCCGTTGACATTAAATATCGCTGATTATGCACCTAAGGGAATTTCGTGGGTACATTTATTCGTGGATATTGTTATAGAAAACATGAAGTCTATTGTAAGAGACAAGTTTTCGTGTTCATGGGGATTAATATTCGTTGATAAAACCCTCCATGAAATCGACGAAAATTAGTGTTCCACTAAAATTAATGAATTCACAGTAGAATATGAAAAGGAAATGACAGTAATCCTTTACCGCATTATCTATGACATCATGAATATTGATTTAAAATTATATTTGGAACTTAAAATAGTTTTTGGAACAATGTCATGCAAACTATTTAGAATCTGAGCTACAATATTGTGTGAACAAACAGAGGCGGCTCTGAACAGACGTCTCCTTCCGGCGGCTAGAAACTCATAAAAGGAGATGTCTGATCTGGGTTTGATTTGTTTGCCAATACGTCAAAACACGTCTATATGAGATAAAAGTTTATATTCTATGTTATTAAATAAGTGCTTTGGTATTGGCCCTGTTTTGTCCGAGGGCAGTCGTATTGGCCCGAGGCCTCACGTCCGACAGTGATATTTTTATTCGCCCGCTTATTGAGATCGTCAGTGTATTGTTGAAAAGGCCTCTTTATGTGTGTCATAGGGCTCATAATTAATAGTTATGTAATCAATTAACGAGATAGAATATAAGAAAGTTTCACTTGTTAAAAGTATGTTCTGTTTTTACACATGACTCCAGACGGTGGGTGGGAAGCATATCGACCCGGATTCCACGGCCATCCACTATCTGATACAACACGGGGCCAACATAGGACACAAGGACATTTACGATTTAACGGCCCTCCACCACGCCGCGATGAGAGGTGATGAGGTTGCGTGTGAGAATCTACTAGATTACCAGTATGAACTAGTCAATGTAGGTATATTAGTGGTCTATAGTGTAATACATAACACACACAAAAAGAAATCTGAACAATAAATTGTTCTTGGTACTGAATATTGTCAATATATATAGCTTGGGAACATATATATTCGCAAACAAAGAAATTGCGGGTTGGTAAGTATTTGTGGTACTTTGATTCAGTATAATTTTAGTTATGGTAGCTCATTTGCTTAGATTATTCAGTCAAAAGATATCCTTAAAAATGGCCACGGCATACATTTGTTATTTAATTAACTATGGCACCCCCTATTAATCCAAAGAGAACAGAAATATTTTCCTCACTGCTAAAAAATCCATTGCTTCTCTTCGTCTCTTTATACCTGCCGTTACGTAACGATTCAAAATATCATAGGGTTTTTATTCAGCATCTATGATGTTGTTATTTCTGTTTAATCGGGTGTCACAAAATAAGTATGAAATATGATCGTCTTGTTTTTTGACGTCACATAGGCACGTGACAACCAGAAAATGACGCCACTCCATACAGCGTCGTGTAAGGGGGAACACGACATCGCACGTCAGCTGATCAGGGCGGGGGCCGATCTCTTCAGTAAGGACGATGAGGAGTCTACTGCACTGCACGAGGCAGCCACTGTTGGAGATACAAAGATTGCAAGGTTGATGTTTGATGCTTGTAAAACTTCAGGCGCTTTCGATCAAGAAAAATTGGTAAATATAATTTAAACATACAACAATGTCGTCTCTCTTTTTGTCTTCTTAAAGCTACAATATAATTTGCTGTCATTCTAGAACCTTTTCCAGATAGTCAGTGTGAATTATCTAAAAAAAATAGCTTTGTCTGTCTGCAGGCATATTTTTCTGTTTTAATTTGGTGAAATATTTTACTAAGTTTTATAAAGAATTCGCACTTACAGAATATCAATTTGTAAATAATGCATTCTTAAAAATATTTCTAGAAAATTAAAAAAATAAGAAATACCATGTTCTGAAATTTTATCGTTTGCCGCGCATTTTATTGCAGACGAAACTATTAGAGGACAAGGACGAGGATTGGAACACGCCCATGATGCTGGGGGTGGAGTCGGGACGCTTCAAGTTTGTCGAGCTCTGTATCAAGAAAGGTATCAATACATCAATATGATCAGATTAATGTTTGAATCACTGACACTTGATCTTGCTTCCCCTCTACAGACTGATGTAGATCTACACCTTCTTGAAAAATATTGTTTTGTAAAATACTGTTTAAATTTTCACAGTTCTCCGATTTATAAAGATGGGCTGCGATTGAACTTGTATGACGTCATTTCCTGTTTAACATTACTACATGTATTCCAAAGGGAAAGGAATCTGTTTCTGTTTTCGCTTTTTTTTAGATCAGAAATCAGTAGGCACCATGTATGACGTCATTTCCTGTTTAACATTACTACATGTATTTTATTATTGTTGCAGGAAATAACAAATATGTACTGTTACCAAAAAAATGTTATATTTTGAAAAAGGCATTTGGCCTAACGTTTATAAAAAGAGTTAAAACGAAAATATGACTTGGATAACGTTTGCCCATACAAGATTTACTGATACCGGAGCCTGATCAGAGGCGACCATTACTTGTTATGACGATATGCATTGTGTTATATAAATTCATCTATTTTTGTATGGAAAATATCCAAAGGCATGAAATATTGAAAAAAGGAACTCAATTCATCGATTTAATCGATTTCCTGTGTATTCTTAACTGTTAAACAGTGATTCTTTCATTTCGTGATAAATAAAATTACCGCATGAAATGTGATAGCGTATGTCTTAAGATATTAAGAAATGTAATTCTAGTCGTTGATTTATTTATAGATCCAGAAAATATATTTTTGAACGATTACATATCATAGATACGAGTCTAACCTAAACAGTTAATAATTTGATGAAGTAGAGCCAAAATCCATCAATAAAAGTATAAATTAATGTTAAGTGTATAGTTTAGCTTATAGATGAGTATATAATCTAGTGTATATATATGTTTATGTAAAGTTTGTTTGTTGAAGTTATGAATAAATTTTAGTTTATTTTATAGAGTAGTGTTAAGTGCATAGTTAAGCGTATATAATGTAGTTTAGCGAAGTCACTGTTATGGGCCAGTTTTTTCATAGGTTACAAACAGCAGAGTGGTTTAGCAAAATGCGTAAATCTCTTAAAACAATACTATACTAGAGCTACTTTACCCAGTATGGATAATTTATGGATAAATATCTACATCAGCAGGAAAATGGCCAAGAACCAGTAAATTCAATAAAATCAGAAGCGCAGTGTGAAATAGATACGTGAATAAAATATGTATTTAGCAAATTTATTGAGTGCATCCTCTTAGACTGGTAATCAAGTTGGTGTATAAGTAATAAATTTTAATAAACATTCGTAATGGTATCAGATATTATGAGACACCCTGTACAACAATCAGATATTATGAGACACCCTGTACAACATAGTTTTGTACAAGTGAATAATGTATGGTAAATCAACAGAAGTTCAGGCCAGTTAAAAGGTTGACTCTTTTCAAGACAACTTCAGTAAAGTTGTACTCTTTATCTCTCTGAAACTTAAAACAGTCAATTATATCAAACGCAAGTTCCTTTGATTTATAATGAACGAAAGCTTTTGAAAGCCTTTGATCAGCTGGCCACAATGAATGTTTGTTTTACCCACAAGTTTTATATCAGTAGATATATATTTAGATATTCACTATCGTCAGTTCCTATACCTTCAAAAGCATTATCAAACGTTGTCTTTTAAATTTGTAAAATATATAATACATCACAGGTACTTTTGCAACTGCAGGTGCTTATGTAAAATCGATCGCCATGTGGCACATTAAGACATCTGTCATTTGGTGTTAAACTCTTGGATTATCGCAGTATTATGTAACTGCAATCGAAACAAGAAATTTCTTTCATGCTTATTGATGAAATACCTATGCTTATAATTAAAATAACAGCAGTGGAAAGTTGGTGTTGTTATTTTCACTGCAGTGAAAAACAACAACAAAGAATATAAATTGACATTGCCGATTTAACTGTATCACTCCGCGCTCAATGGTTTTGCTCAAAAGAATTCGAATTGAACATGCTACGTACACGTTTTAATAGTCCACTAATGCTTTTAAGGTGTTATATTTTGTATACATATATTTTTCAGCTTTTTTTACGCTAGACACATCTATTTTAAGCATGAGAAAAGCAACCCAATTGACATATATGTGAATACATTAATACTTCAATAAATGTAATTTACCCAAGTTGTGCATACGTATTATACATGGTGACTCCAAAAGTTCCTCCCAGGGCAAATATATTAATATGTTAAATTATCAAATACCTTGTCAATGAGAATGAATATTAGATTCACTAGAACTGATGTAAGGTCATACATGACCTCCTGACTAGAATGGAATCAGGGTCATGACCCTCACTTAGGATCATTATAAACAAATCAAAGAGCTCAAGGCACTAAAAGAGTACCGTCGGGGTTATCATGAATAACTAAAGCTGCAGGTAAACGTGTGAAGCGTCATATAACCTTTGCCTCTATCGAGTCGCTGCAGAAACGCTGAATTAAGAAGTATAGCTACACGTTTTTTTTTTTGTTGTTGTTGTTGTGTGTGTGTGTGTGTTTCATATAAATCCGGCCGACATTCAAAGGCATCGTCAAATATTGCTTTTCAACATATTAAACATCTTTTAGAACACAGCTTCTGTAATTGCAGGTGCAAATGTCAACACGACCAACAAATGGTATATGACGGCACTCCACCTGGCGGCCATTAAAGGTGACGTCAGGTGCGTGAAGCTGCTAATAGAGAAAGGTGCTCGGATATCCGCTGTCAACCACGAGCACCAAACACCCCTCCACAAGGCGTCGCTCTTCAACAACACACAGTGCATAGAGGCGCTGCTCGTCCAGTGAGTGCCGATTAAGACCGAACTTCGGTTACTTCCGTATACTTCTGCACATAATGCTTGTAATTTATGTCGAATTTCATATATATTTTATATAATGTGAATGTGTTCTGAGTCACTACTTAGTTTACTGATAGTCCATAAAACTGTGCATTTTAATATTGCATGCTAAACATACAGTTCTTGTTAACAGCTATAAATATTGTCAATGCAGTGTGACATTGCATAAAGATTGATCCTTCCCTTTCCATGAGAAGATTCTGGTCCCAGCTCAAATATTTGACATCATATTTGGTCCGATATTAAATGCAAAGCTCAGAATTTGAACTTATTGAGCTTAAAAATCATATTCAAGTAAAGTGATTATCTAGATTATATGTAGTCTGTATTTCCATCTTATATTATTTTATCCCTATAACATATAAATAATATACCATTTACTTTAAGTAACTTTTAAGTGATTGGAATATGATTGTTTTATTAGCGGTGCTGATATTGAGGCAAAGGACAAGGACAACTTTACTCCTCTGCTCCTGGCCGCGTGTTACGGGCATGCAGAGTCCGTGCAATTGCTGCTAGCACGTGGGGCCAATGTGCACGTGGAGGACAAGAATGACCGCACCGCTATCTACCTGGCCGCGGAGGAAAACAAGCTCGTCGTTCTGGAGGTGATTATTATTATCGTCATTATCACCATCATTGCTACCACGAATAAGTTCAATCATCATCAAATAAATATCACTAACAACAAAATCATCGTTTATCAAATTACTTATGTTACTGTACATCATCATCATCATCATCATCATCACCATCATTATTATTGTCATTGCCACCGCCACTTTCATTCTTTTCCTAATCAACATCGCCATCTACTTCTTTATTCATTGTCATCACCATCATCATCATCATCATCATCGGCTTGCGGTAGGTCGGTGGTTCTAACTGGATGCCTCCGTGCATTCGGGATCTTCCTCCACCTGTAATTAGCTGGATGTCGCTATATGACCGAAATACTGTCGAAGCGACGGTAAAAGTCAAGTAATCAATCATCATCATCATCATCATCATCATCATCATCGTTGTCGTCGTCATTCCTACAACAAATATTTTCATAATCATAAAATTAACATCGTTTTTCAAATCAGTGATATCCTAAGATTTTAAATACACTCTTAACTGCAGACCATTAAAAATTGTAATCTCAAAGTTTAGGATAGTATAAACATGTATATCAAATCAGTCTTAGAAGTAAGAAATTATTTTTAATTCCATGCAGTTTGAATAAAAATACCTGTACATGTAGTTGAAAAAAAAAAGCCAGACCAGTGCATTGAGTAACATATGCATTCAAAATATTTCCGAAGTACCAAAACGGCTGATTCTCGGTATTTGTATATTTTAGAGGAGCCAGGCATTAGAGCGATAGATCTATAAATGTTCTGTGTTACAGCGGCTGTTGACTCACCCCCTGATGAAGAACATGGTAAACGACACAGATGAGAATGGTAACGGTCCCCTCCACATAGCGGCCAGTCTCGGACACATCCGGATCGTCAGGGTACGTAGTCACGTGATTTGTTGACATGACGTCATCGCTTAATCATTCTGGTAGGATCTACGAAGATACAATGTTTGAGAAAATATATAAAAAAAATGTGTGCATATGGTTTAGGCAATAATGCACGAAACTCCATAAATAACACTTACGCCTATTTGTCCCAAATTAAAGGTTGATGTATGGTTCATATGAGTAAATATGAATGATATTAGGTATACTTATTCTGTGCTGAAAATTTGATAAATATCGGTCAACTGGTTACAAATCCTGGCACTTTTTCTGTTTTGCCTGAGCTAAATATATATCGTTTTTGTAGAGCTTAGAATCTAGACTGAAACATTTTCTCTCTTATGTAGACGTGCATTGATGTTCATTTGTTACCCTGCGCCATATCAAACATGTTAAGATCGCTGTAGGACCGTGTCGCTAAGCCACAAACTGTAATCCATACGAGAGTGTCTTACTGTGATATAATTAACATTCCGTTATAACCCTGTATTTACAGGCCCTTCTCTGCAGCGGCGCGGACCTCTACTGTAAGAACGACATGGAACAAACACCCATACATCTGGCCGCAAGGAACGGGTGGAACCAGTACGTACCCGAGTAAATTTATCTTAACAGACACCCCACACATCTTAATAAAAAGAAATCTTATTGTATGATATGTATTTCTATTCTAGCAATAGATTAAAAAACTGTCATTTATCAATTAAACTTGTTTACTTTAATAAGTTGAACAACAAGTCCCTTTTTAACCAGGTCTTTCGAAGGGATAGATTGGGGTATGTCGGCGGGCGGGTGGGCGGGCGGAAACAATTTCTTCTGTGCGCAACTCGTCCTACATTTTTCAACGGATTTGGCCCAAACTTTTACAGAAGCATAATTACATAGTGGCCTGGCGCATATTGTCAGGGTTTTATGGTTCGACTATTTTTGTTGCACTTATGACCCTTTGTTATTTTTTCACATTTGTAATATAAAGGGGAAATATTCTTCTGTGCGCAACTCCTCCTACATTTTTCAACGAATTTGGCCCAAACTTTTACAGAAGCATTATCATAAAGTGGCCTGGCGCATATTGTCAGGGTTTTGTGGTTCAACTATTTTTGATGCAGTTATGGCCCTTTGTTATTTTTTCACATATGTAATATATAGGGAAATATTCTTCTGTGCGCAACTCGTCCTACATTTTTCAACGGATTTGGCCCAAACTTTTACAGAAGCATTATTACATAGTGACCTGGCGCATATTGTCAGGGTTTTATGGTTCGACTATTTTTGATGCAGTTATGGCCCTTTGCACCTTAACGGATGCAATATAAAGGGAAATATTCTTTCGTGCACAACTTCTACATTTCTTAATAAATTTTGTCCATACTTTAACAGAAGTACCTTCACTTAGTCACCCTGGAGAATATTACCTGGTTTTGTGACAATTCCTGTCACTTGTCTTGCTCATTAGTTTGTCTCTATTTTGCTGTTAAATTATTTGATTATTTTTTACTTTTCTTATCCATAGTCTCTAAATAGTATCAAAGCACCCATGCTTGGATGAAAACCCCAACTTATTGCATTCAAATAACGAATCAATACGGTGCTGAAAATGCCAAATTTAAAACCAAGATATTCCAAAAGATACTTGCAAGTGTTTGAAATGTTACTTCCGATTATTTAAAAAAAAGAAGAAAAAGAAATCGGTCACAGATTTACAATGGTGTAGATTTCCGGGTAGAGTGGGGTTTCACAGTGTTGGTATAAAAATCTCATTTCTGTTCCGCCCAGTGTGGTCCGGGATATCGTGGCCAAGGAAAAGAATGCCATGACAGACGGTGACGAGGACTCGAACACGGCACTGCATCTGGCTGCCATCAGCGGGCACGTGAAGCTTGTGGAGACCCTGTTGATGATGGGAGCCGAGCCGGAAATCAGGTTTGACATATTTGATGTGTTCGATGTTGCAGAATGTCGGTATAATATGCATTGTTTGAAAGTGAAAATATATTTGATGGCCACCTCATGAGCAAACACCCGTTACAGACATAATGCAAGTCCCATCAACAGTTTTGAAAACCATTTCTAACATGGTTTCATAAACGTTTTATATTATTTCGACAAATACTTAGATATATGTATAAAATGATAACATCCAACTTTTGCAAATCAAAATGGCACCACAAAACTCATTTCTGTTCTGCTTTCATATACTGATATTCTGTAAACTGAATGTCTATGTTTCATTTTGTAATTGTTGTCAAGTTTTTTAAGTTGAACGTCACCACAGTAATTTACCCAATTATAAGGCATTTTCGCCTATCTTGTTCACAGGAACAGCTCTCTACGGACGGCCCTGTCCTGTGCTGCCATGAACGGAAACCTGAAGGTCGTCAAACTACTACTAGCGTCAGACGCCGTCATAGACCCCGTGGACAAAACCAAGGTCAGCCCTTAAGTCATATGACATCATAATTTTCAAATATTTAATTTTGAATTCCTTCATACGGGTTATAATTATACAGTGTGTAGATATACTGAAATACAGAAGAAAGCATGAAAATCAAAACTTCACATACGGCATTGCAGATGACGCCGCTACTGCTGGCGGCGGACCATGGGTCGGCGGAAGTGGTGGAGTACCTGATCGAGAAAAAAGCGGACGTGATGGCGCAAGACAGCGAGGGCAACAACTGTCTGGACCTTGCGATCAATAACGACCATGTGTACGTAGTTACTTTGTCCAGTGTCACAGAACTAGTGTAGTATGTGACGTCCAGCATTCATTTGTGTAGGAACAAAGTTCAAACCAAAGATCGCGACATACCAAAGACACTGATGACACTGACATAGCTTCCATTTCCTTGGAACTCAGCATATACGTGTAGTTCCAAGACTGGTTGGCCCTTTGGCAGGATAATGTATCATACCACTAATCTGTGGTTTGATACTGCAATTAGGAAACACTATATTTGTCTCATGTCGGCAAACGTTCCCAAATGACTGACATATTGACGGTGGAAATTTAAACCTAATAAACAAATATACGTCTTTTGTATGTCTGTCTATCCGACCACCAACCGAATAGCTAACCAATTAGTATCAGGTTGATAACCGCGATGATTTTTTTTTTTGTGGTGAGGTTATGAAAGTGGTGGTAGTTGTTGTCATGCTGACAATGTTACATGAGAGAAGTTAACATAAATGTGTCACATGAAAAACTTTCCATAACAGAGAAGTGGCTTTAGAGGTCATCAAGTCCGACGACTGGAAACAAGCGTTACGCCATCATAAGATAGAGAAGGACGTCGTCACGACGCCGCTCCGGAAGCTCATCAAGAAAATGCCAGGTACTACCTGTGTTCTATGCTTAACTACGTCTTTCTGCCGTTTATCCTGCAGCACTTTGTCTGTCTGTTGACTAAATATGGAAATTTTCGTGACTTAAGGTGGATTATGGTTAATTGCAGACGACAATATCTAAATCTCACTCAGATTAAGGTATTTATTAACTGGGTTTTATAATTACTAGTAAGTTTATTATGTGCAGTGCGGCTAAAGAATACGTGATGAGATTGCCAGTGTGGATTTATTTTCACCAGTTGTAGCAGTTTCTACAAGAAAGACATTATGTTTCGGCACCTCTAAGATCTTCCTCAGCTACTAGCATTAGTATATGTAAAAAAAACAACTTAATTTTAAGGTAATCCATCCATTATCAAATTATAATCATGGTCCTTCAAATGCTTATAGGCTCTTTTATTTTAAAGCTATAAAAGCTTGCATATATAAATTCCAACGATCGCTTGATGGACCATGATCAGAATGGATGGATTACCTTCAGGAGCTATTTAACTATGATACCAAGTGTCAGATCAAACCCAGATTTAAAACTAGGTATTGCATGTATGAAAGTTCATATAAATAATCATACAGCATCCCAATTATTACCCTATTCCTATTTCCAGAGGTTGCCAAGGAAGTGTTAAACAAATGTATGCATCTCGAGAAGCCGAGTGAGGGCAGCACACAACACATCCGGGACAAGTATGAGGTCACATTTGACTTCGAATTCCTTGACGACCTGTATAACATCAAGAAATGGGAGATAGACGGGAAAAAGAAAAAGAAGAAGTCCGCAAAACGTAGGTATCCATAGAAACGTTCAAGGTGTTTAAAAAATCCTTCATTTAATCATTCCATAAAAAAGGAGAGTTTTTTTCAAAAGTCAAGCTTTGAGTACCCTGAAGGTCGAAAGCATAATGCTGGTGGACTTTGACAAAATAGGTCCTGAAAAAATAGTTCTGGCCCCGAGGTTATAAACATTTTTCTGCTTAACTTGGGTTTTTGCTCAAAGTTGAATTTTTCTAGTCAGTTAAGTTTTTCAAATTTTGCTATACTTTCTCTGTTCCACAGTTAGCCCCTACTACAATTTACATAAATTCACTATCAAAGTTACTCAATTTGTTTTGATATACATAAAATAAGCAAACCAAGTTTCAGTCTAAACTGAGTTGAGCTGGAAAAAGTTTTATAACCTCGGGGCCAGTTCATGTATGAAGCAAAGGTTAAGCTAAAGCTCCTTGGACTCCTTCAAAGAAAATGTGCCAGAAATGGAGGATCTAATGTTATGCAAAACAAAACTTTATTGTACATGTAGACATAGGTAAATTTCCAAAAGACGCGTTAAACCAGGGCGTTTAACCAAAACCAACAAGAAATCAAAGCCAGTGTCATTTTGATACATGAAATACAAATTGTAAGTTGTAGTGGTCGGAACAAGTTTTAATTGTCCAGATATGCATCTAATAGTTTTACCTTTCTTGGTATGAAGCCACAGAAAAAACAAACACACTATCACGACAATCTTCATTGAGGCCCACCAAAGGTAAACTATGTGTTCAGTAGCCTAGCAACCTGTCTCTTTGGTTACTTTTGCCAGTAGTTCCTTTTCAACCCAGTCCAGTTTGACCCCTCTGTCTGTTTGTTTGTCTACGTATCAACATCAGTATGATAAACCAGGCTTAAGTTTTACAATATGATAGGTAGTGTGGGTTTGCATTATGGACATACATAACAGTCCCTCGGGCACCAGCGGTAACGAGACTGTCGACTAGGGCCCGAGGGACAGATTTACCATCCTGCAAACTGATATTTTCATGCATATCTTATACATTTTATGTCTTCCTGTTATCCTTTTATCGAAATTATCACTAAATTACTACACTCAGACGCATTGATTGACACCATGATATATAAAGATATATACCTCCATTATATAATATATAATTTATGGCATTTTGTTTGGCACTTTATATGTCTGGAATAGAAGGGTGTCAGTTTCTTGCACCCATTAAACAGTTGGGATCCTTGTCTGATATGCATGATATATTCTTTGAACTGAAGCAAAATTCATCTTCGTCCCTTGACAGATTTGAACATTTAAAGCAGCTCGTTCACAGATGATCTGTATTTTTTTTTCTATTTTCCACGTTAATGTTGGTGAAGGCCTTGTCTCCTGACAAATTAACTCGGCAAGCAGAAATAAGAAAAGTTTTTTGTTTTTTCTACTCTCCCTCATTAATGTTGGCGAAGACTTTGTCTCCTGACAAATTAACACAGCAAATATTGGTCACATTGCATGGGGAAAAATTGCCAATTTCGGAGAAATATGCTCAATAGGAGAAGGTGCTTACGGTACCACCTGGCACGTTCTGCAACATTGCTTCTTCATCAGTTTATAAGTTTAGCATGTGAAGTGAGAGCAATGCAATCAGTTATCAGCAGTGCGTTCAGTTACGCGAACAAAAGCGAACGTTCGAAAAAAAATTGAGAGTTCGCGTTACTGAACGATTTGTTCGTCACGAACGTTCGGGCCAATCGCGAACGTACTTTTGACATAGCTCACTCAGCGAACAAAATGGCGGAAAGGTAAACAAAAAACAGATGATAATTTTGATTCTTTTTAAATGTCTGCAGCCATCTTGGAATTGTTCCGGTGCGTTCAATAAGCTAACCCGTGATGACGAACGTTCTCCGTGCGAACGCGCATAACTGAACGCAGGGCTGATGCCACACGAAAATATAATTTTTTATGATTCTAAAAATAGATTCAGTACCGCCAACGACGCCATTACCTGTGGTGGAGAAACCACCCACACGGAATATAGCATAAATGCCATGCGTCTGTAGATGGGTATTGATAAGTGTAATACAAAGTTTTAGTCAATGACCATCTATGAGCGAGCTGCTTTAAAAATAAGTATACAAATATTTTACACTGTGGAAACCTCAAAATAAGGACTATTGTGAAACAAAGGCCTGACATTCTCTCTATTTTTAATTTTTTGCTTATTTTGTTGTTGTTGTTGTTTTTTGCCTTAAGATATTGTAACATGTTACAGTGTTACTTGTAATAATGAACTAATAAACATTAATTGTTCCCACGTATTTGACAAAACGTTTAATCTAAATAGGTTTGAGCTATTCTGACTTTACAAATGTTATTTTAGGTTATAAAAAACAACTGACGATTGGTAAAAATGCTTTGATATTTTTATCTTATACAAAATTAAGATAAAACCATTGCGGTTTTTTTTTATACTTTATTAACATATTTACGTGATGCACAGCCCTAATTAAATTACTATGCACTACATTACATATATAAAACCATATAATGCTTTTAGGTATATGAAGACATCCATACAAAATATAATACATAAATTGTATGTTCAGTCAACGGCAACATAATTAAATGTTGTTAAAACTTGTGGCCCAACAGTTTGCTTATATAAAAAAAGCTTCCTATCAAAGGTTTTGCTATTTCTTTTTATTTATTTATTTTTTTCCGTAGCATGGAGTCAAAATCAAATTGCATTCTGTAAAATCATTAATTTTCGTGTGATAGGATTCTATATGCCTTGGAGTTCGTGACTGGTTTAATTCAGTCATATCTAATAAATTGTTTATTTATTTATTTATTTTTTTGCTTTTGAGTGGATTTCTGAGATATAAATAAAATATTTTTGATTATTTTAATGTAAAAATTTTAAAAATGTAATTTCACTTTTGCCAACATAAAATAAAGAGAAATTAGGTTCGTTTTGTGGAAGGTCTCCATCTCCACTCGATAAAATAAAATTGCGTCCTCCACACTCCTCTTTGAAATGTCGGGAGATGTTTGTAAATAATAGCATTTAAATGTTTGAATAAAGTATAATACATAAATGGTATGTTCAGTCAACGGCAACATACTTAAATGTTGTTAAAACTTGTGGCCCAACATTTTGCTTATATAAAAAAAATATGAACTAGAACAATCATATCATTATTCTGGAAACAATATATGTTTGTATATTGTGTGCAGTTTTGTTACAACTTTAAAAGCAATAAAATATGTGTAAACTAGAAACGGCAACATGTCATCGTGATGAAAACAGCAATAGTTACCTGAGATATATATATATATATCGATATACGCAGTATGGAACAATTCGATAAGGAAAACAAATCAACCATGAGCACAAAGCTGAGAAAGTTTTTGAAAGAACACTGTAACAATGAAAGCCTCCGATAATGGAAAATGAAAGCATTATCAGCTACATGCAGGTTTTGCCAGTCACGGCGATAAATTGATAAATTAATCATTCCTGTAAGTATTAAAAAAAAGTCATAAATCCGGAAGGACATGAGTGTTTAAGGTCTATGTATGATTTTTGATGGGTTTTTTTTTTAGATTTTTTTTTTACTATCCTTCGATGTTGTTGTTGAATATCAAGTAAAGAATTGTTTGCGAAGTCAGCAGTACATTGTATAACCAATGTCAAGGACGTGAGTCTGAATACTAAGAAGAAATCCCGAAACAATTAGAAATCGCGAAACAATGAAAAATCACGAAAAGCAAACATGGCTTCCTTCCCCGTCTGTAGGGTGTTTGTGCGCCATTGAGAAACGTTTTAAAATATGTAATTTTGCTTTAAAGCACCGTGGGCCTGAATCCCGGAATAGGTACTATAGCTGCCATTTGGTAGATCGGTGGTTTTACCTGGTGAAATAAAAAAATAAGGCATATAGGTCATCCAGGGCCTTCTTCCAACTGCAATACAATAGACGCCCTGGTGTCATTGACTCAATGTTGAAGTGACGTAAGCTTGCAATTAGTAGTATACTTATCTTACCAAGGGTTATTTCCCATTGCAGGAGTTACATTACTGATAGTTTATACTGGAGTGCAATGTGTTTGTATTGAACAGTTCGTCGAACTGAAATCGATCCATCGTTTCACAGTATTTTTCCGTTTAAAATACCCTTCCTTAGATAAAATACGTATAGTATTCTTATAAATTTTGATACCTTTTCTTGAAATTCTTTAGATATTTTAATTCATTTTGAAAGACTACGAAACTGATAACCTTTACCAACATAAGTTGAATGTTCAAAGGTACTATTAATTAGCAATAATTTATATATGATAAAAATATTTGAGTTGAGAAAAGCCTCGAGCTGACATGCTTAGTGAACCTCAACCCACATTTATATAACACGCACCAATAAGAAAAAAAAAGTTTTTAATTAATATACGGACTATAAACGGTAAGCATCATACCTAGTTATTGGTATTTTTCGTAACTGATACTTGTTTAATCAGTATTAGATAACATTTATCGCATTTATGATATGTAGTACACATATGGCATTTTGTTCACATATGCTTCATTCAGATAACAATATGTTTTTAAAGAAAAGAAAAGCCCGTAGTTACTCATAATTTTAGTTTTCACGTAACTAAATAGGCACTCGCTATTTGGTGTAGATACTTTTACATGTCTATACGTATATATAAATTTCTAGTTCGCTATTGCTTGTTTATTAGACATAGAAACAGTTTGATATTTAGCCTTTAACCTTAATAATTGCCTTTCCTGTTCCGCAAGATAGCTTCATATAATTTCTTTAAGCCAGTTGCATGAATTTCAAGTTTTACTTAAATAAAAGCTATGGATTGAAATTTGCATGTTTAATTTTTGGTTTGGTAATACTTTTTTATTCTGACATAACGGGAAATTTTACGTTTAGTCTCATATTTTTCATCTGTACTCTCATACATTACACACAAATATGATATACATATATAACATTAATGGTACTCTACTATTTTATATGTTATAGAGACGGTGAACCAGCCTGTTGCCAAATCAAACATGCCTACTCTACAGAGTCTCAAGGATAGCTACAATAGAGGTAACGACCAGGAGCCATCAATCACAGTTATTCATTACCTTAATTTTTTTGCCCTTTATCCATTGTTATATTGTTTCTGTTTTGTTGTTTTTAATGATGATTATTATCCTCATCATCACCACCACCACCATCATCAGCATCATCATCACCTCCACCACCACCATTATCAGCATCATCATCACCACCACCATTATCAGCATCACCACCACCACCATATTCATCACGTCCACCACCAACATAATCATCATCATCACCTCCACCACCACCACCACCACCATCATCACCACCACCACCACCACCACCATTATCAGCATCACCACCACCACCATCATCACCACCACCAACACCACCATTATCAGCATCACCACCACCACCATCATCACCACCACCAACACCACCATTATCAGCATCACCACCAACACCACCACCACCATAATCATCATCATCACCATCACCACCACCACCATTATCAGAATCATCATCACCTCCACCACCACCATCATCATCATCATCATCATCATCATCATCATCATCATCATCACCACCACCATTATCAGCATCATCACCTCCACCACCACCACCATCATCAGCATCACAACCACCACCACCATTATCATCATCACCACCACCACCACCACCATTATCAGCATCACCACCACCATTATCAGCATCATCATCTCCACCAGCAGCATCACTATCACCATTTCACATCAACCCACCACCATTATCAGCATCATCATCACCACCACCACCATAATCAGCATCATCATTACCACCACCATCATCATCATCATATTCAGCATCATCACCACCACCACCACCATTATCAGCTCATCATCATCACCACCACCACCATTATCAGCATCATCATCACCACCACCATTATCAGCATCACCATTATCACCATCATCATCACCACCACCACCATTATCAGCATCATCATCATCACCACCACCACCACCATTATCAGCATCATCAATCATATCATCATCATCATCACCACCACCACCACCATTATCAGCATCATCATCATCATCATCACCACCACCACCATTATCAGCATCATCACCACCACCACCATCAGCATCACACACCACCACCACCATTATCAATCATCATCATCACCACCACCACCACCATTATCAGCATCACCACCACCACATCATCATCATCATCATCATCACCACCACCACCACCATTATCAGCATCACCACCACCACCATTATCAGCATCATCATCATCACCACCATCATCATCACCATCACCACCACCACCACCATCATCAGCATCATCATCACCACCACCATCACCATCATCATCACCATCACCACCACCACCACCATTATCAGAATCATCACCTCCACCACCATCATCATCATCATCATCATCATCACCACATCATGCAATTTTCGAAACGTGATACCAACATGTATTTTACTTTCAGGGAAAGATCTAGTGCCTTACACCCGAGACTCCCAGACGTTCAAGAAAAACCATCCCATGATGATAATGGTAATAAAATGACACATAATTATTGCACTTAGACTAATATCTGTCGATTTTGTTGATAGTCTTATCCACGAATATCAATCCCCACGAAAAATGTTCATTTAATGGATTAATCAACTATTTGTGCAATGTTACCCCTTCATCTTAAAGGTGTTGATATGCTAAACCTACATAATAAATCAATGGAGTCACTCGGTTAAGTTTTACTAGAATATTAAAGTTACAAAAATCGTATCCATGGCAACATCCGTCTTGCACATGAAAGTATACTTAACATACAATGTATATCAAAGAAATAAATGACCAAAATGTTATTTATGATGATCTAAACAAAGTTTTGGGCCGGTAGATTCATGTTTGTTGGATTTTGGAGACTATCTGAATGTCTACTATGTAGACAGATATGTTGCTGCCTCACTGCCATATTATACCCAGTCAAATTAGCCTGACACCGGGTCAGTAAATCTGGAATAACCCCATACATGTACCTACACTGAGCAGTCCTTTCTCACCTATTGAATCATGACCGGCTATCGAACCTACGACCTTCCGCTGCCGAAACCTTCGCTGTAATATTTTTTTTGTTTCAAAGCGCAATTCTAAAGAAATGTCTAATACACAGGTGGACTCATCCCGCGAGGAATTACTAGACCACCCACTGGTGATCGCCTTGCAGCGCGTCAAGTGGACCAGCTTCGGTCGCGTTTTCTACTACATCAGTTTCATCTTCTTTTGTATCTTCCTGGGCTTCCTCACCGGCTGTATCGGCGTCATACCACCGCCCTTTGAAGTGTACGTATGGTTTACCCCTCATTCTAATGATAAATTAATATTTGTGCTGTTGTTACATCACAGCTACAATATTTGAAGAATTTTAAGCTTATGTGCACGTTTTTGAGACATACATAGAGACTATTTGTTTGTTTTGAGTGGATATGAGAAGTGATGCAATTTTAGTATTTACACGAGCGCGTATCCAATAAAAAGAAAATAAAAAAAAATCTATTTCGCATTTTATGATGACGCTGACGAAAGGATGGAACTATTTTGTGTATCCAATCTTTTAAAAACACACGGATGAATCCTTATGAAAGCTTTCCATTTGCAGAAAGCATGAAAAGTTTTGCAAAACTAATATATTGCCCCTTAGACAAATAACATGATACTCAGCTCAGTCAAACTACCCTTATATCATACCCAGATTTATATATCTATGCCAGTATTTTTAAGATTTTGATATGATTCTATGATGAAGTAAAGTAAATTGATGATAATATCATTGATTACAGGGACGCAAAAGACTTATCGGCATATTCCGGCGACAGTGTGTGTGAGAGGTACGAGAACAGTGGTGAGAAGATCCACACATTCGCCAAGATCGGGAAATACTTCATCATCATCCTGTCCTGCTACCACTTAATTGTGGAGGTGTGTACTGATGCCGACGGTTGTCGGCCTCTGTCGGCATTGTATAGACTTCAAATTTCTCTTTACCAAAACCAAGAGCAATCCAGGAAGGTAACTTCTAGTTTGCGACCAGTACAGAACCAGATTAGACTGCAAATATCTCACTAGTTTGGTGATCAGGTTTTATGCTGTTCGTTTTTTTTTCTCTCTCCGATTTGGATTAAGGGAGATAACACCTAAAATCTCATCGTCACATAACCCACGGCTGCTTATTATGCTACTCTTTATAGTTCACCCGTGGGGTTTTTTCACTACCGTTTCGATGTTTAGACTGAAAGCCGATACAGTAACCCTATTGGATGCAGAATATCTTACCCCTACTTGCGTTCACCATCCTATATAGGTAATATCCTATAGAATATCTCCCCATATATATTTTTACCTCCACATGGAGAGTATCCAAAAGGTAAACCCACGGCTGCTTATTACGCTACTCTTTATGCATCACCCGTGTGTTTTTTTCACAACCGTTTCGATGTTTAGACGGAAAGTCCGAGTGCAACCTTACCTCGATAATCCGGTTTTCCAATAATCCAGTTTTCGATAATCTGATAGAACCAACAATAATCCTTATGTTACTTCATGTTTCAAAATTTAATTGAAATTAACATTTATTTATTTGTGTCGTTCCTACAAATACAAACAAATGATGTTACAAAATTAATATTATCAAAATATAGATCTAGCTATAGTACATGTATATTTAAATCAACTTAAACACATTTCCTATAATTTTATAATTGATTTAATACGAGGGTCAGTCAAAAAATAACTGAGAATTGGTAGGTATGTAAAAAGTAAGTTATTCCATTTAAAGTTTCCAGTCACTTCTCCGGTGTGCCAAGTTATGCATTGTGCGTCATTCAGAAACCCTCAGTTATTATTATGACCCGCGTATATAGACTACCATATCTCAGTGTGTGTGTGTATATATTTATGAATGCATCACGTGTTGTGTTCCCCATACAGGCAGTGCAGCTGTTCCACGGGAAAGTCTACTACCTCACGTGGGAGAACCTGCTGGACATCATCCTCTTCATCTCATCCATCATCTTCTGTATCGACATCGAGACGTGCCAGGCCGTCACCGGCTACAGGACGGTCAGTCTAGTCCTCTAACATTTAGCAATTATCTACTGAGGTCCTATGTTTTTGAAAATAAAATTATACTTAGTGATGTTTACGTTTTAAACCAATAACCATTAGAATCAATGTTAATTTGAATGTCATACGTGAACTTGAACTCATACTTATGTATTTTTTCGAGAGGTAAGGACGACCTATCCTATTCAGAAAACATTTTAATATATTTCTCAACATTAAATTCGCAAGCTCAGACAGATAATTTGCCGTATAAAAATCTGATATATACAAATATTCTAGAATAAAAGACAAATGGTAAAACATACATATACATTCCATGAACATTTACTGGATTTTCAAATAAAACCATGACATACCCTCTTTCGTTTATCATCAGAAACGTCCATTTACTAGAAGAAAATAATTAAAATTCAAATTTATGTTTAACATGCAGTGACGTCATTATGTTTCTAATCTACGGTACTCGTACATTGCTAGTATCGAAAAATACTTAAATACAATAAGCAATAATGTTTCTGCTGCAACAGCACTGGCAGTGGAACTTTGGAGCCGTGGCCATACGCTGGGCTGGCTGGACCTCCTCATGTATATCCAGCAGTTTCCCCAGCTCGGTATCTACGTGTCATGTTCCGCTACATCCTCTACACCTTCCTCATGTTCTCCATCGTTTTCCTCCTCTTCATCATCGCCTTCGGCATGGGTTTCTTCGCTCTTATACAGAATCAGGTTAGTATGAAGAAAACTGGGTGTCCGGCTATAGACAGCAATTAAATTTAATTTCCCATCATATTTTTACATTTTAGTTTCTTCGATTATCAATACCAAGACTAGTCAACTATTTACAATACTGCCTTATGTCATCTGAATATTAAACGGAAAGAAACCAATCCTGGCATAATTTCCACCAGTATTAATTAGCGCTCAATCCTTCTTAAACACTTATGGGCAATTTCATAATTCTTGTTTACCCAAGTATTTTATTTCTTAACAAATATTGTCAGGATTACCATGTACTTGAATTGTGGAATGTATTTGTACCTCATTTAAATATTGATTTATGCTAAGTATTGTTAGAGAATTCGAGCCTGAAAAAGAGAGACTCTGCCTGGGATTAGGACTAAGGCCTCTATTTTGACCACAATCAACTAGTCTCAGTAATGAGTCTTCCTTATAAAGAACAAAGGATTGATGTTAAGCTGGTCCCCTTTCCCTCATATAGACTCATTTTGACGCACCCAATAGGTACCACATAAAGCCTGATCTGCAGAAAGCCAAACTCATACCTTACCAAATTTAATTGTAAAATCCTCATTACCAGACCACTGAGGAGCAGCGAACAGCATAAAACCTGATCAGCCTGCAAGTTACTCGCAGGCTGATCTGGTTTTATGCTGTTCGCATAGGTCTTCTCATGGTATCCTCTATGAGGGAAAGGGTTAAGGAAGGTCTGTATAGTAAGGTGATACAAAACTTATGTGATCTAATTGTATTCAGACGCCATACGCGACGCCATGGCACGCGGTGATGCGGACGGCGGTGATGATGATCGGCGAGTTTGACTACAACGATATCTTCCACGGGGAGGACGATATGCACTACTGGCTCACTTACGTCTTCATGGCCATCTTCGTCGTCATCATGTCCATTATAATCATGAACCTTCTGGTACGTCCACACGACCGTCTGACTGTTCAAATGATCAATTATCGATGTAAAATTCATCAAACGGAAGCTATCACGTTTTGTTTCTTTACGTAAGATGTTTGGGATATAACGCTCAGATGAAATATAACCTTATTTGTACTGGACACCAATTTTCATTCACCAGTAAGAGATATAGGCAGTTTGGTCATTTGCGTGAAGTAACCAAAGTGGTCGCCCATACAAACACATAGTTTAACATGCCTTGCACAAAAATGACCACATACCCCATCATCCGTTTGCAGGAGGTTGGCTGTTGAAGCATGTTTTCAACTATGAACCTCCATTTTATTTTCTTTAAATTGATCAAACTTGAGTATTAAAATGAAAAGTTCTTAAAAGTGTTATATGTATTTTAGCAGATAAATTATTACTTATCCAGGGTTCATGTTCTCCAAAATGGAATACTGAAGTATCATGTTTTCAATCTCAAAGCCTTTAGTTCAAATAGGGATTTTAAGTATGATATTTTAGGTTGATACTTAGATTGTATTTAAGTATTTTCGAGACCACTTGGCCAGATCTCTTTGTTCCACCTTTTTAAAAGAACATAATATTTTAGTTTGATTGCGCACATGGTAAGAAGTAACCTCCCAATGAATGAAGGGCATCATTTCAAGTTTCTATTGACTATTGACTATTTGAATTTACCGTCGACAGTATTTCAGTCATATAGCGACGTCCAGCTAATTACAGGTGTAGGAAGACCCCGAATGCACGGAGACATCCGGGTAGAACCACCGACCTACCGCAAGCCAGCTGGAAGGCTTCCTCACATGAAAATCCGAATGACCCTGCCGGGATTCGAACCCACGCCATGATGGACTGAGTAAGTGTTAAAGTCAGCGACTTTACCCTCTCGGCCACGGAGGCCCCTTCAAGTTTTCTAATTTCTTTGTATACTACCAGGTCGGTTTGGCTGTGGATGACATCAAAGGCGTGCAGGACCAAGCAAAGCTGAAAAGGAGTGCAATGAAGGTACGTTCAAACTAGATAACTGTGAATATTCATACAGTTTTGGAAAATGTTACCGTTTATATTTGATTTCTTGATAAAAGTAAACTAAATATGTATAACCATTTTATGCTGTCTATGTTCCCTTTAAACTGTGCAAGGATTCTGAAATTAAACTTTTTTCCATATAAAAATACTTCTATATATTTTGCCATAATTTTAAACTGTATATACTATATTATAAATACTAACTATAATTTTTATGACATTTTGATAATGGATTCATCATATTCAACGTGATTTCGTGAGACTTTAAAGCCGTGTTTCCCGTGCATTTTAGGTGTCCTTGGTGCTCGACGTAGAGCGGATCTCCCTCAGTTTCACGAGCCGATACTTCAAGGTGACAGACAAAGTCTTCGTGAGGACGTCGGACGAGGCTACGGCACTCATTACACCGCCTGTTGAGGTAAGCATTAGCATGCCTCAGGAATATGTACAGTCAGTCATTTCATAAACATACATTCATGCACATTCCTTTGCCTTCAGTTTTTTGAGGACTTTGGTGCTGATTGGACACTTTATTATTGAGCGTTATGTACATTGTATTTGAAAACCTATTTGAATTTCTGCATGTGTAATGTGTAGTGCTTAATCGTATCGACCTTTTACAAACTATATGAGGTAATTTCTGTTTGGGATGCGGTACTGAGCTTTACTCTGTTTT
>CM037779.1:24518432-24568432 GCA_021229015.1 Solen grandis | reverse complement strand
TATAGTGTGAGACTAAAAGATATGAGTACGTAATCTTAGTTTTTGTGTCACCTGGTGTAAGCAGAGGTGGATCACATTTCCGTCGTCTGTCTGTCCGTCCTTCCATCTGTCTGTCCGTCACACTTTTTTTTCTGTCACACTTCTTTATTCTGCAATAACTCCTGCTCTAATCATGCTATTAAAATGAAAGTTCATTCATGTACAGATCTTGATACTAGGAATTGTCATGCATAAGGTCCATAAATCTGGTATCATTGTTTTTTAGTTATTCCCCTTTTCAGTCAAACTTCTTTCTTTTGCACAGACACACCTCTTTATTCTGCAATAACTACTGCTCTACCCATGCTTTTAAAATGAAATTTCATAGATAGACAGAGCATGACATGAGGAATCGTCTTGCATAATGTCCATAATTCGGGCTAGTTTATGATTGACACACTGTGTGTGTTGCAGGGGTAGTTTATGACTGACACGAGGTGCTGAGTGTTGCAGGTGTAGTTTATGACTGACACGCGGTGCTGAGTGTTGCAGGCGTAGTTTATGACTGACACGCGGTGCTGTGTGTTGCAGGCGTAGTTTATGACTGACACGCGTTGCAGGCGTAGTTTATGACTGACACGCGGTGTTGATTGTTGCAGGCGTAGTTTATGACTGACACGCGGTGCTGAGTGTTGCAGGCGTAGTTTATGACTGACACGCGGTGCTGAGTGTTACTGTGATTGTTTTAGATCGAGAGTCAGATCCAGAAGAACCAGATGCGGGTGTTGAAGAAGGTGGACAAGGTGAAGTCTGGGATGAAGCAAGTGAAGCACGACTTGGTCAAAGTGGAGGACATGCTAGAAGCCATAATGAAAGCACAAAACATCAAACTGGACGCCGACGAAATTCAAGCGTAATTCCGTCGGTTCTTGTTCCATCATGTGTCCGGTGACACTACAATAAATTGTTATATATTTTGATATAATATTATAGCATACAATATTTATTCAGTGATTCTTTTTTGTGATTGATTTTTGCTGGCATAATGTAACGGGAGTTATTATTAATTATTGCTCTCTCATGTCCAAACTGAAGTGTCAAATTAGTTACTTGATTTCTTTACTTAAATGTCAAATCAAAAGTGTTTCATTAAACATAAGTCTAATAGATAATTATTTTGCTGTCACACTTTCAATGCAGATTTTTTTTTATTTTAAGCAGTTGGTAATCGCCAACCAAAGTAGCCCAAAATATTTTTTTCTTTGATGAATGTTGTCTTATTTCTTTAACAGAAATTTACTAATGTAATTATATAGGGTAAATCACGTTATTTTTTCAGAATAATATTGAAATGATATCTTTTTTTAACTAAACAGAATGTGTACTCAAGGACATTAGAAACGACTCATGTATAAAACTTCGATATATCACGTCATTTTTTGAACAGATTGACCCCTTCTTTAAGCTAATGTTTTCTTTTGTGATGCAATAAATGTACTACATAAAACATTCACAATCTATTGTGGAAATAGCCTTATTACATTTCTAAACTATCTTAAATCGTTTTAGATACACAAAATGAAATATTTGATATTTTCTAAACAGAGGTTAAATTCCTTGGGTATATATTCTGAATGTTTGATTTATTCTCCACTATCGTGTAGTGGTTGATATGTGAACCTGAAGTTTTACTGTCTACATATCAGTCGCAAAATATAATAGAACTATCCCAGTCAAATGAAAATGGCAGCAGGAAAACACGCATAATTAAAGTTACGATATTAATTCACATAATAGTTTCTTTCCTTAGATTGTTCGTCCAGTGTTCGCACGAAGACCTGGTAACAGTTTAGGACTGAAATTCATAAACCCAGTGGTATCGTCCATTGTCTACATATCCGCATTTGCAGAAGGGTATGAAAGCTTTTCAAAAGCTCTCAAGGTGCAATGGACTGGTCAAATACAGAAACCAAAGAAAGTTTCAATGTATGTTTGAATTTAAATTCTAGATGAATAAATGTTGTCTTTGTGAAACTGGCATACCATGAAACGTTTGATTCCAACGTGTGTCACCTCTTAGTACTCAACGTTATGCATACTCTTAAAGTATTCGGATCTCAGCGAAACTTGTGTCTCCCTATTACAAGCTTATCTTGCTATGAGATTGATTAACTCTGGAACTTTGACTATGTGATTTGCTCAAGGAAACAGGCCTATGGCTGGATGCGGGTATACCTCTCTTCATAAATATGCCACTCAAAATTTGCTAAGAATTAGGGGAAAAAAAGTTGTTTGTTTCCACTAACATCTTAAATAATTGGGTCGATAGTTCGGCAAGGATTTTTTAAACCTTTTTCCTGTTTTTCCTTATTTTTTTTCAGAGAATGTAACGAAAAATAGCGTTTTGCAACAGTGATAACTCGAATGCTAGGAAAAAATATAGGGTCGATACAAAAAAATAAGGTCGGTCGGGTTATTGGAAACAAGTAACTTTTTTACTCGTATTATGCCTTACTTGTTTTTCATAGCATACCAGAATACTGAAATAATTTAATACAATGATTGAAAAAGGCACTTTTGAAACTTTTTGGCCGAAAACAACCAAATAAACAAACTAAAGCAATTATTGATGGTGATTCAAAATGATGAAACATAAATCAATCGAATAAACAAGTAAATAGGATTTTAGCAAATTTTGAGTTGTTATTATCTGTTCATTTCATAGGATTCTATTTCAGTAAGAAATCCATATTTTTGTTACATACTCAAATGCCCATAATCATGTTTGCCACATCGTCGAATACCCCCGGCTGATTTATTCCGATTGGCCATGGGTATTCGACGATGGTTTACCAAAGCTTACCTCAACATTTTAGTTTTGTATTTGACAGTTTATTTTTTATATGTAAGTGTAACTGTAACATTTTGTATAGAAAATGGTCTGTAACAATTTATAATATAGTACGCAAAAATACACGTGTGCTTCATGCATCTTTGCGGTTGTATTTGTGACTACATATGTAAATATTTGTTGTTAAATTTTTTGCAGAGAGAGAGAGAAAGAATTTTTTCTAAATAATTCGTATGTGTAGTGAATCTTATGATAAGTATCGTGTATTGAAACAGTCTGGTATCACACCGTGCCTTTGAACACATGTGCTAGGGATAAATGTAGAATATATATGTGTGGATGACTGCTTTATGTTAGATACTGCATTTTTTTGTCAGCAAAATCAATATCATTGCTCATTTATTGCTATTAGCATAATAAGTCTATAAAATATCTACACATACATTCATGTATTAATAAATAACCTATATTGATTTAAATTGATCATTAAGGCCCAGAAAAGGATACATAAATTAAGGACAAAAATTATATAAAAATGTATTCTTCGATCAAACTTTTATGTATACTGAAAAAATAATTATTCTTTTGTTGACATTCGGTGTTGTTGAATTTATGATTAAGTCGGTTTTTATATAGTCGTAAACATATTATTGTTAAGAGGACCATATGGAAGAATAGCATTGCCAAATATGTTATCCTCTAAAAATAAAGATATTTAAATATTATTATTTATTATAGAAACTAAAATAATATTGATTGTCGATTTTCACATTTATTTAATGTTTCTCTTCCTTTAAAATAAATGAAGTTCATGTAGTAGATGTTACTATTACTAATTTATAGCCTTACACGATGACTTGACTCCATAAATCATGCAGTTGTTACATCGTCTCGGACTGATCGGCCCAACGGATGTTAACTACTTACTGTTTATATGTTCTGCTTATTTAGCATCAGTATGTAATATCATCATGCTCATAAGCCCAAGTTTCTTTACACCACTTAGAACATTTCCAAATAGAATGACTGTCATGTGATGCCTGATACAAACTATTATTTCATAAACATTTTGTGAATACTATTTCTACTACAAAATACTTTTTATACACAGAGCGCTTTTGATTTATTATATTTATTACTATATCTAAGTGGTTATTTTTGTATGAAACAACATAAATGAAATATGACATTTGTTTGATAACTTTATTTATAGTTCAGTTCGTATTTTGTTCGTTGCTTTTCTGTGATATTAGTTTACAAAATAAAAACATTTATGTATACCGATATGCATCTTACTTTTTGCATCACCCATGTTCATAAACTCAGCCACTCTCACTTTCTCACTCTCTCTCTCTCTCTCTCTCTCTCCATGTGACTTTTGATTTTGTGTCTTGATTGCCACCCTATTTTTACTCTTATAAATTTCTGTAGCTACAGACGTTACTGATCACTGCGTCTGCTTTTCTTGATAAAAAATATACAAGTCTCATAAAAGTCTCCCCAATTCACCTCAGCTGAGAACTGTTCGTATTGATACAATTGCTACACAACTGCTATACCTTATTTTAAAGTAAGTAGTTGTCACGACACTATTTCAGACATATTGCTATGTCCAGTTTATTACAGGTAAGTGAAGTTCTAGAGTGCAAAGAGGTACCCACCTTCCACAAGCCAACTAAAAAGCTTCCTCACATGAGATTCTGAGTGATCAAATCTAGGTCCAAGATAAACAAATATTTACCTAAGAGCAGATTAACTTTACCCGTATTAACTTAAATATGGAGTTAAGTCGTGGAACAAAGTAGTGCAGTAGTGTTCCTGTAAGGCAATCAGCAGAAATAAACGGTAGGTCCACGGTGTTGGATTGCTACTGAATGTAGTATCAGGCCCTTTGTCAACAACATGACACTACAGTGTGGCTTCAAGTAGTAGACTTCAGTCACACGTGCGTTAAGCCGTGGCCACATCTTATAATCACACACGTAGTTGACTTTAGTTAAATGCATCGAACGTAGCTAGGTGTAGTTCATCCGTAGTTCAACGTAGTTACAAACGTAGTTTAAACTTCAAGAAACCCATATATTGGTGCAGTTACCTAAAACAAGAAATATCTTTAAAAAAGATACTCGGCCGTGGTAACCAGCTTGATGATTAGTGTCTGAATGGTTTAACTTGTAATAGATTTTGTTGTTGGTTTAATAGTTGTGTAATTCCTGTGTCAGTGCAGCTCTTTGAAATACCACGGATAAAAAATTTGTACAATATTGGTAAACACTTACAGCCTTAAAACATCGGCGCATCGTTTCGCGGGCTACAAAACGAAACCGGATGTTATGTTTTTGTTAAATATAGGATCTGTCAGGGTCGAGCGATCAATTCCGAAATCTATGTTTTTCCTATTTTTTAGCGTTCTACTCTTTCAGTTTACCATAAAAAGGTGCAGTGTCTTACTCGTACTATTCGGGACAAATCGTTCGCAGGGGAAGAAAGCTTCAACTTTTAAAACAAACAGAGATCTAAAGAACTCGTTTCCGCAAATCCTTTCTTTTCTTTTGACTAATTTTACAATGACCAATGGGAATTTACCAAAGTATATGATAACCAATGAAATTTTATTCCGCTGCATTACTGTGTGTTTTACAAAATCAGGGTGAAAAAAATCAATGTTTAAAATATTTAAGGTGAGCTAGGCAGACAAGATCCTATTGTTACCGTACATTGAATATAGTTGACACCGTAATATATGTCGTCAGTTGACCTTAGGGTTATCCGGTTAATACTATGATCAGGTAGGGACAACTACAAGGGTTTGACTACTTTTGAAGTACGTTCACAGTACGATCATAGCACTGTTAAGTAAGGTTATCTAGATTCATCTAGGGTAGTTAAAGCAGCTTGTTCACAGATGATCGGTAGAATTTTTTTTAAAAATCTACTCTCCCTCGCTAATGTTGGTGAAATCTTTGTTTCCTGACAAATAAACTCGGAAAGTGTAGATCACATTTCACAGGAAAACGCTATTTTCGTGAATGCAACTTCCACGAAATCGGTTAAATATAGAATATGGTATCACCGAAGGACACGTTACGCAACTTAGCGTTTTTACAAGTTCAGGATATCGATTTCGTAAGTTTATCCTATGAAGAAAAGGGAATGAATCTTAGTATAGGTTTTATAAGTCTAAATGAAATTTCAACACCGTCTGTGATGTGGATACCGCCCATTGTTTTACGATCACGAATGGTTGCATTGAGTGACCATGTGTCAATAGACGTAATAAAAACATATAGTTGAAAATCAAATTCTTACTTAATGGTCATCTGTGAACGAGCTACTTTAAACGCAATACCATTTTTAATTAACTACGAGTATTGGTATTATTTAGTGCATTTGCGTAATCAAGGAAAAGGAAATACTCTAATATAATTGCAATTCTATATATCATCCTTTAAATAGCCTTAATAAACATTCATTTTCTTAATGCAGGAGAAAACACAAAGATAACATTTTCGTCTTCTTATAAACGGTGTTTACAGATTTAATTTTTACCAGATTTATTTCTGTTTTTGTTTTTTGTAATAAACTCTCTAGATTTAATTTCGGTAAAACATGAAAATGAATGTTCCGCTTAGCAGTAATTGCACACGGATTTATTCGAAATTCTCACATGATTTCTTCATTTTCGTGATTTTTTGGCAATTCAGCGATTTTAAAGACCTTTTAATGATAACTATACACTGTCAGATAATATTTTAGAATAACACATCCTGCGCAATTTGTAAGTGCATTCAGTACTACATTTAAACACTAAACATTTTCTGTGAAACATACCCATATTGATGACAGTTTCTGTGTAATCGAGTGGCTATAGTTGTTGACCTACTATCCTACTATCACATGGCCACTCGCCTTTCTGGGTTCGAATCCCGACCAGCGAACGGATGAGCCCCTCCAGCTGGCTTACGCTAGAAAACCGTAGAAGACCGGTGTATTTTTTTTATGCTGGTGACCTTTGTATACCCAGAGTTTTCATCCACCTGTATCTTGCTGAACGCTGTTAAGTCGCAGCCACGGTGAGATGTCAATCAACAAATGCTGTTTATGACATCTTCCCGTATACATGTACTTATAATTGACGGTTGACAATTTTGGGGATGTTGGTGGTGTAAGTTTAATACACTAAAATAAATCCATCATCATTTTCAAGTTAATTCTTATTTAAATATTTCACAGAATGCCCTTTTTGAATAATAGTAAATAGTTTTGGATTTATATATTTTTCTCACAAAACAAATATCTCGAGTTTCAGCCGGAAGTGCTGATGGAAAACAATATATTTCCTTCTCCTTCCTAATTCCTAATTACCCCATGCATTGCAAATTCAATCGTATAGAAATTAAGACGAACTTTACAACAGCACGCACAGAGGTTTACTTTGCAGGGCGTATTGCACGAAACTGCAGTCTTTGTGGATCTAATACAATTTAATTACATTGCATTGCGTGTGAAATGTCTTTAAACGAGAAAAGAATATCATCTTTCAGCATTTTATACGATAAAAAATTAATCAAGTATACCTCTTTATAAATAGGTTCCTCATTTTATAATCATTTTTGTAATACCAATACACATATTTAAATTATAATTGGTTTCCAGTTCTTGGCATTAGAGAGAGAGAGAGAGATTTACAATTTGACAACCATGCATAAAATAAGCGTTTTTTTAAATACATTATGGAATTTATGCGTAATATATATACATGTTCATGTATTTGTTACAAAATTACAATACTTTCATCTGCATTTACGACGGAATTGAATTTCGAAACAATTAAACCAAATTGAAGTTAACATGTAAAATATACACCCAGATTACCACGGCATGCGTTTGATAAACTTGCCTATATTTTCACTATATTCCATGGATGTACTGATGCACTCGGAATTATTTCATAACCTGATACCTAATAGTTTTTAGTTGACAGGGCGATGATGTTGTGTCAGAGATCCATTTGTTGTTGTTGTTGTTGTTTTCTGCAATATGGGCTGCGCTAGATTGTGCCATAATATTCCAGAAAGCGTTGCGCAGTTTGCTGATTTCACAATTCACATCACGATGCCAATTTGAGATATTTTGTTCGAAAAGATCTGTTATTTGTTGGCAAACTTGGCAAAATGCTATAAGAATGCAGTTTATATTGGCGATGGCATAATGACAATAGCTGATACAGCAATGGCCTGTGTTTAACTGTTTACATCAGAGGCTTGGATATAATTCCCATGGCTTGTCAATTCTCTGAGGAAAAACACACTTAACTCTGTTGTCATAATAAATTAAAATGGATATTTTTCATTCAGGTTTATGCATTTTTTCAATTGTTCGTGCGTACGTATGTGTATGGGAGTTGACATATGATAAGAAAAATTGATAATTAGCCTTATGCCAAGTGCATCATCCCTGTAGATATACAAGCGTCTTAGAAGTGTTGGAACATTGAATTATTCCTGTAGATAAACCTGACATGCAGGTTAGGGATTAACAAGCCTCTTCTCATTTTGCAAGAGATGTTAACTCGTTATATCTCGTGAATTTAATAACATTCTTGCTAATATATTATATGCAGCATGTCATTCTTGAAAGAAATAGGGAAGGTTTAAAACTGAAATTGACTCCGAACTTAGATTGAGTGTGACAGTCTTCTGCTGCAGTTTATATTTGTGGTCGAAAGAATTGTTGTCAAATTTACTGCTCACTTCGATACATTTTACCGGTGATAAAATATGTTGAATGTTGATTTTTTTCTTTATTTCTAAATACGCTGAGGCAGGTATACTCAACAGCAATAGAAAGCGTGCTGTAAGGCTGTCGGTGATTTAAAAATGTGATTTTTAATATAATATTTTGTCAGCAAGCAATCCCCTAGATTGTCAATACTTTCGAAGTTGAAGAAAATCAATATCATATTGATAATAAAATACTCACTAAAAGGCTTTTTGTTGCAACTAAGTATATGGGTCTTATGATATTTAGAGATATATCAAGATATAGCTTTTGAAAAGGATATGCGGCGTAGATCGGGATTATGTCGAACGGTCATATAATGTACGAATTATTATCTGTGAGGCGTTTCAAGCGGGGTAGTTTAAATCCACAATGGTTAGACATTCACTTCACCGCATTTGGCGGAGTAAACATTTTTTTTTATTGTAAGTATGCTGACTATTATCGTTTTTGTCATATGAGAACGTTGTAAATATACTTTTTAATAGTGCAGATATTATAACGTTCGGCCAGGAACAGGTCTCAATGTACATCTATGAGAAATGTTTTAACACTTGTTAACATGCATATATTTAAGCTAGTTGTCATCTCAACAAACAATTTGCTTAACTTTTGGTCCCTAAGTATAGGTATATGCTACCGAATATTCATTTGGTCTTATCTCATGTCACCATCCGTAAACATGCCAAAAGTGAAATTAGACAGCTACGCCAACAAATATATTGAACATTTATCTTCATATAGTTTATCACTCGTCAAATATTCATCTAAAAGAGTGGAAAATTTGGCAAAAGTTCTCCGACCAACTCCTTAATAATATATAGATATAGAGCAGAATTCTTGCTATATCTTTTATCAAATTTCACCATAAACAGAAATATTGTATTTGATTATTTCTACGACAACAGCGACATATGAATTTATTCGGCGGAGAAAGAAAAAGGTCAAGTGTTTCCACGTAATCAATTTTCTGTTGTAACAATCACTTACGTTAAAAGCTTCGTTTTTCAACATTGTGTAAATGGATTTTAAATTAGATTGTTTTAAGGAAGGGCCTTACCATACATCTCGTGAACCGGATTTTAAGCGCGACATACTTGTTGTATTAGGTAAAACTGCACTCTCAGCATATTCGTCCTGATGCTTGTGTTTATTTTTATCAAAGGAAACACATTTTAAGCCAAACTAAAAAAATCTTTATAACCAATCGGATAAAACTGACACAATCTTCATCGTTCAAAAAAATCTCGCTAAGTCTTTGCCACGAGTTACTAACTAAGATAAAAACAAAGAGCAAATTTTCCTAACTCATGGCCACGAGATATAACTAAGAAAAAATATCTCCTTAACTCGTAGCCACGAGATACTAACTAATAAAAAACCAACGAGAAACAAATATCACTATCTATAAAGACGCCTCCAATTCATTACTTTCTCGAGCAGTCCCGGATACACACACCCCGCAGCATTTTGGTCAATCTCCATCCAGCACACGACACGCGGGCAGCTCACAACAGTCACGTGCCACTCGTGGTACTCCCAGTGATCACACGGTCAGATCAGTTCCCCATAGAGACGTGCCACAGTCTACTGCGGGTCCTCACAGTAACAGTTCAAATGCCCCACAACCTGCACGTGATTCCGCTGCAAACTATGAACGTTCCAGATCTACAATCCCACGTGGTCGTCAGCAGTCTAGGTCACCAGCCAAATCTCGTGGACAGCGTCCCCGCCCTCCAAGTAGATCACATTTCATGGCGCGGTCTAGTAGTCTCCCTGGTGCGGATCTAGCCTTTAAACGCCCATGGGATCTTCCACCCTCATCCAACCCGGAAACTCCACACGTGTCTCCCAATCCGTCTGCTTAGGGTCCATCGGGGGAATCTGTTGACTCTGAAAATATAAATAAAAACCAAAATAAGAAACTTTTAAATATTTGTGCCATAAATGTGAGTGGTCTCAAAAACAAAATTAATTACCCTGACTTTGTTAACTACATAAATAAGTTTGATGTTTTTTGTATTTCAGAAACCCATTTAGATGATCACGACATTGTTGATATTCCTGGCTACCATTTTCATTCCAAAGTTCGTAAACAGAAATATAAAAGAAAGTCTGGAGGTATCGGTATTTATGTAAGAAACAATTTAGATCCTTACGTTGAGGTAATTGACAGTACTTCTGAATATGTCCTTTGGATAAAGTTACAATTAGACAAAAATGCTGACCCCACTGTAATTGGTTCCATATACATACCACCTGAAAACTCTCGTTTTTTGAAAGAAGACCTTTTAAATGAATTTGAGGAAGATATTTCGCAGATCTGCTCTCGCTTCCAATATGTCTTTTTATTGGGTGACTCAAACGGACGAACAGGTAACATCCGTGATTATTTGCCGTCTGATCCTACAATTTACGAATACACAGAGTTTGATAACAATTTAACGCCCCAGCTTGATAAACATATTATACTCGAACAGTTATCCGTTCCTTTAGAAAGAAAATCTCTTGACAAAAAAACAAATACTAACGGCCTCAGACTTGTTGAAATATGCAGAAATAATAATCTCTTTATTTTAAATGGTAGAATATCTAATAATATAGGAAACTTTACTTTTCGCGACAGGTCTGTCATAGACTATGCTATAGCCTCAGCTGATTGTTTTAATAATATTGTTGAATTCGATATTTGCCATATGGATTCTCTTTTTTCTGACGGTCACAGTGCCATAATACTTACCATTAACTTATGCTTAAAATCAGAGGGAAATGTTCATAACACAAACGATCCTGTTAAGCCTAGAAAACCCCAGTGGCAAAGCTCATCTGCCCAAATGTTCTCTGATAATATAAACACTGATATGATAAATGATATTCTCGAAGATCTGAATAATAATCCTAATCCAGACACAATTGAAAGAGTAACAAATGCAATTTCCACACTTTTCAAAGATGCCTCAAATAAAACTTTCCCTAATACTAAAAACAACACTAACTTCAAACAAAGTAAACACGATAAACCCTGGTTTGGTCCAAAGTGTAAAAAGGCAAAGAAGGCCTATAATAAAGCTAAAACAAGTTACAAAATAAACAAAACGACTAAAAACAAGGTAAAACTAAACAAAGCAAGTAAATTGTATAAGAGAACGATGAACTACTTTATTAACAAAGAAAAAATCAATACTCAAAACAAATTACGAAACCTAAATGATAAAAATCCAAAGAAATATTGGCAATTCATCAAAAATATTAAACAAAACACCAATCCTAAAACTCAACCAAATATCGAAGATTTTTACAAACATTTCGAAAAAATTAACACAGATACCATTGACGACGATAGATTTGATAACCTGATAAATATCCATAATGACACACATCTTAATACTCAAATAACTGAAGAAGAAATAACAAAATGTATTAAAAACCTTAAAAAATGGAAAAGCGTCATGCCCATTTGATGATATTTTAAATGAATATATTAAAACGACGCAAGATCAGTTCTTAAAATTGTATTGTACGCTTTTTAACTCAGTCTTAAACACGGGGTATGTTCCACAGACCTGGCTAGAAGGGATCATTTTTCCCATATACAAAAATAAGGGATGTAGTAATGATGCTGGAAATTATCGTCCTATTACAATATTAAGCTGCTTAGGTAAACTTTTCACATCCGTTATTAATAACAGATTAAATGTCTTTCTGGAAGAAAATTGTATTCTTGAAGAAAATCAAGCAGGTTTTAGACAATCGTATTCTTGCTCGGACCATATATTTACATTACACGCTCTTATCGAACTTATGAAAAAGCAGAAAAAGAAATTATTTTGTGCATTTATTGACTTTTCCCAAGCATTCGACACTGTCTGGCGTGCAGGTCTGTGGTCTAAGCTACTTAACTATAATATTAATGGTAAAATTTTTAATGTCATAAATAATATGTATAAAAACATTAAATCTTGTGTTTCATCTAACGGACAGTTATCAAATTTCTTTATAAGTAATATCGGAGTAAGGCAGGGCGAAAACCTATCCCCAGTCCTCTTCTCGCTATACCTAAATGATGTACAAAATTTTTTACTACAAAATAATTCAGTCGGTATAGAGCTTGAACAAAGAAACCAAACTATTAATACATGGCTTAAACTTCTAGTCCTGCTTTATGCTGACGACACTGTTATTTTAGCTAATTCACCAGAGGATCTCCAGAAAAGTCTAAATTCTTTTCATGAATATTGTCTTAATTGGCATCTTAAGATTAACACAAATAAAACAAAAATTGTAGTATTTGGAGCACGAAGAACCAGTAACTTTTATTTTACCTTGGGTCAAGTAATATTGGAAATTGTAAGCGAATACCACTATCTAGGTGTAAGATTTTCTAGTAATGGTTCTTTCAGTAAAGCCAGGAAACACGTATCAGAGCAGGCAAACAAAGCCCTTTATCTTCTTTATTCTCGAATATTCAACGCTGATTTACCCACTGACCTCATACTGAAACTATTCGACCATACAGTCGCGCCAATTCTATTATACGGATCTGAGGTTTTTGGCTATGAAAACACTTCGATTCTTGAAAACATACACTGTCGTTTTCTGCGTCGAATAACTAGAGCAAAACAGTCTACTCCTTTAAATTTTCTGTATGGCGAACTGGGGAGATTCCCTTTGTCTATTCTAATCGATACCCGCATGGTAAAATTTTGGGCAAGTCTCCTTATGGGCAAACATAACAAAATATCTTATAAAGTTTACTCATTTATATTAAACGAACATCATAGCTACAATTTTAAATGGATATATAAGATTAAATCAATTTTTCAAAAAATTGGGCGGCCTGACATTTGGTTAAACCAAAACATAATAGATCTTAAAAATGTCCATAAGATTGTCAAACGTACGCTAATAGACCAATTTAAGCAAAATTGGCATTCCGAATTATCATTGTCAAATAAAGGAAACACATACTTAAATATTAAAGAAACACACACTCATAACATAGAACCATATTTCAAACATCTAACTAGGAAAGAAATATTCAATATATTTAGATACCGTACAGCAAACCATTCACTTCCAGTAGAAACCGGCCGTTATGATACTATCCCTTTTCAAGAAAGAACCTGTCCTATGTGTCAAACTGGAGCAGTAGGAACAGAGGAACACTACCTGCTTCATTGTCCCCTCTTTAATGCAGAGCGTGACCGTTATCTGTGGCCGAAATTTGACGCAAACTCTAATAATACACATATCAAATACTTTCTGTCTGGCGAAAACTTTACATTATTAAAAGCCGTTAGTAAGTTCGCAGGTATAATTATGTCAAAATTTAAATAACTACCGATACCTCATAGACTCTCCTGGAAAATATGTTACTTGTTTATACTTCCTAGTAAATATATATATAAATATATTGTGTGTGTCTATGTGTGCGTATTGTTGTATGTAATATTCAAGTCAAATCAATTGTAACCTAATGCCATAGACTTATAAACATGTTTTCTTCATTATATAAACAGTATATTAGATAAGGCTATCTAAATACATAAATTATAAATGGTTTCTGATATATTACATAATAATTTAACGAGAGAGAGAGAGAGATAGAGAGAGAAGAAAAATGTACTTACCTCCATATTTCACTTTGTGCTACTCTTTTCATTCCCCCAGCTCGGATTGCATTTCGTTTCGGTAAGACTTGCTGGAGGGTACTTGGTATTTGTTTACATAGACGTGGCTGTGGGAGAAACTGCCCGCGTGATGTGCGGGAATCTTGTGAAAAGCGTGCGCTCATTTCATTGTGTCATTGTCTTGTGACAAGGTCTTTATCTACCACGGCCTCGCCTATTAATTAATGAACCATCATGAAAATATTGTTTTTTTTTTTTTTTTTTTTTTTTTTTTTTTTTTTTAATTCCTTTTTAATACTATATTTTTCTTCTTCTCTTTGCTATCATATTACTGAAAAGAAAAGAAGAGGGAAGGAAGAAGGGGAAAAAAAACAAACAAACAAAAAAACACACACCCCCTCGTCCTAATACTAGTTGAGTATCTCTTACTATCTCTACATTCTCATTTATATGTACATGTAATTGTTTATCCTCCGTCTTACTATCCCTTTACCCTCACATTGCATATATATAATATCTGATTTGTCTTTGTTGTTTAAATCTGTGTTCCCCCACCTCTTAAATTTTCACCACGACTGTTAACAATCACCATTGTTATAATCATTGTATGCTGACCGGAACTCTCAATATATGTATAATTATATATATTTTTGTACATAACCCCATGTTGCATTTTGTATGCCTGGGTGAAATAAAAGATTTGTTCTGTTCTGTTCTGTTCTGTTCATATGCTAGATTACACATGATAACATGAATAACATGATCTCGTGGCCATGAGATAATCTAACGATTTGATTGGTCAGTTAACTCCTGGCGACGAGATTACTAGTTGCCACGAGTTAACTGACAAATCAAACCGTTAGATAATCTTGTGCCCACGATATTTTTTTCTTACTTACTTACTTATATCTCGTGGCCATACGTTAGGAAAATTTGTTTATTGTTTTTATCTTAGTTAGTAACTCGTGGCAAAGACTTAGCGAAATTTTTTCCTTAGTAACTCTTTACCACAAGTTAACGAGATTTTTTTTTGTCTAATTGTTCTTAGTTATATCTCGTGGCCACGAGTTACTAATCGTTTTTTTTTTCTTAGTTATATCTCGTGGTCACGAAATAGCGATATTTTTTCTCATTTACTAACTCGTGGCCACGAGTTAGCAATATTTGTTTTTCGTTTTTATCTTAGTTACTATCTCGTGGCCATGAGATAATAAAAATAGAAAAACACAATGTCCCCTCTGTGCCTCCGTAGAAAATACTATTAACTGATCAATAATACGCTTTGAAAATTATTCGTTCCTATTCCCTCTGTTAAGGTCTTTGGTGCCAAAATTTGCTGTTAAATTCATTTTAATGAGTAAAATTAAGTGTGAAATGGGAAGACTAGCATTATGAATTATTAAGAAGACTAAGACCACTAAACTGAGTGCAGTTTGAGTGTTTACATATTTAACAGAGAGGCATTTACTGTAATCATTCCTATTTGGACACCCATTACCAAATTGTAATTGAACACTTCGGACCCAATTGATAATTGATGGAACACATTTGAACACAACGTAAGACCTTAAAGCAATTTTATTGCATTTCAAACTGCATTTGCAGTTAATAGCACGTAGGAAACTCTCTTTCTCCCATGTTCAGCATACGAAGATAGGGATTTTCCTCATGGAAGAAAACTATATCTTCCATGTCACGTGATCAGCTTTCTTCCATGTCACATAAATAAACAATGATGACTGTAAGTAATACATTTTATCAAGATACAAAACTACCTTGTTGTAATTCATGTGAATAGATATACATGTATGTTTGAAAATATCATATATATCTAGTTAGTTATCTCTTTATTATCATTTACTACTACGAATGTGAAATAAAGGTTAATAGGGGGGGGGGATTAACTAAGTTATTTTAAGCAAATGGTAATTCCCAGTTGAACGAACATCAGAATTTAGATAAACTTTACAATGCCGATTTCTTCCATGTTGTTATTGTGTTAAGTTGTTAAGCGGCAAGAAAAAAGTGCAAAATTTTTTTTTAAAAAAATGGAAGCGCGATATGTTTATTAAATCGAGGCTGACGGTCTGTGGCAAGTAATTATCTTCATGGGAGAAAACAAATCCACCATGAGTATTCATGAAAGATTGGGATATCTCACTCTCGGGATCAGAAATTTCAGGCATGGACGAGGCTCTGACCCTCGGGTAAGATATCCCTATCCTACATGAATACTCATGGTGGATTCTTATACTCTCTCTCTCTCTCCGTTATCATACTAAATGCAAATCAAAGTCAGGGTCAGTTATTCGTTTACCTTTGAAGACTGCATAAACTCACATAAACACTATGTGTTAAAGAGAAGATGTGAATGAGAGTTAGATATAACAGTATATCAAGATGAGTTAGGTACACGTGTATTTGTATGTGTATGTTCACAATTTAAATCCAATGTTGCTCAGATCAAGTTCGAAGGTAAGTCTCTACAAGAATTCTTAACCCCAAAGAGGGATGGAAACGCATCAAACAATCATGTTTTTCAATTCACTGAGATGTTAGATTTTTTATACAGTTCACGCTGATATCCTATTCCTACACGAAAAGACACATTTGACATTACTATTTTTAAAGTATCTCTATTTTTTAAGTATTTTTGTATGAAACAATTTTAAATGTACTTGTTTTTCTGTTAAGTGAGGTAATATGCCACTTGTCAATCATGCACTATTGTAGTTAGGCAGCAGTATGTTTGTATTAAATAGACATTATCCATAATAACTACATTGCTGTTGGTGAAACATATAAATCAACAAACTCCCACTAGTGCGAGGTTATCCCCACGATTGATGATTTTGATACCATATTTAATTTGTATATCAACTAAAAAACATATTTCATGTTTAAGATTATATTTATATTAATAGAAGCAACATAATTCTACATATTATAAAAAAAAACTCTTTATTATAAGCAAAATTTTAAAAATGGAACAGCTTCTATATAGAACCCCACTTCCGGTGATTTAATTTGTTGACATTGTTCCTATGCACTGCATACTGAGCTATTACACTTTGCCAGCTAATGTCTGTATTTTGTTGAGAACGATATTGTATATAATATATAAGATGAGGATTTTAAAGGAAGTGGGGAGCTGTAAGTTCTAAATAATTACAGCATAGTTAAATGAATGCAATACCACGAAGATACAATATCTCGGTAAAGCAAATATCTCGGTAAAGTAAATCTCCGGTGATGCTACGGTTAAACCGTTATAAAAATAATGCTTTATTTCAAAAGTATTCTGTCGTGACAACGTTCCACGGCTGGTCTCGGTCTTGGGGCAAGGTCGACGATTCTCCTTGGGGGATCCTGGAACCCAACATCAAAGGCTATACCGCCATGTGTGCTGTTTGTTATCCCTGCTGATAGGCTAATACATGTAGATACTATTGATTGATTCAGACTGTGGTAGAATTATGTCAATAAACTCAAACATATTCTAACATCTCAGTAATTGATATGCATGTACCTGGTATATCGACAGTGTTTATATATACCTTAATATACTCTCAAGTTATATGCATTTCATAGCATATTGCGTTACATAGAAGGTAAATTTTCAGGATTAACCGTATTGAAATTTGGCCATAATTTTGCGCGATATTTAATGGTCGCAGATATCTTTACGGCGAGGGTATCTTAATGACACATTACATAGTCATTATTTCGACAATACAAAAAAAAGAAAAAAAGCCGAGGCCTGAGGCCTGACGGGGAGAAAACAAAGAATACGTAATATAGTATCCCATACCAGATTTATACGATTTTGACGACTTCTTGTTCTTTTCTTTGAAGAGTTTTTTTTTTTTTTTTTTTTTTTTTTTTTTGCCTTTTCGTTTTTACGCCTGGTCCACTAAATATTAACAAAATCAAAACAGCACATTGTTGCATTCCCTTCTCTATATGCTTTATGACGTCATAAAGACAATATTACGATGTCAATATTAAAATATTGATGTCGACTTTAATCACGTTTGCGTCCTGTAGCAATTAAAGGAACCGAATGTGTTCTACTAATTTACCTTTTGTTGTATATCTTACATTTCATGAAAAATATAACACCTTTTAAAGCAGTCAAGTTTGAAACGATGCAAGTTATATTGTTTGCCATTTCATTCTTTAGTTCATTAGTTCTGCCATCTTATAATATGATTTTATTATTTTGTACCAGTTCTTTCGTGTGAGTAGATACATGAAAATATAACAAAGTAATATAATTACAATATTCAGAAACTAAAAATAACGAAATCAATATATATATTGATATTGATATACAGAGTTCCTGACACTTTAGTTTGCATTCTCTGAGACAGTTTAAAGCGGTATTTTATTTTGTATAAGATATTTTAACCGTTTTTGTTTCCGTAACATAAATATCATTCGATCAATACGTACCACGTGATCAAAGTTGATACGTCGCCTTCAGCTTTTTAGAATCTTAAATTAAGATATCTTTGGTCATAAGGTGATAATGTATTATCATATACATGTATATAGAGCGTCATGTATTAGTTATCGTTTATATCTAAATTTTATGAAATTTATTGCAAGCGACGCGACATACTTACAATTTGTCATGTACGCCATACAGCATTTGCCATTGACATTGCATTATGGAATCGCCTCCCATTTGATTAACTGTTTCAAATGATGTTTAAGTAAGGTTACATTTTGAGCTAACAAAAAATGACGTAAAACAGTCACCGCCGCAACAAGCTCCGCCCATAATTCGCTTTTGTTTACGTAGGCACCATATATTTGCTCCATATCATGACCTTGCAGTTCGTTTTATGCAATATATTATGTTTTTCAAGTTTTGAACGAATACACGCATTAAGTCGGATAAAGTGTAAAACAAGACACAGTGGCTATAAAAAATGGAAATAGGACGCTGAAAGGGCTTGAAACATAATCATTACTCTCTGAAAAGTAATGCTGCACCACGTGTTGATCATATTCAAATCATACAATAATCATCCAAATATCTCCTTGATATCCAGGTCGATAGTCCTTTTGAAACTGTGTATTAAAGGAATCTGATACAGAAATATAATTCAAGATAAAGACGGATATCCATGCTTTAAAGTCAACATTTCGCCAGCGCCAGCACATATCCATAACCCTTTCCCTCATATAGACTCATTTTGACGCACTCAGTAGGTACCACATAAAGCCTGATCTGCAGAAAACCACAGTTAAACCTTACCAAATTTAATTACAAAATCCTCATTACCAGACCACTGAGGAGCAGCGAACAGCATAAAACCTGATCAGCCTGCGAGTTACTCGCAGGCTGATCTGGTTTTATGCTGTTCGCATAGGTCTTTTCATGGTATCCTCTATGAGGGAAAGGGTTAAATAAGGGTTATGCAAATTATAAACTGAAGGTATATTTCCTTGAAGAGTAAACGAAAGTAACTAGAGCTGTAACTATAAAAGTCACATTGTCTGAGTAGTATACATGTATATGCATAAACTAGGATGCCCCATCCCACCTAATGTTGTCATGGAAACATATAGTTGAGGCGCCGAGAAGGGAAGAAACATGTTTCTTTTCTCTTTGGGACTGCATGTATTACATTCACATTCGCCAAGACCAAATCATGTCTTTTTGTCATGTGCACAAGAAGAACAAACAATAACAAATGCATGTGTCGCATCGCTGTAGACTTAGCCTTTATCAGAATATATAATGACGTTATTTTCCCCATTGATCAGTGAAAGAAAATCCGCTGTGGGGAAAATTCGATTTTGAAAAAGAGACTGTCTTCAGTTCAGCTGTTTGCGTCCGACACAATACGTTTGTGAAGATGATGGAAAACGTCCTGAAGAGTTTCTTGAATGTCTGTGATGACTATGTAGACCAATCCTTGCTTGTTTTTTGTTGGGTTTAACGTCCTACCGACAGTATTTCAGTCATTGGGAGACAATGTCTACTTGAGACAGATATAGTGTTGCCACACTGCAGTATCACGCTGTATAAATGTGGCATGGTACCACGCCCAGTCACATTATCCGGGCCAACCAGTCCTGCAATAACCCTTATATAATGAGCGCTAAGCAAGGGAGCTATAACAGTACCAGTTTTTATGACTTTGGTATGTCGCAGCCAGCGATCGAACCGACGATCTCCCGCTCCCGAGGCGATGCTCTAACCACTCGGTCACTGGGGACGGTCAGACCAATCTTTGAATGACAGTCCTTATTGAAATATCACAGATGAAGACTGGATAATCTTAGGAAGCTATTGCCAGGCGACATAATAATACATCGGAAACCACAATACATGTACTTACCGCGTTTTAATCTGAAAACTCAGTTTGCATGACTTCCGGTGTGGCGTTCGTTCGTTTCGCTAGCGTGATGATCATCACCATTATAATAAAACAATCAGCAAAGAATATATATTCATCTTTGGAATGGATATGCATTCATTGTTCTTTAGAAAGATGCCTTAATATGCTGAAAAAGAAAGCTATATTTAGATGTTGTCATTTCCCATAATTCCCCATATACCAACTTTCATTACCCACATTTGACAGGCATAACGCACTATTTGCAATCCCTTCCCAGTGGATATTTTCTGGCAGTACTGAATAAACATGGCGATAACAGATTCGGTCGTATTTAAAGTGCTCTACTTCAATCTAAATGGAATTGGTTAAAATTATTAAATCAAATACCATCGCATTCGCAAAAGTAAATGGTGCTATCAGAATGATATTTGAACATTTGTAAAATATCGCTATTGATCTAATGGAGGCTGTCAATGTTGAAATAGTTGATACAAAGTGAATCTAGAAATGGATTTACATGATTAAACAAGGGGAAATTGAAGTTATGTTCTCTGTTTATTACAAAGGGACCATGTGTGTGGATTCAATGATTTGATTGTCAAACGGTATTGGTATATTTGTGTATTAAAACGTCGTTCTTCAGGGATTCGTGACAGAGTTATCATCCTCCCTTGATCATTGCGCATCAATTAGTGATTATAAGGAATCAACTGACGAGAGTAGATCAAAATGTTTTTTTTGTGTGTGTTTTTTTTTGTTATGAGCTCTCAACCATTAGCAGACAGTTTTCACTTGAGACAGACATACTGAAGCCACAAGGTTTCACCGTAAAATCCTGAAACTACCATATATTTATGCTGAGCGCCATTTTAAGATATTGGTGCGTCACAGTCGGGATCAAACCCGCGTTCTTTTCCGCCAATGGCGGTCAATCTCACCACTTTGAAACCGTGAACGGAATGAATTCATAAATTACATGTATTAAATTGTCATAAACCATAAGAAAATAATAAAGTGACACTTATATTTCTTACTTCGAAGGCTTTATTTTCTTTACTAGACTTTTCCACACACACATGCAAACACATACCAAATTCACATGAATTGTGTGTGGGGGGATACTCTGATGTTAAATGTGAACAGATATCAACATTCAATTTTGATCTCATATCAGTATCTTAGCAATAGCATGATCTGTCAAATTGAGCTAACATTGTACACAAATGTTACCATATTCCAGTTCAAACCGTTAAGCCTTTGCTATAATGATCCATGTAAAACCAGATCAAACGTAAATTACGTTCCTCGGGAACTCTATTCGTTGTCCTAACAACAGGCATGTGGTACTTTACCTCGTATTGGAGATTTTGGTCATTAAAGAAAATTGTAGTGGCGCAAAAAGAAATGTCTATAAACTAAGGTAAATCGTAGTATATTACAGCTGTAGATTTTTTTCAAGACTGTGGTGTTATTACATTAATGTCAAACCCTTCATGGCGACATGACATTTTGTGCGTCATACGATATCACCATAGTGTAACCATGAGGTAAATAAAATTGAATACGTACAGAAAATAATTCATTTGATATTGAGATATAAATTTTAAAAGGCATTTCTGTTTTATTGCAAGGCAGATTCACCCAGTCTTATTAAAATTTATATTATCAATAGAACATGTGTTTACAGTGTGATTTACAGCTAAGACAACTAACACTATGGTGAGGCATGTACAGAAGCTTACAGCTAGGGGTCCAGAGGCATGCCCCACCAGGGAAAATTGTTTCTCGTGGGGTGGATATGCATTCTGAAGGGTATCCAGGGGATATATTTTAAAGGTAGTCGCACACCCTAAGACATCACCTCCAGTTGAAGAGCATCCATAAATAGGCCAAAATTAGTATCAGCTGCTTTAAAACTCGGGGTTGTTTGTTCGAATTCTATGGTGGTCAAACTTCTTCTATCTATTCTTCTCTTTGGTCATTATATTTGTATCACTCATATCAGACTTAGAAAGAAAAAAATATTTTAGCACTTCTTTGATATACTAAGTTTAAAAGCAAATATGGAAAGACAAAAAATCAAAACCATTTGGTAAAAGTTTTCTTAATTTGGCAAGGTCAAAACAAATATTTCGTAGAAAATTCCGGACAACCTTGAAATATGCCTGTCAGTTATGTAGATTTTAGCTATAGGGCATATTCTGAATTAAAAAAAAGGGCGCCGTGGTCCAGTGGTAACATACCTGACTACGAATCCCAAGGCTGTAGGTTCGAACCCGTTTGGGGCAAGGATTTTCATGACCTTCCTAGACATACAGTACTGGTACAACCAAGAACCTTCGAGAGGTTTAGTATAAGTTGTAAGAACTTATTTCCAAACGACGTAAATGTATCTTATTAGGTTATATTCCTATTAGTTTTTAAATAGATTGATTTATATATTATTGTGCCTTTTTTTAAGATTTGCTACTTTTTATTTAAATACAAAATAATGTTAATCTTTTTAATTGTTAGCTAGGGGTGGGACAGTCTGACATTCAAGTGCTAAATTGTTGTATACACAGTAAAGTTGAAAGCGTCTGACTGATTCGACTAAAACAGACACAGTCACAGACTTATGTTGCAATGTGACAGCGGATGCTCCTCCAGTAGGAGGTCTCGGAAACAGCAGCGGCCTGGTGACTGGTCTGGTGGGGAACTGTATTTCAGTAAGGGGCTCACAATAGGGATAAACACAACTGAGCACAAAAATAATTCCAAATATAGAGAATATAGCCTAGAAAGGGGGGAAACGGTGGGGCTGGTACAATGTAGCTTATAGCGACCACCACGGCGGGGCTTGTACAATGTAGCTATTGCTACCCGATAGTTAACATTACGGCTGTGCTGATACATTGTATATTGTAGCGAACACCACGGAGATGCGTGTACAATATGTCCTAAAGTCAACAGCCTGGCGGGGCACGTACAATGTGGCTAACAGCCAAAAGCATGGCGGCGTATATGCACAATGGATAGCGGCTTTATTGAACTGCTGAATGGAAATGCTTCTGGACAAATCGAGCAGAAAGACGATTTAATGATAAACATTCCTTGGAAGGAATGGAAGCGAAGCTTATACTCTAATAATCTGATGTTGCAGTAATTAGCCTTAATCCTGGGGAGTGGCAGTGATGTGCTGGCCTAGAGAGGGGGCTTATGTTGCTCTTTTTGGAAATAAAGCTTGACTTGCACGTTGAATAATACTTGAAATATTTCGTGACGGCATGTAGCAAACGCAATCTTAATACAAAAGAGGCGTTTTTCACTTGGAAATTTCTCGATGTCTGAGTTACCAATGCTCAAACGGAAACCGAATGAATAAAACTGTACACAATCATCCAGTGGTGGTGTAGAATAAATCCTTATGCAGGGATTGTCGAGAAGTATTAAATTCAAGAAAAACGAGAATCTTGAACATTCCGTGTTACTTCTTGACAATCCCTGGATAAAAACCTTGTCAATCATTGTTTTATTTGAGCTGTTTAGCCCATCCTTTAAGAACATTGCTAATTGTTTTTGAAAATAATGTAAAACCAATTAACGCAACATTCACACACGTAATTCTTTGTCAACCAAGAGAGAATCTTTCCCTTCCTTCCTTTAAAGAATCATTTTTACGCCAATGTACAAAAAATATTTGTGTTATTTTAAGGTAATGAATCTTAAAAACAACAACTAGAAAAAAATCATTTATATTCTGAGGTAAAATTCAGTTTCTTGATAAGAAAATTTATTTAATTTGTTGCTTCAAATTACAAGACTATAAGGGTCAAAATCAAAATTCGCAAATGACAAGTCACACTTTCACACTAACATTTTAAATTAGAAACACAACTCTATATTTTACAAGGCAATATTGAAATTTCTATCAGTGAATGTAAAAGCTTTAAAATCATATGAAAAATGTTTTTTTGTTGTTGTTTTTTTTAAATCTCAAAATCGGTATTTTAGATATTGAGATTTTTAATTGCATTTAATCAAAGGTTGGATATGTAAATGAATGTTTTGGAATTCAAAGCCGTGTATTAAAAATGTTATAGCCATTTCAATTGGTAAAAAGCAATTGAAAATCGATATTAGTATATATAAGCAATTATTCTTTATGGTTATAACACTGATTGGTTATAAATTATGAGTTATTTTCATGAAAGGCTTACATTATAAATGATGGTTTTGTTTGTTAGTTGTTTTTATTGAGCCTAAATTATGGTTCTCCATTTATTGTTTCTGGTCTACACTAATAGTTTATACAAGTAGTCGGTATATTCATTGACTAATCATTAATAGATTTTCTAGATTCTTATTACAGAGTTATACGGCAATATCTATAACATTAGTTTTTCATCGTCGTGATTAATTCAAACATAAGGACTTATATATTGTGTGGTTCGTCAAGTATATCCATAGGTGTGAATTGATTGCAAACACAAGATTAATTATAAGAAACAAAGTGATTTTGAATTGTTCTTCCATTCTACAAAAAGTGTCATGATAGCTTCAATAATCGAATCGTACCGGTAAATGAATTAATTCTAGGTCAATGTCAACACCCTTAATGTTATATCTAATCAGATTAAGACAATGTGTCTTAAGTTTATTGTTATGTTTGGTTTACCGTAGTTACACCGACAGTGTTTTAGTCATATGGCAACATCCAGCAAACTACAAGTGGATGAAGACTCCCAACGCACAGGGGTATCTGGAAAGAACCAGCAACCTACCGTAAGCCAGCTGAAAGATTTCCTTAAATGAAAATTAAAGATTCGAACCTACAGCTGTGTGCTTAACCCTTTCCCTCATATATACTCATTTTGACGCCCTCAATAGGTATCACATAAAGCCTGATCTGCAGAAAACCACAGTTAAACCTTACCAAATTTAATTACAAAATACTCATTTCCAGATCACTGAGGAGCAGCGAACAGCATAAAACCTGATCAGCCTGCGAGTTACTCGCAGGCTGATCTGGTTTTATGCTGTTCGCATAGGTCTTTTCATGGTGTCCTCCATGAGGGAAAGGGTTAAAGGAGGATATTAAATGAAAGATTGAATATATATGGTTAAAAAAATGACTCGTCTAGTTATTGAGACAAACAAGGCATATTCAACAGAGATAGGAAACTCCTGTAAAAGCCAGTGGAAAATGTTGTTTAGGCACATAACAGCTCATTGAATATTGCAAACTTTTGATAAAGTACGGAAAAATCAGACAGGAAAATGTAATCATATTGTAATCATTTTTCTACTGCAATGAATTATTTTTAGTTTGATATACTTTAAAAATTCTTTTAAATTATGATTTGAATTCAACCAGTGTAGCAGTTAAGCAACACACTTTGCAAAGTTACCATCATGCAGGTACTTTTCTAATTTACATTTTATTTCTTGACTTATATTAATAAATAAGGTATCATTTTGTAATACATGCATTTTCTTGTAGGGTACAATTTATTTTACATATCTTCAATAGAAAAGGAGATATATTTGAAAACGTGACTTTTCGAGAATTAGACAATTTGCTGTTGTGAGATTTAGACTGGTTGCCAATCTTTGTTTAATAGGTCTTTGATCCAAATAGACTCAACAATTTGTAATCTAATGGGTTCACGGGGTTGTGGAACGGACAAAGTTATCTCAAAACGAATTATCCGTATACCTTAAATACGCAAAAATAAATAAATAAAAGGGCGCCAGGGTCAGGTGAAAACATACCCGATTGAGGATCCGAAGGTAATGGGTTTGACCCCTGTTGAGGTCATGAATTTATCTGGACGTAAGTACTGGTTCACACCAGGAACCGTAGAGTGGGATGAGTATGAGTTGTAAAAAAAGTGTTTCCCAATTAACGTAAAATAAATAAGTTTAAACGAAGGAGATTCTGTCATTGCCATTGTTTATGGCATAAGTATCTCTTTCCAAATCCTGCCACAGACTGTCCCTGTTTTACGGACTTAAGTAAGCCATTACAAAAATGATACATATAGCACGTGCGTTGCATAGACAAAAAGTTCCAAAGCGTTTCAATGCAGTCTTTCGTTTATTCATATGCAACGGTATATTTCGGGAAACAAACGAATGTTTTCTTTAAAGTAGAATACTAGTAATATACTTGAGTATTTACGAGAACGTAGGGGGCGGTGTGCAAGGAACGTGCAGAGAAAGTTTGATGCTGTTGATACTCACCATTTAATTTGTAACAGACGTTAAATGTCATTTTAAAACAATACGTCCCAAGTTAACTTTATCACTCAAAGGGGGGGGGATGTCATTATTCAGGATGAACAACTGAACATGATGTGAATTTATCATAGCCAGACAAATACTTATAAAATGACATACACACACAATACAATTCCCAGTAGGTCTAGCCATGTGGCCAACTTACAAGAGATCATTTCAAATGAAGTCAAGTTCAGCGTATCTAAAAAACATAAAGACGACTAATAAAACATGAAGATAATAGAATAAATTACTAAATTGACGACCCCAGACAACTCTGGGGATTGCTCGGTGATTATCATGAATATACTTGCCAAAGATGGAAAACTCTGCCTGGGTTTTGACCGATCCGTATTTTCTTTGAGAAGTATGAAAAGGAACAAATAAGTGTATGACTGAATCATTCTAAACAAAAACGTATATTTTCCACCGTACAATACGTATTTACATTATTTGAAATTACAAGTTTGGAGTAAAACTACGTAGGCTTAATCCTATCCAGTCCAGTAAAACAAACGGACCCAAACATCTGTTATTATAAAAACGTACATATACATATAGTTACAATAAAGTCTAGAATAAGACAGAGTCGGACAATACTTAGCACAGGATCGGCAATATCCGGTATAAATCGCTGATATAAATTGACCAATCAGTGACTGGTTAGGTATTCGGAATGTGCTCGTTGAATTACGTAGGTTTATCTCTCATTTCGGAGTGAAATGGTCTATAGATCTCCTTAAATAAGATAGAAACGTATTCCATCATTCCCTTTTATGGAATATTCAAAAACATGTCCACATTGACATGAATTATTACTTCAATAACTGGTACCATTTGTTAAGAAAATAAATATGTGCATTTTTATAAGAGAGAAAAGAATACATGTAATAATGAAATTTGCCCCTAAGTATTTAAATATCATTTAGCACTAGGTAAAATTGGTGAAGTTTGAGCATGGCCTTAACTTATATACAACGTTAATATGGAGCTGCACTTCATCGATTTTCAGTTAAGCATGTTTCTGCTGTGTTAGAAACTACAAAATAATTGAAAACGGTCGTGTAAAATACATAAGTGGTACTAAACAAGTTATAAACGGAACTAGCTAGCGGGTCCTGGAATTGTTTTTGAAGGGGGTGTGTCTCAATATATTCTGGTGTTAAATAGTCGTAATTGAAAATGAGTGCAAGTCATTGAAAGGAAGTTGAGTGGGAGTAAAGCTAACGGATCAGAAAACGTCTGACGTGCATAACACTCGTAATGAATTAGTCGGATTTTTCCTTTAGGAATTCCTTGCTTTTCATTCTAATGCATCAATCGACTTACAAATCCGCAATATTAGCTTTTCAAGGCTATGTATAAAACCAATTAACTACCGTAGTGTACAATATGTCTGTTCAATAACTGGGGCATCATTTTCAAAGAAATAAATTTGGTTAATTGGACTTGAACCTCAAAGAACTTACGGATTTTTCCTATAAGAGAAGCATCATGGATCATTATTAAAGACTGCATGGCTAGAACATTTCTTAAAGCTTTGGTACTGGCTTAGTCTATTTTGCAGACGACTGTGCAGACACTTTTTACAAAGATGTAGACAGAGAACAAACTTTATGAAAGCCTTTTGATTGAATGGCCGTAATATATTTTTTATTAACTCTCTTGTAAATGAAATGTATGAAGTCAATGTACTAGTAATAAACTGAGATAAAATTAAGATTAATATACACACATGAAACAAGAATGTTCCTTAAGGACACATGTGTAACCTACTGAAGCGTGACGGACAGAAGTGAGACGGACAGACAGACGATGGAAAAGTGATAGCCATGTGTCACTTCTGTTTACAGCAGGTGACAAAAAAATATTCCAGAGTGTTTGTTGGGTTTAACATCCTACCGACAGTATTTCAGTCATTTGGAGACTATGTCTACCTGGAGACAGATAGAGTGCTGCCATACTGCAGTATCACACTGCAGACACGTGGTCATGATACCACACTCAGACACATTATCCTGACACAGGGCTAACCAGTACTGGAACTACCCTTTTATGCTGAGCGCCAAGGGGGTCATACCAGTCCTTTTTCTTTTCTTTGTCTTTGGTATACAGCCAGGGATCAAACCAACCACTTTCTGATTCTGAGGTGAATGTTCTAACTACATGGCCATTGGACTTGGTCGTCTGTAACCATCCTTTATGTGTTAGTAAATTTGTAGAATAACCATAATGTACCAATCAACTTTATGCCATTTTATACCGTTTGTACCCACCTCATTTCTATGTTTGACATATGCGTTTGTAATATATTTTGTGACATTTTTTAAAATGATTTTAATATTACATATATAATTTATAATACCACATTTTCAATGAGTGGTGTTTTGTTTTACAACTTATTTTAACTGAAATAGTATGTAACCACAGTGATTTAAATGATTATTCTTAAACTTTATAAGGCTGGTAGTTATAATACTTTGTATATACACATATACATGCTTCTAATATATAAAGCAGCATTCAGACTCACAGTACAATGTATCAAACTCGATATCTAGAGTTATGGAAAACAGTTGTAGTTGTACAGAGGTTTACCGTCGCTGCGATAGTATTTCAATCTTATAGCGACGTCCAGCTAATTACAGGTGGAGGAAGACCCCGAGTACACAGAGGTACCCGGGTAGAACCACCGACCTACTGCAAGCCAGCTGGAAGGCTTCCTCACATGGAAAATCCGAAGTCCCTACCGGGATTCGAACCCACAGCGGTGAGGGACTGAGAGATTTGTAGTCCACGACTGTAACCGCTCGGCCACGGCAGCCCCATGGAAAACAGAAAAATAGAGAAAATTCAATAAAAATAAAATAAATTGTTTGTTTGTCTATCGTCCTGTCAACATTATTAGTCATTTGGCAACTGTGTCTACTTGAGACAGATATCACACTGCAGCATCACACTGTAGACATGTGGTACGATACCACACCAAGTCAGATTATTCTTACAACGGGCCAACCAGTCTTGGAACTACCCTTATATGCTGAGTGCCAAACAAGGGAGCTATACCAATGCCATTTTTATGACTTAGGAGTGCTGAGGCCGAGGAATGAACCCATAACCCTCTGGTTATTAGACTGACATGATGCTAACACTAAGCAGCTGGGGCCAGTACAGAGGAGTGGTAAATATGATGAAATAAACTCTTAAGCACAATTAATAACCTTTAATATGAAGTCCTTAACTTTCTAAAATGTCATAACTTCCATAGGTGATACAAACACAAATGCTCCTTCCTTTTCAAAGGACCTCACAATTCATCTGTTTCTAGCTGTTGGTCCTGTCTTGGGATAAACAGGGCTATTACTAATCTTTAAACAGATTGACAAATTTTTAAACAGGATATTTGTTTGTTCTTGTTGAAGATGTAATTCTATTTCATCTAAGTTCATAAGATGAAATAAAAATAGTGCATATCCTTCAAAAACAAACAAATATTTTCATTTTACTTCATGATAGAGAATGAAATTATGATTTAATTTTTTTTTTTTCATATCACAATATCAATTCAAAAACATGAAATAATCTATTTAAACAAATTTCCAAATTCATAATAAACTTATAACAGAAAACCTTTTTTAAGAATTTGTTCAATGATTATACACACTTTTAACAAAGTCGGTGTATAGAATTAGAACTATGATCACTGAGCTGATAATCCCCAGTATACAACTTTAACACAAAAAGCCTCAGCTGACAAAGGGCTATAATTCTTATAAAATACCTGACACAGTTATCTGCACTTGATTGCTGATTGGTCTTTAATGTGAAGTGAAATGTATAGGCATTATCAATATCAGTCAGCAACTTCATGTAAGATGGAATTGCATGTTACAGGTCATGATAAACAGCATCCCTACATATTCCCCACTTCATTATGAAAAGCTGGATTATGAAAATTCTGATCTGTAAGACCACTGCCTGATGCACTATTTTTTTTTCCACAGCTGAGTCAAGAATTTCACATCATGATTTTATCTAATAGCTTCCTCTTCAGTAAAATAATAAAAAAAAAAATAAAAAAAAAAAAAAAATCAGCAAGCTGTCAGCACCAACGCGGTAAATTTCATTTAATTTTAATAGGATCATGATTTTATTATTTAATTCCTCTCCTCATGGAACTTAGGGCTATGATTTCAAGCATGGCTGTATTTTCAACAACCTCATCACAGATTCCTTGTAATTGTTAATGGTGGAGATATTTTCTTCAGTGTTATGAATGTCCTGAACTGCATTTTTGTAGTCCATTACTGATTCAAGGGAAGTAACTGTTTCTTCTGTTAACTCAGTAGGCAAGTCTGAGAATTGTCTCTCTTCTTCTGGCACTTGGTTCTTCTGAAGAGAAATAAATTAAATACAGATAAAATCTAAGATCTCTTATTTAAAGATTATTTCTTAAGAATTCATTGGGGAAACAAGTTCTCAAAATTTTACACTAGTACCATTGGAGGGCATTTGGTACCATTTTGGTGCCCTAGTTTCATATCCTGATCAAGATATGTCACAGGATGTGACAAATGCCCCTGAAGTGTATATTTATGGTTTTATGAAAAATTTCCTGACATTTCTTTTGACTTTTCCCTGACATTTTTAACAGTGAAATCACTACAGCATTATGCATGTACGAAATACACAATAGCTAGAATCATATGCATAACTGAACCATAAGTCCCCTACTGAACGTGCATATTTTGATTATTTCCATTACCATAGCAACCAGTATTTTTATCCAAGAAAAATATCAAAATGAGGTGCATTAATTAATCTCCATATTGCCTTCATATACCAAGTTTCACTGAGCTAGCTTATAATATGGTTTTTAAGTAATCACAGCATCCCAATTTCTCTCATGATGGTGAATATTTCTGTCAAGTAATTTCAAAATCCATCCGGGAATGTCAGAGTTATGAAGTGGAAATTAAATCCGGATGGACAGGCTGATGGTTCAATCTTCGGGGGCATGAAAGTCATTTATTTTCAGTGACATTAAATTTCGTTGATTATGTATCTAACTGAATTTTGTGGCTACATTTATTTGTGGATCTTTGTTCTAGAAAACGTAAGGTCTATGTATGAGACAAGTTTAGTGGGGATTAATATTTGTGACTTTCATGGATAAAACCCACCACGATATTCGACAAAAATTAGTGTCCCAAGAAAATTAATGATTTCACAGTAAAATTTTAAGTTCAGATAAATTAATATGCATTAAGTCATAAATTTTTTCATGAATATTCATGAGGTAAAGGGTAAATCATAGAGATGATGAAGAACCCTGCAGTGTGGGTGGTATTTACCTGCTCCATGTCTCGAAACGTGTTTAACAGCTGGACGATGTTTTTCTTGCTGCAGCTGATGTCCCAGAAATAACACTCCATGTCTTCCTCTGTCTTCTCCGCCTCCCATGGCTCCACATTCTGTAGCAAGGTAAAACGCAATCAAAATAAAGTCACATGCAAAACCTAAAAAAAATATTTAGGTCTTCTTTAAGTATATATTATAAATAAAAATATGCAAATATGTTTTTGGTCTAAATTCTGTTGTTGTTTTGTCTAAGTGTATCTATTTGGGGTCAACAGGGGTCAAGGGAACCTGCTCACCTTACAACCACATAATATAGATCAATATAAATATGTGTTAAATATTTCCAAGTTTTTTCATTTTTTTTTCAATACTTTACAATTATCATACAAAGCATATAAATTGTGTTTTTGTATGAAAATGGTTTAATAAGTGATAGCAGTTAGATTACAACAAATGAAAATATGAAAAAAAAAAAAAAAAAAAAAAAAAAAAAAAAAAAAAATTTGCCACAGTGATAATTATATTTAAGCAGCTTGTTTACAGATGATCAGTAGAAATAAAAATAGAATAATTTCTTCTCTCTCTTGTTAATGTTGGTGAAATCTTTGTTTCCTGTCAAGTTAACTCTGAAAGTGTAGGTCACATTGCACAGGATGAAATCGGTTAAACTTAGAATACAATATTCACAAAGGACATATTCAGCAACATGGCCTCTTCACCAGTTTAGGGTAGCGATTTTGTAAGTTCATCCTATGAGTTAGGAAAAAGGAATGACTCTAAATATAGGTTTTATCAGTCTAAACATAGTTTCAAAACTGTCTGTGACGGTATCACCTGTGACGGGGAAGCCACCTATTTTTTTTTATGATCACGGATGGTTGCCTTGGGTGACATTGCATCTGTAGATGGTATTAATAGACGTTATATAAGCACCAAATTCTTAGTCAATAATAACCATCTGTGAACAAGCTGCTTTAGGAATTCCTTGATTTATGTTTATCAAAGTTTATCAAAGAATTATAGAATTAAACAACAGGGCCAAGACAGCCTTGAAGTCATTAACCTGAGAAATATTGCCTTCATTACCTATTATAGCATGGTAGTACTGACGTAGAAATACAACAAGATCGTCTTTATATCAACTCAAAAATTGTACTGTGGTAATAAATGAGTGTAAGATAAAGTAACCTTGAAGGGGTTGAGAGGGAATAGGAAAGAGGGGATGGCATTAAATACCCACCAGTAACAAATTAACTTACCCATGATTCAAAGTAAAGAGCCGTCAACACGTAGTGAAGGTAGTCATAATTTTGTTTCTTAATTGGACATCTGTAAAGTATGAAAAAAAGGTATAACAGAAATACATGTGATAGTCATAACAATGAAAACCATGATTAATCTGCATCTGAAATTTGTTTAAAAAAATGTTTGTTTGGATTTTTTAGCATCTTGAATGTGTTTTTGGACTTTGATACATGGCTACCACACATGGCTATCACATCCAATCACATAATTCTGACACAAGATCAACCAATCCTGTAACTACCCTTACATTGTTCATGTTTAGTGCCAAGCTAGGGACATATACCAAGGGCCATTATTAATGACTCTGGTATGATGTTGTCAGGGATCAAACCAACGACCAACTCAGCCAATTGGACTGGTTTCATTTAACAAATTCATCAACTTCTTAGCTTTCCTTTTTTTGAAAGATATTCCAAAACAATTTTGATGAGACCAAATTAATAATTTTATCAGAAATGTGTAAAACATCCACTCTTCAATCCCTCCTACAAGAAACCTACCTGTCAGCTGTTAGAGTAACCTCCCCTGAAACAGGGTTGTATCTGTCAGGCCCAATCAAGCGTCGGAACTTGTCTCTGCCATGGTAGTCTAACCCCAGGGCATCAAGTTTAAACTGTAACAGTATAACTGGTAAAATAACTGCTAACTTTTATACCATTCCATGTAAAATATATACATGCAGCATCAGGCATAGTCAACTTACCAACCTTAACCCTTTCCCTCATATAGACTCATTTTGACGCACTCAATAGGTACCACATAAAGCCTGATCTGCAGAAAGCCAAACTCAAACCTTACCAAATTAAATTGTAAAATCCTCATTACCAGACCACTGAGGAGCAGCGAACAGCATAAAACCTGATCAGCCTGCGAGTTACTCGCAGGCTGATCTGGTTTTATGCTGTTCGCATAGGTCTTTCCATGGTGTCCTCTATGAGGGAAAGGGTTAAGTGAATGTATATCATTCTCACAACACTACACACAAAAGGAATGATAATGCATGGTTGTGCAATCTCTGAAATTTGTATACATATATACACAGGTGAGACTCATTATCTTGACATCATCAAAATCATCTTTTTTTTTTAACCCTTTCCCTCATATAGACTCATTTTGATGCACTCAATAGGTACCACATAAAGCCTGATCTGCAGAAAACCACAGTTAAACCTTACCAAATTTAATTACAAAATCCTCATTTCCAGACCACTGAAGAGCAGCGAACAGCATAAAACCTGATCAGCCTGCGAGTTACTCGCAGGCTGATCTGGTTTTATGCTGTTCGCATAGGTCTTTCCATGGTGTCCTCTATGAGGGAAAGGGTTAAATTTGAATTAACATGCACCTGTACATATGAGATCATATGTAAATAACATATACAATCATTAAACTTTCTACTAACACTACAAGTGCTGACATTAGGGCAGCATTATCCTATAAATAGTTCATATCATAGGTTTTGTGAAAACAAGTTTCCTTGCGTTAATTCATGTATGATTATGTTTGTGGGGTTAGTCTACATCCCATGCCACATTAAGCAGATCCAGACACCCGCCCAGCCACTGAGATTGGTCCAATGCTCTACTGGCGCAGGGAAAGAAAAGGAGGACCTGATGTTTTGTTGTTTGTACATGCTGACTGTTTTGATAATGACAGTAACTGAAATATTCTGCTTTTATATACATCTTTCAATACGCACCCAATCTCATAATGACACTGCATTATGTTTGTTTATTGGGTTTAATGTCTCACTGACACTAGTTCAGTCATTTGGAGATGATGTCTACTTGAGACAGATATAATGCTGCCACACTGCAGTATTACACCATAGACATGTGGCATGATACCACACCCAGTCATATTATCCTGACACCAGTCCAACTAGCCTCGAATTACCTTTATATCGCTGAGCGCAAAGCAAGGGAGCTACTAGTACCATTTTTTATGATTTTATGATTGTTGCAACTGGGGATCGAACCAATGACCTCCCGATTCCTGGGCGGATGCTCTACCCACCTGACCCCTTGAAAGGTGACTGTGGCATTAATCAGCTGAATTCCAAACGTAATATTAGTTTAATAATATATAATTTCATATAGTTAGTGACACTTATAACACAGGCTGGGGACAACAAAATAAAAATATTTAAACATTTAACATGTACATCTATACTGATTTTCTGTATCTCTGTGAGCATGTTGGCACCTGCCGAGATAAATGCATAACTTTAAGAGAGAATTTACATAACTGTAGACTGTAGAGCACAGTCATAAATGAGGCCATGTGTGAACACAGTTTGAACATTGGACACTTACCCCTTGACCTCATATAGGCTCATTTTGACACATTGGAAACAAAACAGACCCAGATCACACAGTTCATTTCAGGGTCTCCTCTTTTTGTGCATGCAATATTGTGGTTCAGATAATACACAGTCTGCATGGCAAAGAAATATCCATTGTTTTCTGTACCATTTCGAGCTCAATCACTTAATATTCATTGAGAATTTGAAGACATGAATATTCAAAAGGTAAAGGCTTAAGAAACACAAGAGTGTTCCTGGAACATGTGTGTCACCTGCTGAAGCGTGAAGGGAAAAGTGTGACAGACAGATAGACGGACGGACAGACGTCAGGAAATTGATCCCTATGTGTCACCTCTGCTTACAGCAGGTGACACAAAAATAGCATTACACAGATGGACATTTCTGTTGTTAATTTACCTTTATGGTGACAGTCCTGGCTCTCTCGTCCCGTACTGATGGAGCAGAGAAACAGTAGTCGCTAGTAATGACCTCAATAGGAAATCTTTTTTCAATATCTTTATCAGGCAACGTCTCAGGCCAGGGTGTGCAGAATTCTGGGACATGGATTTGTTACACTCAGTATCTCATGAATATATCTCAGTATAAACAAGGTAGTAAGGAGTAGGCAACATATCGCAATATTGCAATATTCTATCACAATACCAATTGTCTGCCAATATATTGCAATATGATTTTAAATATCACAATATATTGTGTTTTAGTAGCTGAATAATTTTCAAGTATGAAGTAGATCTAATAAACAGAAACAAATAGCAAATGTGTTTATACATTATCAAATTTATGTGTATTTTTTATTCTACAGTAAATTTGCAGGATAAACAAGCTATTACAATTAAGTGGTAATGGTTACTATAAGAAAGAACAGAAACTTGAAGTCAAAAACATCAGTTGAAAAGTTTAAGCAAAGAATTTTGAGTTGGTACCTTACCACAAAAAGCTCAAAATATGAAAACACCTTAAAATAACTCAAACTAAAAGAAGTGTCCACATATTCTATATGTACTTTTTTATTTTAAGAAATATATTGCAATATATGGCAACATTATGTTCAAATATAATGGTAGGGCTGTCTTGAACCCACAGTGATGACAGGTTAGTGATATTAAGTTCAAGATTATGAACTCTTGACTGCAAAGCTCTCTGCTTATTATCTATATAAAATAAGCAGTACTATTTATTCTATATAAAAATGACTTTTTATGGAGGGGGAATATCATAACATAATTAAATAAAAAAGATATGTATGATAGAGATTGTTCAGTTAAAATTATGAAAAAGAGGAAATAATTAATAGAAAAAAAATTTAAACAACAGGGTAATCAAGACACATAATGATATGGGAATCATTAAAAACTATTTTAACAGATGTTTCTCCTTGTATCAATTTGTCAGTGTGAGTGGACAAGAAATAATACCAACTTTGGCCTTTCTGTTTGACACTGACTTTGAGTTCACATGACTGAACATTCTCTATGTACACTGTCTCACTTTGGTTCAAATATCAATACAGTTTTTCAATGTATTAAATTCAGCCAACTGTCCTGATAGAGAGCAGACATACAGTGGAACAATGTCAATTTTGACCCTTCAAATTGACCTTGATGTTTAATCAGTAGATAACATTTTGACTGAAATAATGATAACATCTGACCAGGCATTCAGGACATACAGATCAGACACAGTTTGTGACTTAATAATGGACATTTAGAGACAAATAAGATAATAATGAATGAAAAAGATAATGTTGTTGTTTGCATTTTGTGCATGGTGCTGCAGTTTTTGACAGAGAACGTCTGTAAGGCCCAGCATCTCTGACTTCGGTTCTCTTGGACTTTTTCTATCAGGTTTGCCCTCCCTTAGCACCTTTAGACGGGTGAACTAGTAACAGTACTGGGCATGACTACTTAACCCTTTCCCTCATATAGACTCATTTTGACGCACCACATAAAGCCCGATCTGAAGAAAACCAGTTAAACCTTACCAAATTTAATTACAAAATCCTCATTTCCAGACCACTGAGGAGCAGCGAACAGCATAAAACCTGATCAGCCTGCAAGTTACTCGCAGGTTGATCTGGTTTTATGTTGTTCGCATAGGTCTTTTCATGGTTTCCTCTATGAGGGAAAGGGTTAATGACCTTTAATGATTTTGGGGTCAGTAGATTAAATGTCAATGTCACAGTGACCTTGATTATGAAAACCATTTTTGATCAATAACTTGCAAAACACTTGAGCCAACATTAGAGGTCAAAGCATTCTTATTTGTTTGTTTGTTGGGTTTAACGTCCCACCGGCAACATTTCAGTCATCTGGAGACTGTGTTTACTTGAGACAGATATACATGTAGTGCTGCCACACTGCAGTGTCACGCCATAGACATGTGGCATGATATTACTACCAGTCACATTATCCTGACACCGGGCCAATTAGTCCTGTACAGCATCCTTGACCTTTGACAAAGTGACCCTAAAATCAATATAAATTATCTTTTAGTTTAGTCATAATCCAACACCCATTAAAGTTTGAGGAATATGGGCTCATGCGTTATCAAGTTATCAACAGGAAGCAAAGTTGTCTACCAACACTGACTGATAGATAGACCAACAACATTATGCCTCCTCCTCAAAGTGGGGCATAAATATTTAGAGCCATTTAGACAATTTGAAGGTCAAATGGGTAAAATTGTGCATTGTGGAAAACCCTGTTGTAACAACAGATACAGCTGAACCTGTATAAGTGGCCACCTGTATTAAGCAGTCAACCTGCATTAAGCAGTCAACCTGCATTAAGCGGCCAGTCTTTAATATTACCAATCTAGCATTTTCTTATACCTTTAACCTTCATTTAGCTACCACCTCTGTTGAGTGGTCACTTTCTCTTCTTCCCCTTTACTGACCGCTTAAGACAGGTTTGACTGTAGTGTGTCAACCCTCTGATTAGCGTAAATCTGACTTACGTCTGATGGCCTGGCAGTGCTGCTTGATATGATTTGGTGTGAGATGTAGAAAGTTGGGAATCTTGATCAACTCTGTGTTGGCATACTTGTCTGGTGCTAGTCCATCTCCCTTGGCTTCTGATGTCCTCTGTAAGTGATATATTAAACCTTACAAGCAAGAACTATGACAGAAACTGACCCATGCCAGTGTTTTTTCTAACCTATTTGTGATGGGGTCAGTGCCTTTTGAATGTGCAAATAATGATATTTAATTTTAACTTATAACATTAGGAGAGAGGGAAGTCAATCTCAAAACTAACTGAACAAGATGTTAAATTATGTTTTAATCATTATGCAATCTTTAAGAGATAAACATTCAGTCTTTATTTTATACTATTCTTTGCAATTACGTAATAGTCTCAAAAAAGTGTGATTTTTCCCCAGTTTTGTAAAAATTTGCCCAAGCTGGTGAAACCTGGCCTCCTTCCCAAAATGCTGGAAAAAATAAGTTTTATCTCTGTGAAATATCTGTTAAACTTCTTTTCATGTTGATTGGGAAACAATTTTATGCTGAATGGGACAAGTTCTAAAAAGTTCTTAATAACATATACTTAATCTCTTCGACAATTCCTGGACTTTACCAGTACTTTAAGCCAAGGAATTTTATGAAAGTTTCTTGCCCCCCAACAAGGTTCAAAACCAAAAACCTTGAGACACACACCTTACTATTTCAAATTACAAGGAATCTGTTTCACCTGTTTTTTGCTATTTTCAATCTAGACAGAATAAAGACAGTACTCAGTGAAGCCAACCTTGATAGCTCCCTGTCGGATGGGAAGGGGCACCGCTGACCACTTGAATGTGGAGGCAGCAGGCCAAACACTTGTCCAGTCTTGGTCAGTCTTCATCCTCAGGGACCGTGGTGGTGGAAGGGGTCTTCGCTCCTATGATATAAAATACAATTCAAATCTGTAATAACAATTAACAACCTGTTCCAGTACAGTGGCAAAATGTTTGACAATGCAGTAAGAGCTTTCCCTAGTTGTTTGTAGTGGGCAAAAGTTCAATGGGGATTGATAGAGATTTAACCCTTTCCCTCATAGAGGACACCATGAAAAGACCTATGCGAACAGCATAAAACCAGATCAGCCTGCGAGTAACTCGCAGGCTGAACAGGTTTTATGCTGTTCGCTGCTCCTCAGTGGTCTGGAAATGAGGACTTTATAATTAAATTTGGTAAGGTTTAACTGTGGTTTTTCTGCAGATCAGGCTTTATGTGGTACCTATTGAGTACATCAAAATGACTCTATATGAGGGAAAGGGTTACAGAAACAAGAACAGAATAAAGCTGCTATGAAATGAAATGACATGAATGATGGTACTCCACATCCCGTCCAAATCTTCCCAATAACGGAACAACTTTTATTTCAATGGTATTCAACGGCAGCTGTATTTACAGATTTTCAAGTACTTTTGCATTTACACTTTTTACTTTAACGCCAGTATCTAAATTCAGGCCTTTATTTTGTGTGTATAAAAAAATTATTCATTCTTTATGAATACACAGTTGATCGAACCAATGAGTTTGTATTTGGATAATTGCTTGGCTTGTTATCGATCCAAAATGCTAACATTGCAGACTTGGACATTTTTACGAATTCTCATATTTGGCATATAAAACGTGAAGACTAAAATAAGGACCCCTCAAGGTACTATTTGTAACATGGCTTTATTGGCTAACTGTACTGATACCTTTACAATAAAGTGCTAGCAAGTATTAGCGCCTATAATCTGCATAACTTGCTGCATTGTTACTTATTTTAACTGCCCTATTAAGTCAGAAAAGTACCCTTTCCAACATCATAAACCTGTAGCCTGGGAGTAAACTTCACTATCATTCTGCTGTTCGTTTGTAGCTGAAATAAGAACTATATTAATTGGTGGTTACGTGGTTTTTCTGCAATCAATATTATGTGTTTTGAGTACATCAAAATGAGTCTATATGAGGGAAAGGGTTAAGGACAAGAGACAGATATAAAGCTCCCTCACTGAAATATCAGTGACATGAATGATGGTACCACACCCAGTCAACCCATCAACCAATACCGGAACAACCTTTGTATGTTGAATGTCATGCAAGGCAGCTGTACTTGTACCATTTTCAAAGACTTTGGCATGGGATGAACACTGAACCTTAGAAGGCAGTCACTCTATTCACTGGGCCATTATTTGTGTGTGTGTGTAAAATACAATTATTCCAGGTTCTTTTGAATACACAGTTGATGATCTAATGAGTTGTGATTTGGAATCTGGGCTTGTTTATCCAAAATGGTAACATTGAAGACTTGACTCTGCTTATCGTACTCATATTCTGGCATTAAAACTGGAAACAGTACAGGACCCTCAAGGTACGTACTTTGTACATGGTCTTTAATATGGTACTGTACTGATAACTTTTCTAGATATAAAAGTAAAGTGTTAGGCACATAAATCTTGACATAACTTGCCTACTGTGACTTATTTTAATGCCCTATTACATTGTCAGAATACTTCCAAATCATTAACCTGTAGGCTGGGGAGAGTCAAAAGTTCTTACATCATCTGCATTTGTTTGTAGCTAGAAGAAAGAACACCCCATTTCATTGGCTGTGCAGTGGTCACTGGACCAATCAAATATTTGTTTTTTTCAAAATCGATGGCTTCTTTGATAACATTGATTTATACACAGTGATACCATATTGCACAATGATGAGAACTAAGGTTGTTGTATCATACTGTTACAGCCCTTTTGAATAATATCTACACAAATTTTCTAATCAAATACAAACAAGTTTTAAGTACAATATTTGATTACAATATTTTTTTTTTAAAACTGAAGAAATTGTTCACAACAAAATTAACTTACCCTTTTCTTAAGTGGAACAAAACGTTTAGTTGGATCTTCTATATCTCTATTCAGATTAAGGACTCTAAATTCTGCAAATTAACAAAAGAATGAAAGAAACAATGAAAACAAAGGAATATCAAACAAAAAATAATTCTATTATTCAAATCAAGTTTTTCCAACTCATAACCTTACAAGGGCAATGCATGCGGATGACAACGCTCGTCCGTTTAAAGTGTTTGAGTAAAGTGCAACATTCAAGTTTCTGCACGACAATTATAACAACCACGATGACCCAGCGATCATAATAGCTCAACTTTTTCTTCGAAATAGATAAGCTAAAAATTAACAAACTACTGAAAATGAAAGAAATGAGCAGCTCAAGTATCTCAGACTACTACAAGTCATTTGAATAGACCATCTCCTGAACTAAAATCCAAATTCTCAAAGACTTCCAATTGCCAAATCAAGCAAACAGTATCTCTGACAGTTTGGCTACTGGACTTGAATGATACATTCCAAAATGGTATCTTGAGTTCTTGTTAGTGAACTCCAAATGAATCTGTAACCACAGGGAATCGGCTCAAAGTTCATACAGTAAGTATGATAGACATAAAGAGACAAAACCTATAAACAATAGTTGCTATGAAGTTCTGTGCTCTTCTTAACAGCACAGATTGATGTGCAAAATTTAAGATGATCCAAACAAGAACAAGAAACATTATCACACTCACGGTGTCCGTTTTACTACAGGGTACCCACAGAGTTTTGTAAATGGGGATACAATTGCCGTTTTTCCTTAACTTTATACCCCTTCATGTAAACAGCCCTATAATTTTGATGGTCAGTCGTTTCACCCCCAAGTTGCTTCCTCCTCAGTCGTTTCCTCCCAAGACATTTCACCCCCAAAATGGGAGTGAAACATCCTGTATTTGAGCATAAAACTGGTTGTTTCCTCCCCTCAATTATTTATTTTATTTAAGCATTCCATTTAATCATAGAATATTATATAAATTTTGGAAGGTTGTCTTTAATGAATTTACTATATTGTTCATTAGAGAATTAATGATTACATTTAATTTGATAAATGCAAAAGTGTGATTAATTATCTTTGATGTTATTTTAATTTCATGAATGCAAAAGTTGTGTTTATGTTTTTGTTTACCTTTGAAGGCGCCCATTTTGATGTTAATGATTAGATTCGTTCAAGTGATATGAATAATAAATGTGTGAGAAAGTGTGGTCTCAGAGTAAAAAAAAATAGGTGAGAATGTTAAAGGTGATAAAAATTGCAATTATGGCTTTAAAAGGTTAATGATTGTTGAAAAATAAATATTAAGTTATGCTCAAGGTGAAATATTGTGTCAATGTACATACAGCTCTAGAATGCAAATATGGTGAGAACTGTCATTCAATACTTGAGGATAATAATAAATGGTGCCGATCCAAAATTAATATAACATGACATTATGTATAAAGGATTATTAAGTACATTTACTTATTTAATGAACTATGTTCAGGAAAAATGCTTGGCTTTAGTAATTATCATTTGTTCATAATTATTATTTGTAAATGTGAGTAATCCTATCAAACGAAACAGCAATCCATGGCAGTGACAATAATTTATTTGGGGGTTACACTTCAAATTGCAGGGAAAGACGCATTCATTCTTAATTTCATTCATTCATTACATGCATTTTGTAACAAACCTTAGGGTCATGACCTTAATTTCATGTTAGCGCAGGAGTGTAGATAAACATGTCTGCTGATAGACTCTATGGCAGGGTGTCATGTTACAATGCTTTAGTTCACTCTAGTGTTATATTTTGGATAATGGGGTCGCTTATACTAAATGGACTTATCTGTTGCTGCTAGATAAGGAAGTTAACATAATAAGAAAAAGCATTTAACAGCCTCCAGGGCTCTCTCTCACTTCTGGGGACTAGGGCTGGAGCACTGACAGGGTGGAATTTTCATGTTGTATCTTTGTTGGGGGGATTCTTCAGTGTGAATATTACCTTCAGGTTTGAAACATCTAATTTTCTATTAAGATAATGTACATTGACATTTTTTGCAACCACCACTACTTTATAATATACTTTATCTAAGACACAATTTATTGTTAAGTTGTTTTTTTTTATTTGTTTAATGGGGGAATTTTTCACTGACTAGGGGGAAAAAGTATATGATTTAGAGGGGGAATGGGGCCCATAATCGGCCCTAAATTCAACAAAAAGAGGGCCTAGAGCTATATTAAAAATTTGAATCTTTCAAATGCGGTATATATGTTGATGTATGCATAGTGTGCTATGGCATGTAAAGTTGTCATTGATAGAAATTGTGAAATTATTTACAGCTTGATTATCGTCAGAAATTTTGGTGACGTCACGAGCCCTTTGGTTAAACCTAAATCAGCTTTCACTCTATAATTCTAATGCACTGGAAGGAACTTTCAGTCGGCTAAAACTTGTAAGGATCGGAAGCAGTAAGACATAAACAGAAGAAAATTAACTTGATGATCAAGGTCAGTTCGAACGAACCTCCATCTCCCACCGGTGACTCAGGTTCTTGCATTATATTTTGTTTTGACATTTTCCCGTTCTTGACAGAAATATTTCGAATAAATACGTCAAATGTCCTTGTCAGTGAGCGCATGTTCTGATGCGATGTACAACATAACATAATTTTCATCTTGCTGTTTGCCATGGGCGCAGCCATTTTCGAACGTTGATATCGCAGTGTCTCGTTTCTGTCGAGATTTCACAAATTTGCATATTTTAGTTGCAGCTGTCATGGCGGAGGAAAAACAGCAGACTAGTGCCATTTTCAAGAGGCACGAACAATTAAAAAGATGGGCGGAATCCGATACAAACAAGTGTTTAAATAATACAGATGGAAAATCTAAAAGAGTGAAATTTCAAGACGGTTGTGTATTTCTTGCCGCTTGTTCAAGTGGAGACCATGAAGAAGTGAAACGGTTACTGGATAGGGGGGCTGACATAAACACTGCTAATATAGATGGACTAACTGCCCTTCACCAGGTAAATATCATCACCAAATACTGCCTGTCTGCATCAGTGTTACCTACAAATTTCAGCAATATTCGTTTTACTATTTATTTTCTAACTTACAGAAAGTTTACCTCTTGCAAATTGTGATCACCTGAGAAAGTAGGTCACGATCTTAAAATCTGTTTCCTGAAACAATTAAAGGGGTGGGCATTTTCATGACATAAGTAATTTACATGAGTATGTTAATTTAACAATGATACAATGATATTTTTTTGTGTTATTGGAGGTAATTGTTGTCTAAGAGCATATGACATTGTCAAACAGAAGCTCTTTTCCTGAGGTGATGAAGGGGGACCACTCCTTTTGAACTGAGTAATGACAGGTTATATGTTGGTTCTTTGATCTGCTGTGTGTAAATTGATTTTTGGAATCATCTCTGTACAGTCAGAAGTAACTTCAGACATCTGTTTTTGTTGCATTTTTATTTTCATATGTCATTCTATGAAATTGTAGAACTTATTTCACACAAATATTTACTTAGTTCCGTGAGCAACTGTGTGTACCTTGTCCAAAGTATAGTTTGTAAATCCCTACCATCAAACTTTGCTCAGAAAAGTAAAACAAGATTGAAATCAAACCTATACATGCTTTAATGGATGACTGACAACATGCGATTTGGCATATATGTTAACTCTCACTCAAGAGGTCTTTTGCTCTTTCTTTTGATCTCATATCCTCCACTCTTCTACATAAGATTCATTTTGAGGAATATGTTTATGAAAAAAAGTTCCTATTTTTGAAGTTTTAGTTCAAAGTTTTATTTCAAGCAAACCAGAAAGTCATAAGACACAGGTGGTGACATGGCATGGCAGCAGTACATAATTTATACAATAAACAATTAATTAATAAACAGCTTTTCAACTATCATCAAGCAGAACATCAGAATTATTCAAATTATATAGTCTAGCTTAGTAATAATGTAATAGGTAGTTAATAACAGTATCATGTAAGTCATCGTGATGAACAAAGAAAAGTGTCCTATAATTATTCATCTTGAACATCTGTATACTATACTGTAATTATGTATACACCAAACCCATTTTGTCCTGTCCTTATACAGGGTTTGATACACAGTTCTACTGTAGTATACATTTCTGCATTGGTCAAAATTATGGAGCTACATATTGACACTTAATTTCCCTCCTTTTCACCATGTTGAGATAACAGTTGCATATTTTGAATTCTTTCTTCCATACCATTTGCTGAAAAAATTGTTTAAAAAAGATGCCCCATCTGTAAATCTCATGGTATGACATTGGTAATTTTGGGCTGTTTTTATACAATGTCATTCTACAGCTTAAATAACCCATACTTATTCACTTAAGAAAGCATGTAACTGACCTTTAACCTGGGTTCTTACCAAAGCCTAATTTGAAGTCCTGGATGTCAGGATAATGTGACTGGGTGTGGTAACATGCCACATGTCTACGGTGTGATACTGCAGTGTGGCAGCACTGACTATATCTGTCTCAAGTAGACATCATCTCCGAATGACAGAAATACTGTTGGTGGGACTTTAAACCCATCAAACAAACGTATGGGAGGACTCCTTCTGTCTAGAGAAAATCTTTGTCAATGGCTCCAGTTTTCAGAATCCTAGCAAGAACAAAAGATTTGCTTGTAATTTAATATTCAAGCTTGTCTGTATGACTGTAATTAGAATATTTACATATTCTGCTCAGATTGATTCTTTACAGATTTTGCTTTGGTACATGTTATGATAAGTCACTTTGCTTTTTTTTCCTGGTTATATACATAAGTCACATTCTTGAGAATGAGTGAGCGAAGGATAAAAATCTGCACTACGTTTCTTTTAATTTTATTTTTGCCAGTTTTTCAGGTATAACTTGGTAATGTTCAAAGGTCAACTTTTGTCTGTCCTTTTATAAGACACAGCAGACATGCAAGCTTTTTTTGCTTGTGATCTCTGTGTCATGCCTATATCTGTTATCAGTGGTTAGGATTATATTTCTTCTACCTACTGATATACATCATGTAATTACATGATCACAATTATACTGCGATATTTGATATTATCAAGTAAAACATAAAAAATATACTCATCTGAACTTTTCCCCGTATTATAGATTGTTTCACTTTTATACATATCAGAATCTAATGAAGGAAAAAAATTTTCTGCTGACACTTCAGACAATTAACTTTTATTTCTAAGTACTTCATAGATAATGTATATCTATAACGGAAAAAAATGAAGCAGAACACTTATAGTATAAAAAGTACAAAATTGTTATTGTACTTGAAACATAACTATGACATCATTTTTATTTAGTGACTCAATGGTTCCAATGTTTGATAAAATAATGTTTAAAGTTCAAATAACCAACATCTTGGTAACTTTGATTATCATAATTGGATAAAATGAGTCAAGAGAAATCAGATGGCATTGCTGTACCTTTACCTTTGCATTTTGAATGAATATATTAAAAACAGGATATGTCTGCCTCTGTGATGATAATGTGAATGCACTTGCTATAGATTGTAATTTATGAGTAAGATAGAACAGTTCAAGGCTGGCTTTTACTTGGATTTGGTGCACTCTTCCCTAGCACTTGATAACTATTACACAGACCTTGGTGATATAGCCCCCCCCCACCAGCATTGCCTAATTTCCCTACACAGGTGTGAGTAATAATTTGTACCTTACATGTGTGATCAGACACAGGTCCAAATATTGGAACAATTTTAGGGGCTTTAGAATTGAAGTACATCAGATTTTTTTTATTATTATTAATTTGCAACATTGAATCAGATGGATATTTAAGGTAAAGTCTGTGTAATGTTTCTGTTACGTCTTGGACCATTTAACCTCTACCAAGAAGGCAAGATAACTAAGGTACCCTACTGAAACATTAGGAAACCTTGGTTATCTCCACAAAATGCCACGAGGTCCGAAATGTAGCGGAACAATTACAGGGACTTTACCATAACAGATGATAAACAACTTTTCACTAGGCCAGTCTATGATCAGTTTTGCATCAGTCTGCATGGCCATTAAAAATCAGAAAGTAACATAACTTTTGTGAACAGAATATAGAAAAATATTCGCTTTAAACTAGGCTGTAATAACCGAAATGACCAAAACAACAATTTTTAATTTGATTGTTACAGTCAAATAAGCTTGTTTAGTTATGTAAAGATGTTTATTTGTTCCATTTACCCTGCCAGACTGTCATGTAAAGTCATGGAGTGATGCTTGTTTGTGTGTTGTTAAGCAACTGGCATGTGAGCCATGTCTTCCAGTGCATGTTGTATCCCCCACTGTGGGCCTTGATGGGTGATAATGAACTGCGTTGTTATCACTCGTGTAACTCACTACACAGGAGTTATGAAAGGTGGCACTGTCAGTCAGGGGGAATAACCCTGATAGCTCTTGCATCACAGACAGTCATGGGATATAATATATCCTTGGAAACTCATGACAACAAGCCCTGGGAAAATTGGCAAGCAAAACATTGTTTTACAGCAGTCATTCACTAAAATACTGACCAATGAAAACGCACGTTATTAGGTCACATTACCTGGTAAGACCACAATGGAACCAATGAATTGCCATTATTTGACACACCCTAAAGAGATAACGTTACTGGCATTGAATCCCATGGCCAATAGATAATTGATTGGGGTAAGGTACCTGAAGATGAAAAAATACGGAGAGTATTTCTGTCTCTTAATAACTTCTATGGCAGCATATGTGACTGAGTAGCCAGTCAGGTAATCTTAAGATTAGAAAAAGAAACTTGTGCCAAGAAGACCCCCAGCACGACATAAATATGAGATTTTTTATTATGGAGTGCATGACCATTGGCGATTGCCTTTAATAATTGAACTTTCAGATCATTTTCAATGGTAATTACAGGGTAGTATCAAAGATTGTTGTCAAACAAACTAATATGCAATGGTTCCAGATGTAATTTCTGGTACTCGGGGGTGGGGGGGGAGGAATTTATATTTTTAAGGCTTAAAGCTCAGGGCAAACATCATTACACCTGAAGACTATATAATTGTTTGTCAAAGTTCTGTGTTTATGATACTCTTTCCCTTGTTAATGAAGGCATTTTTAATTAGCAGAACTCTTGACCATGGCTCCAGCCACTAATTGAGCTTATTAAAGTAGCTATTACAAGAATTAAATTTCTGAGGTATCTTTTTGTTTTATAATACAGAAAATACTCGTAAGTGCTCCGTCATCTGTTATGATGTGAGATTTGGAAATATACTGATGTCTTTGCTAGTTTCATAAACCTACAGCTTGTGTATTGGTCTTAAATAGCTAATGGGCTGTGCACTTTTTTTTTTTACTAGCAGAGGACAATAGAGGATTTTCAAGCTTTGAAATATTTATGCTTGTTCTGTTACATTTAGCTGAAATTTAACGAAGACCTAAAATCCTTGACCTGTCGATTCATAATGCCATGTACGTATCTCAGTTGACTGGCCCTATCAGTATCAGCCTTAGCATTGTGAACTTTAATGGATATTAATTCTGACACTTGAATTAAATAGGGTCAGGAAAAAAAAAAGAGTTGATAGTATCAAAATAGCTCAACCCTTTGAAAAGTAATTAGCAAAAATCCTGTTCATAATTGTAAGAGTAACTCTTTTGATCTTGAGCTAATTATGTTTAACAAAGGAAAAGAAAATAAAAGAAATTATAAAATGACAAAAGAAACTGCTGTGTAGATGGTTGTGATTATATTATGGACACAGGGTATGGAGAAGTCAGGAGATTTGTATTGAGGTTATGTTGAAGTAAAGGGTTAACAATGATGGGCAGGAGATAATCACTGGTTTTCTGTGTAATTATACCTTAATAGGCTCAGATGTATTTGAACCTTGGGGACAGTGTACATGCCAGGTTTATCTATAGCTAATAGGTAGATTGATCTTTGATTTAACTTTCTAAATTTCTTTATTTACATGTAACATGACATGCTCTCTAAAGCAAAATATGCAAAGTTGAAAAGACAGTTCACTGATCATGATCCTTCCATATTAGATTGAACTAAGGAGTTGATGGCAGTGTTAACTGATATGCTTAGGGTGCACTTTATTTGTGGGTATTTGATGCATGGAGGATAGGGAAAGGGCAGTTCAGTTTTATGTGTCTTTAAAATGGTGGGACAGGAATTCATGTACATGTAATTTTTATTTGGGGTGTCTGAAATACAGTGGAGGTCCATTTTTATAGTGCTATCTTCTGGTTGGTATTTGATATATTTAAGTTGGCCTGAAAAATGGTT
>CM037779.1:24468332-24518332 GCA_021229015.1 Solen grandis | reverse complement strand
GTAATGTGACTAGGTATCATGCCACATGTCTACGGCGTGATACTGCAATGTAGCAGCACTACATATGTCTCAAGTACACATAGTCTCCAAATGACTGAAATAATGTTGGTGGGACGTTAAACTCAACAAACCTTTTATCTTCAAGGTTTTTGAAGTAGAGAGTAAATAAATGTCCAACTTTATACCATGTCCCTTGAATATCCTGTACAGCTGACAGATGAAACCCTTAAATTGCATTTTATTCAGTTTAATTAACAGAAAAACACACTTATTTTTTCTAATGTTGAAGAAGAACAAATTAATTTTTAAAGGCAGACAAACGTTGACAGACTTGTTGGCGGATATTTTTGCACTATTTTCTTTTCTAACAGACATTGTGTAGTTGTTATTGACTTGGTCCAGAAATGGCGACGATAACTTACTTTTAAAGATATAACATGATATCAAATAAATGTGAATGTTCTTGACTTCTACTCCATTTAGTCAAATCTCCACTGAGTGTCTCGTATTCAACTTTTCTCCAAATATATCTTGGACTCTTGACGTCATGTATAGTTAACCAATGATTTCCTTTTTATAACATATAGATGGTACATAATCACATGATTAAAATAGTTAAAATTGCTTTATTTTCCCAAATAATTTTATATTAAATTCATTCATTAATTTGTCTCAGCAGTTTGTATATCATTAATTTGATTGATTGATTGATTGACTGATTGACTGACTGACTGACTGACTGACTGACTGACTGACTGACTGACAAAGTTTTAACTTTGGTGGCGTTCGACTTAAGAACAATAATTAAAAACATTATATAAAACTTCTGCTGCAATTCAATTCAAAAAGACAGTTGTACATACTATAAAATAACAATTTTAAAAGATTTTACCGATTCAATGAAATAAAGCTTACTTTTTAAATAACCTTTATGTTTACATAAATTTGCTATCGTTTCGTCCTTCATCAGGGATCATTAAACACGTAAATAAGTTTTTCTGTATATATCAAACTTAAATTTGATTAGTTTCAATTCAAATGAAAACCAACAAAATCAATAACTGTTCAATTCATATAACGCCAATGATGTTCGCCCAGGGAGACCTTAAATACACAATCACTGGGAACTCTGCTATGTGTGGGCTTATACCCGTGTGAAATTTGATTACATTTGATTTTGATTAACGTTGGGAAAATGAGCAAACCACAGGAATTTTCATAAATTATCTGAAGAAAATACCGATAGAAATCTATGTAATGTGATAGACAGATGGACGGACGGATATGTGGATGGATGAATGGATGGATGAATGGCACTAACACAGGCAAACAGAAAGAGAGAGAGGGGGGGGGGGAGAGAGAGAGAGAGAGAGTTAGCTTCAACGGCAACCACGAGATCTCCGCAATCACTACTCGTTTAAATCAACATAAGTATGTAATGCATATTAAATTATAGCGTCTTACCTTTCGGAACACGCTATCCTAAGATCAAATTAATTATATCAATGGAGACCTATCCTCACTATACCGCCGCAAATCAAAGAATCGACAATATATTTCCAGAACGATTGTTGTTAACTTTATATTATGTTACATCACCAACTAGCAAGAACTGTCACCACTTTAACCACAATTCCACATGTTGCTCTCCAATGTTTGCGATATAAACACGCTATGTATAAACACCTACTGTACGTATACCGAAACACTATGGGCTTTCACTGAATGCAAGCTATGCTGAGAATGTCCTCATAGGTACTGGCTCCCACTCTCGTTCACTGCTCTTTACTGGTGCCGATAGAGCGGAGAGCGAAAGATATTTCCGCTGCAGCTGTAACCGATTCAATAGACGAACTAAAGTAATGCATGTCCGAGTTCTACCTACGCCACTCGTAGGAGAGGTAAATTACTAACCACCTGTGAAATAAAGCATCGGTTAATATATTAATATATTTATCATTCTCAAAATTCAATTTATTTCTTTGGAAGAACCAATAAAAGCAGCAATTATCTAGCTCAAGCGTTCTACATGCAAGCAATTATCTAAACACTGCCTTTTATATTAAGCATGTTTCCAAGATACCATCATCATCATCATCTACATCACCATTATACTAAGTAGTGCTGCTGCTGCTGCTGCTGATGATGATGATGATGATGGTGGTGGTGATGATGATGATGATGGTGGTGATGATGCAGAAACAGTACAGAACTATATTAGCTACATCTATCGTTCTAATCCTAAATGTAATGTTTTTTTGTATTTATATGTATGTTAACTGTTTAAATCAAACAATACAGTCGGTATCCGTTTTCTGCTGATTGGACAGAAACACCGGTCTTAACTGGTTATAACGAGTTCTGCATTGTCTATTATAAGGTGACTAAAATAGGATGATAAAAAAATTCTCAATAATTTGCGAGAGATGCAAATCTGACACGAAACAATTGAATTTTAATGTTTCATCGATCCATCCAAACAAAATAAATTTGATTAAAACATTCCTTAAACCCAAATAAAAAAAATTGATTTCATTTTGTAATTTTGAAAAATAAAAAAATAAAATAAATTTGCAAAATCGAAATGTAAAATGCAATTCATTTGAGAGCTTGCCATGATCGCTTGAAATTTGCCAGAGACTGATATTTTTTTTAAAAACAAAAATAAAAGACAGGCGGATTGGTAAACAAGCGAATTTTAAGGGAATTGAAGATAGCAACGGATGAAACTTGCATGCGCCGGTATGTTTCAGATGTGTTCACGTGGTTATCACCATCCAGCCGCTGGAAGTACTCGTTTACCTGATCGTATCGAGGCTGTTGCACCTAGGGTACCATGGTGATGCACGTGACATGATACTTCCAGACGACACCTAGCTTGCATCGGCGCGTGTTCGATCCGTGATAATACACGATTTCTAAAACGCCTGAAGAGTTGCCATTCCTTAACGTGCAAGCAAGCGCACGTTCCAAGCATTCTAATCTCTTTGTACACTGCCTTTTATGTTAAGCATGTTTCCACGATATCTTCATCATCATCATCATCATACTAATCTCTATTCCTTCTTTTATTTTATGGTGATTCGTTTTTTGTTTTTTTGTTGTTGTTGTTTTTTTTGTTTTGTTTTTTTGTTTTCTTTTTCTCTGTTAGACTTTTCCTCAAATACCAATATTAGGAATGACGTCTCCTTACTTGATGTCATCGTTATAACAAATTGCAAGAAAAAAAATCATGGAGATACGGAGATCTCGAGGGAAAAAGCAAAACAAACTTTAAACAAATAGTTGATAGTCCTTGTAAAATCGTGTGTTCTTTGACTTGTGGTTTTAGAAAACTCACATTTGCTTCATATAACCTTACCATAAAAATAAAAAATATCCCATCATAAACAATTCCCCAAATTATTAGAGCTATTTTCCCAGAGGAACAAGTTTTTATTCCTGTCAAGTACAAACGCGTTTGGGATGTCGGAAGTGACATTTTCATTCTTATGCCACAAGTTTAATATCTGACTTGAGGGTTTTCGATACTTCCGATGTGTTTTCATCAGCAATAGACCACGTTAACTTACTTAAGTCAATGGGAACTCACCGAACACCCCTTCAGGCTGGTGTAAAATTTAACACATTGTAAAATTGGAAATAAACATACAAATGATATTTTTTCTGTTTAAATCAGCAAATTATACCGAGTTTTGCCGAACCCCTGGTGAAATGTCCTTCGTAATCATCTTCAGTGTAAATCATTAAAGTAGTAGGTCTTAAAAGTACACTGATCTTCCTCAGTGGAAATTAAAGAAAGCAGCATGTCGAAAGAGGAATCTATCTACAGTCAAAGCCCGAACGTTAATATTCTATTATGCTAAACCGGATCTATCATTATAAAAAAAAATCCTGCACTCTTATTGGCTTAAACCCGCCCTACCATGTATAAAAATATGTTCAAAATCAACTGATTTTCCCCTTAAACATTTAGACAGAAATATTTCTAAGACCAATACCCTTTCGTGAAGTTTCTATTTCAAAAATATACCAACAAATAGGAAAAAATAAAAGTCTATTTCCGAACGAACTTATCACGAGCAAACCATCCTTTACACCCGGCTTACATGACAAATGAATCTATCCAGCTTCCAAAATCTTTCTCCAAGCATTTTCTCTGATCTCATTTAAGGATGCTGGCGCCAGTATTGTCAGCAAAATGTTTTCTTTTTTTTTTCTTTTCCTTTGTAACAAAATTGCAACGCACAGACAAAATTTGAATAAGAAACACTTTCGACAAAATCACTGTTACTGTATTTGAGTGATACAAATTGGTAAAGGCTAACAAGAATCGGTCGTCCAAAGATTGCATTACAAAATAAAGAAGTTTTGCAGTACAATATACATATAACAAGAGGACCAAGATGACCCCGAAGACGCTCACCTGCCCGCTCAAGTTACCATATTATAGAATTATTGTACTGAATACATAAGCCATCCAGAAATATAGCAAGATCATTTCAATTCCTCAAACCAACCAGTAATTGTAGCCAATGTTTGATGGTTGTAGCATAAAAAATGTTATGTTATACTAAAAGAGGCCATAACTCCTGACCTAATTGGCTTATATAAGCCATAATCGAACTTGGCCAAGGGGTTATGGCTGTAAACATTATCATTAAGTTTGAAGATGATTGTTTAAAAAATGAAGATGCTAGAGTGAAAACAAAGTGAAATCCGCATTTTTAATATTAAAAGGGTCATAACTCCTTACTTATTGGGCGATATCAGATAAAATCGAACTTGGTCGAGATATTATGGCAATAAACATTGTCATAAAGTTTGAGTTTGAAGATGATTGTTTAAGAAATGATGAAGCTAGAGTGCAAACAAACTAATTGTGGACAACGGACGGACAGACGACGGACATTCATTGATCCCAAATAGCTCATCCTGAGCACATGTGCTCAGGTGAGCTAAAACCTTTCTTGACAGACACTGAAATATATAGGGGCACAATAACCAAAGACATTCATGTTGATTCACAAAAAAAAAATGCATCTAAAGTTATCTCTTCCTGTTGAATATAATATTTCTTTTTTATTATCATTATCATCATAATCAGAGATACACATCATGGGGGTGCCCAAACTTTAAATTTGTGTATGAATGGGTTCATTTCTTGTGTCTCTTAATCTTATGTTGGAAGTAGACATATATTTTAAAACGAAACTATTGATTCATATCGAGTAGATAATTGCAAAACAGCGTTGATTTTTTTTTCTAATATAAGGTGTCATTTCACGAGTGACCGTTAAAACGTCAGCTTCAGCAAGCTAAATCAATCGGTATTTTTTGGATTTTAGACAGGGACAGTATTCCAGTCATTTAGTGACGCCAAGCTAATCACAGGTAGATGAGACCACTCCTGGGTAGAACCACCGAACTTCCACATGGCAGCTGCTTTCTGAACATGAACATTATTATCAATAGACAGATCTTTAATTTCAAATCCAGTCGGCTATTTATCCGACATTACATGAATATAAAATTTTAAATTATATTCATTTCCTTGTTTTAACGCTGTGTTTGAAAAATAATCTTAAAAAGTGTAACTTATATGTGTTCTGCATAAATGCACGGTATTGTCATACTGTATTGTCTCCTCGGAAGTGTCTCACATTATCTCCGACTAATGACTATGACTTCATTTTTTACTTATATTTTTACGTCGATTGGGAAACAAGTTATTACATTTACAGTATACTTATCCCCCGTCGACAATATTCATGTTGAACCAGTACCTTGCGCCTGAAGGTCGAGTGAAATCCTTGCCCCAACCTACAACTTCAGATCCGCATTGGGATAGGTTACTACTGTACCAAGGCGCCTTGGATTGTCAAAACAATCATCTACAGAAAAACCTGAACCTAGCTACCTAAAGCGGTCACCTTTAAATTTCCATAAAACACATCTTATCATATATTTAACCTCCATTAACCAACCATCATTTTCTTTTTTTTTTATCGAATGTTCATTGATGTTATAAAATGTGATGTTTACTAGCCTCATGGTAAAAAAAGATCACACCTCTGAATTACAGCCAACCTCTGAATAAAGGCAAGTAGCTGAATTCAAAACACTGATTTGATCTAGAATTTAACAACTTTAACAGCCAAGGAGAAATGCCTTGAATTCTAAATCTTTGATCTCAGGTATTAGGTTTAAAGCAGCTCGTTCACAGATGATCTTTGTTTTTAAAAAATCTTATTTAAAACTATTTGTGCGTAAATACCTCTACCATTACCCATCTACAGACGCATGGTCCCCCAATGCAACACTCCATGATTGTAAAAAAAAGTGGTTTTCCTAACACATGGCGCAACGTATGGTATAAAATCAATATTTAGAATTACAAAAGCTATGTTTAAAGTTTTCATTTCTGTGTTCCATAACATTCACTCTTCGCATAGCGCTTACATAACAGGCTGAAAACATTGACCCTTTCCCTCATATAGACTCATTTAACCCTTTCCCTCATATAGACTCATTTTGACGCACTCAGTAGGTACCACATAAAGCCTGATCTGCAGAAAACCACAGTTAAACCATACCAAATTTAATTACAAAATCTCATTTCCAGACATTGAGTAGCAGTGACAGCTAAAAACTGATCAGCCTGCGAGTTACACGCATGCTGATCAGGTTTTATGCTGTTCCCTAGTCTTTATGGTGTACCTTTATGAGGAGAAAGGGTTAACTAGCATTTCGCTCAGGATAGGTTAAGGCCATGCTGCAGAATGATCACTTTGTTACAGCAAGCGTCGTTTCACGGATACCGTCATCTGACGCTGCGTTCAGTATGACAACCTGTGCAAGGTCGTTACCTTCATCTATGGGAGTTGCTTAGACCATTATTGCTGCATGTTTCACGTGCACCTTATGCTGTTCATTGGTTTATAAACAACTTCATGGTCATGAACACTGAGATAGTTTCATAGCTGATTGTAAGCGTACGGTTGCATACGGTTTGTCATACTGAACGCATGCCAGAATTCCCTGAAGTGCGTTTATGGAAAACTGCGTTTTCAAGTGCAATATGATCTACAATTGCAGGAGACAAAGACAACATAAACGAGGGAGTGTAAAAAAATAAAAACTTTTTTTACCGATCAGCTATGAATGAACTGCTTTAAACATCACTGTCAGAATTTCAATGACTCTACATATATAGATTAAAGGTAACACAGGTGCCAAGAAGGCTGACAATGTTAGTCAAATAAGTTATAGACTCAAACTAATTATCAACAGAACTGAACTTTTTCAATTAATGACCGAAGTCAGTTGGCTGTAAAATACCTTTGTACTCACATAAACATTGTTGAATTGACGTTAATCCATCGCACAGATAGATTGAGAAAGAGCAATATTAGGAGAGGAACAATCCGAATTCGGTGATAATATATTGAACAACAATGTCACTGAACATTTAAGAGTACACAAGTGTGTGACCAAATGCGAAGTACAAACTCGGCAGATTTCTAACATCACTACGTAACAATAATTGACGGGCCGGTCGTATCAGGGACATCAATACCGGATATATTAATACCCAAGTTAGACATGAGCCCGTTGTCTGGCATAGGGACAAATCACGGATATGGCACGCGTGACAAATCAGATATGGATCGAATTTAGAACTGATATAACATTTCTTTAATTTGAATCCTCCTAGCCTGGAGAAGCATTATGTAACAAAGTTATATGGCCAGTCTACAATTTTGACCAATCAGCATGAGGTTACTGCAGTGAAATCAATCCAAAAAAATAATTGTCAGATTAATATGGCTCCTCTCGGTTTAGGTGTAAATGTTCCAATTGCCCTGAACCAATAACCTAGGGTTATAAAGAGGCGGTAATGCACAACAAAATGATGTCATTTTATATGAATGGTTGCTAGTGTTTCCAGTCATTGTGGAGACTGTCTGCTATAGACAGACATACGAGTAGCGCCATCATGGTGTAGTATCACGCTGTAAGACATGTTGCATGGTAACAATAGCCACACCGGGACAAACCAGTCTAAAATTATGTAGACACATTCAAAAAAGAAACTGGTTTGTTGCGCCCAAGGATTAAACCAAAACTTTCCGCTTTCAATGCGGACGCTTCTTACAGCTCGACCAGAGGATGTGAGACTGAATGCAACACACACGGAATATTGTTAATTATATGAATAATATTAAAGTAAACAGCAACTTCCCTATCAATTCTGATAATGTGAAGCTGCATTTTATTGAATGTGTTGCCTTGACTACTTGATATTTCATATCTTTAAAATAGTATAATGCGATACAGTACAGCATTGCATAGTATTTTATTGCAATACATGGCATATTACAGTACAGATCATTAACTACAAAAATGTTTGAATCCTTGTAAGTTTTATGGTGCTTTAGATATGACATTGGGTTCGATTTCCTTCAATTTTTCTCGTGGTCAAGGCTTCGATTCGCTCGTGGGAACAACAGTTTCAGACGGACTGGCAATCTGACAGACAGCCATTCAGGGAACTCATATCCCTGATATGCATATCAAAAAAACTATAAACTATATGCTAATACCATAATATAATCACATGTCTTTATCCTACTGTCGTTCAACACAAGTCACGTGGGATTAAGGCCAGACGAAAGATAATAAAACAACCTATTGATTCGTCTGTAACTGGTGGCATGAACTTAAATTAATATCATAAACATATCTTCGTTAAAGAATTGTATCTTACATTCGAACAAAAGAAAAAAATATTGCTTCCAACTTTGCTCTTGAATTTAGACATAGTATTTTGCTTATACTCGTTGCAGTGCAGCTTCTGAAATTAAGTAAATGGTAAAAATCGTTTTAAGTTAAATTTCCATTTATTACATTATAAATGTGAAGTTTCGTCAAAACCTGGACAGACGGATGTGTTATGGTCTTAGAATTAGATTTATACATATGACTGGACAATTAAATTATTATAGCAATCATAAATAATGGTTAGTTCAAAATAAGAATTGATTACTACGAGATTTTCCGTTCTCCTGCATGTAAGTTTAAAAAATGGGCAACGCATAATTACTTACATAATTAAGAAAGAAATCGAACCTCATGTGATATCACTCCACGTTTCTACAGCGCAATTCCATAAAATGAGACTTTTTGGTTCAGCAAAGCCTTATCATTAGGTTATAGAAAAGTACACTTGTATTTATAACATAACATTATTTATTTAATGATTTTCAATGGATTACCTAGAAATGACAGTGGATTATATCCTGGTTATTTCATGTTTTGAACAGTGAAATTATTAGGAAAACAGTGAATTATTAGGAAAACAGTGAAATTATCAGAAACTTGAACCCAGCCCTATGTTATAAACTGATCAGAGCATCAATTGTGATGGGTTTTACGCAAGAAAAACAGTAGCTTCGCCACTCGTGAAAATAACACTTTTTATGTTCACTCAGTGAAATTATTAATCGATCTTACATTAAAACAAACAATTATCCTCTATTTATTATCTGATGCTCGTCTGCAAGCTTGGTCCAACTACAAGCGTTCATTGAGAGATTACGCATTCTCAGACTACTGCAGTTACATCAAAATCATAAATATCCAAAATTTAAAACCTTACAATCGAGACTACTCGGCATTCCCCGGCCAAACCCGGTAGGTTTCGGATACTGCAGGCGCATACTGCAAATCCTCAAAGAATTCAGGGGGTGAGGGGCACAAAACCGGTATATCCGCTACATTGCTAATCACCTGAGTGGCCGCAAGTATCTGTTCCTTTAATAAAAGGAAAATAATTATCCCGATTGCGCAAATGTCTCGCTCGTACGATGAGGTTATTAGACGGATACTGGCTGGACCCCGTTCAACGAAAATTATATGGTATCTTAAATGTGACAATATTTAACGTTTAACAATAAATAATTATAAAGCCGGTTATCTTTAAAGGCAACAAGGGAGATATGAAGATATTCTTATGACGCCAAAGCACGAACTAACCATTTTATTGCCCTTCTAAATATCCACAAATGTGTCTACGTCTTCAGGTCATGACTTCTTCCTCTATCTTATCATTGGTATGAACACTCAGTGGTGTGATACCACAAAAAGCTTCGGAATTCTTCATCAAACTTTCAACTACATGTATATCCTTACAATGCTCTTGGCTTTTAAAGGAAACCTCTTCAACACACATCTAGAGACAAACTGAGTTTACCAGTAATCAAAGATGGCAATTTGACAAGCGTCTGATCACGAAATGATTATTGGAGTCCAACAGTCTGGATTTTATACCTACACTGTGTTTAAATGGAAATAGACAGCAAATTAGTTTCCTATTTAAAATTTCTCTTAACGATAAAAGGTCAACGTAAAAGCTAATAATTATATATATATATACGTCAACGCCCCTGGCTTCAAGATTTAATTCAGATAGTCTTTGCTTATAAGCCTTTTTAAAACGTGGAGTGAAAGTTCAAAGTGGCTGTAACTATAGTGACTAACGGTCAGCGAAGGTGTTGGTCAATTAAATATAGATAAGTATGAAAATGAAACTTTGTTGATGTATTCAAAAGTCTGAATATAGCAATTGCGCCGAAGGCCTGTGTAAATGGCATCAACTCTGGTCTAGTAATTTCTAGATTATATCTGAATCATTCGGTCTGATGTTCTCTCACGCGAAGTCACTGTTTTCCGGTATATGGATACGCCCGCATAGAACATCAGTAAACCTACAAATTACGACACAACATGCAACTCCTGGATTTGACTCAGTCCTGGGATCAATATCAGACTTGCATCAATCTGAGACATCTGTGCCATGCAGTCAATAATGTCAACATGTCCCCTGTTGAGTTAGTGACCTGTAAGCACAACAATATCTGCAATAAAGGGAGATAACCTATGCTTTATTGTTGTGGGCTGCACCAAACGTTATATACATCAGATTCTAGGCTGTGTACACCTTCAAATATTGTTTTAAATAGATATTTCCTTTAAATGCAAAGACTGTTTTCAGTAGCTAATTATATTTTTCATTAATCGGTTTTCATCTAAACCAACTCTATGTCACGGTATTGTTACGTATATATAGATTGTACAGGAGTTACTCGTTAATTAATACACCAATGGTAGGTGATGAACAAGTCCGATAACATACAATCAATCAAACTACGCTACTATAAATTAAAGTACTAAAATATTGTTGAAATTTAATTTTTGGCAAAAACTCCCCGCACCAGTTACTTCCCTTGATTAGTACAGTAGCGTAGCGTGTCGTAACCGATGCGATGAGAACATGTATGCAAGTATGGGAAGCAACTTTGTGTACAGAATGATAGAATTAGATCGAAAATTGACAGGGTGTCCAATTTATGTCGGAAACGTGCCCTGGTGCAGTTTCCGAAGCCACGTTGAGTTTCTGACTTGAATAGGAACGGGTGAATTTCCCACTTGAACAAAACACCCATTTGAACAGGAACAAACCTCGGTCTAATTTTTGTGAATTTCCGACATAAAAAGAAAAAAAAACATTGGTGAGTTTCCGACTTGGGCAGAAACGACTTGAATAGGAACAAACTTTGGTGAGTGTCCGACTTGAACTGGAACAAACGTTGACGAGTTTCCTCGCCACCAAAAATTGTATTTTCATCAAGTAAGCCGTAAAATAATGTTCTATTTTTGCTTCTATATTTTTTTGATGTTCTCATACATAGAAAATGGAATGTGCACATGGGGGTTTAAAACCCCAATCGAGATAAGATTGTTTTAGGAAGACCGGGAGATACCAAGTTTTGGGTTGAAACTCGTCAGTGGTCTCAACAATGTGAAGGTTCTTTGGTCTTCCTACATACCCCAAATATATCAATATTCTGGCATAATCTGATGTGCCAATATATGACAGCCACATTTACATTGGACACAATCTCTCTGTGAAATATGTATATGGTCTATGGCAGAATGTCCCTGGACAGAACAAGTGGCATGTGTCAAGAGGGGGAAAATAGTAACGGTTACGCGTCTGAATCAAATTCAGAAATACGCGCCAATCAATGGGTGATGTACATGTATATATGATGTGGTAGGCGGTGGGTGCTCTTGTATAAGTTGCTGATATACCAATATCATCATGCGCATGTTTTTGGGGGGGGTTTTGTTGTTGTTTTTTATTCACATCTTTGGAAATGTAATGGTTTATTTATTTATTTATTTATGTGTTGTTAACTACTTTTATAAATGTCTTTTCTCGCCCTCCCCTTGATCCCCGCGAAAGCTTAATCAATAACCCTTTCTCTGAAAATAGGTCTGCTCAAATCCCTGGATCATATAAACTTACAGAAATATAAAAGAATGCCAGAAAAAAAAATAGGCAATAACAAGCCTGCCTGATTACATACTTCAAGGGAGGCAATTGTGATGTAATCCAGTTGTCTAATCGAAGTCTGTTTCCCTCTATCAAGTAACGTCCCCTTGGGAACAGCTGCCTGTATTAAAGTAATATGGTCAAGAGCATTAGGTTCATTTTATTCATTCCGTTATACTTCCCTTGGGATTATATACAATAGACTTGGGCCATCTTCAGATATCCAAGATTCTCTTCTGACTAGGATCAGGCTATTTATGTTCTGTCATAAAACAGTAGAAAACAACCCACATACTAATATGATTGCATTGCTCTTTCCCTATCTGTCTGTCTTTCTCCCCCTCTTCCCTGGCTGTCTACATTTTTAATTTTTCGTTGTCTCTTTATTTGTGTTGCTCGTTTCTGCGGAGTGATATTTATTTATTTAATGTTTCTTTAACTGGATAGAAATGTTAAATAAAAAAAGATTTATACCGGTAATTCAATTTAGTTTACACATTTTGTATAAATCGACATACACAATGACATCATTTTTCAGAATAAGAATTAAAGAATCAGGTCGGAAGTGGATAATTTTATTCTTGTTAAGCTTCTTCGTAATTAACATCTGCATAAACAAAAGTGGCTTAATGAATTCAAAATCCAGTATTAATGATTCCATATAAAACTTAACAGTTTTCTTTTGTTATCTTGGTAGAGGTTAAATGGTCAAAGACATAGCGGAACCATTACAGGGACTTTATCTTCAAAGAAATAACATTTTATTTAAAATTCATGAATAGCTTTTTTATATTTTTTATACAAACACACTCTTGTCATCCTATAAGTATCGATTATGTGTGTTTATGCATTCTTATGTGTGCAATGAAACTTAGAAAATGATAAGTACACAAAACGCTAAACTATGCGGAACCACTATGCCCACTACTGCCAGCCATATATTCACTTAATATAACTGGATATCTCGCTTTTTTGCAAGTTAGTCAGTTAAATTATGTGGATAACAAGCATTTTTTTCACATAATTATCTGGAAAAAGGCATGATATCAAGTTAACCTAAGTGAATATGTGATTGGCAGTAGTGGGCACTAACATACATTTAGTCCTGTTAAGATACCTAGGTGGATACGTGGTTGGCAGAAATACTAAATAGTCAGTTGATGTGGTCGGTTACGGGATTGGCGGCCATCTATTGATTTATCATGTTTACATATGCAGTGAGATGGCAAGGCAATTGTTTACTGCTTCCGCAGCATCCCCTCTCGTATTGAGTGCAAGTGAATTCCATTTGGCAATCATCTTCATCCTATTTTCTCTCATTCTGTCATATATAGAATGTATTCTGTACGTCTCTGGTCGTATGCTTTAGTATCGTATACTTTTCAAGTAGTTAACAGTGATAATAATTACATGTAGTATAATAATATTAATAATTATAAAATCGTTATTAATATAACTTAAAGGAATATGAGTAAGTGTACAAACATTGCAAGTATAACTTCTTTACATGAGGACTTCTGAAATAAGATATCAATGTTCTATACAATGGAATGAAAATACAACAACAAACAAACAAAATAAAAACAAGTGTTAAGTTCTTATAAATCACTTTGCATATCAATGAAGATGGTGATATCGTACTGATAAGAATGATTTAAAAAGAGTTGTTGAGGATAGAGGAAGATTTGTCTGTTTAAATATCATTGAAAATATTTCAAATCTCAGAGCAGAAACCCAATATTAACATCAAGAATCAAAGCGTAATATTTGATACATTAATAGCAAACGAATTTTACATATCATTTGAACGTTTACGCATATATACATATGCATGTACATTATAATGTAGAAACGAGGTATCATTGACATCGAGCAAAAACCTTTAACAAAGATTGAACTAGTCTAAATTTGACAATTTTATGAACGTGACTAATTGCCACTTCTCGCAAAACCACGTTTTCAAATATCTCTTTTCTATTTAAAATATGTGAAAGTAAATTGCATCTTATAATAGCGCATTACATAACCATCAAAATGATACCTTAAATATTTAAACAAGAGGGCCACGATGGTCCTGAATCGCTCACCTAAGAAACATTTCCTTCATTGCCTGTTATTGTATTATGAGTCATACTGAATACATAATCCATGCAGAAGTACAGCAAGATCATCTAAATTCCACACAAAAACTGTACCTGTCCTCCAAATTTTGAAGGTCATAGCTCTAATAAGTCTATATAAAATCAAGTGACTCCTGACCCATATTCTCGAAAATGCTTAAGTACGATTTTAGTCTCAAATTTGAGTATCATCCTGACATCCCTGTTGTAACTAATGGGCATATTTTGAGTCTGAGTATGAAATCATGCCTAAGTACCAATTTATTTTCCAGAACATGGGGCCTGGGGTGGGGCCAACTTTGACACCAGGGCCATGATTTGAACAGACTTGGTTGAGGTCCACCAGTAAACATCTTAACTCCAGGTCTTGTGGTTTCTGAGAAGAACATCTTTTGGGGGTTTTCCTTTACAAGTCTGTGTAAAATCAAGCGACCCCTGGGTCGGGGCAAGTTCTAACTCAAGTGCCAAGATTTGAACAAACATGGTAGGGGTTCACTAGGCCATGTTTCATACCAAATATCTTAACTCAAATCAATGTAGTTTCTGACAAGAAGATTTTTCTAGATTTTCCAATATATGTCTTTGTAAAATCAAGAGTCCCCTAGGGCCGGCCCATTTTGACCAAAGGGCCATGATTTGAACAAACTTGGTAGAGGTCTAATAGTCATGTTATACACCAAATATCTAAACTCCATGGTTTCTGACAAGAAGATTTTTCAAGTTTTTCCTACATAAGTCTTTGTAAAATCAAGTGACCCCTAGGACCGGCCCATTTTGACCCAAGGTCCATGGTTTGAACAATCTTTGTTGAGGTCTCCTATGCTATGTTACATACCAAATATCTTAGCTCTAGGTCTTGTTGTTTCGGAGAAGAACATTTTTGAAAATTTCACTTTTAAAATCCATTTTAAGCTTCTGTGACCCAGAAAATTATGCAATGGAGCAGAGCCATTTGAACAACTTTGGTGCAACATCACTAGCAAGTTTTATCAGATTTGGTCCAGTGATTTCAGAGGTGATGTCGTTTGAAACAACTTTCAGATACAAAGAATTCATCTGGAGGCCTCATTTTTCAAGGGACTAAAAAATGCTTACACAATTATGGTATGAAACTATGAGGTTATCAATGGTGCAAAAGAAGAATTTATTTTGAACATTTAAGTTCCAGGAGAGGAGATTTATTTAAAATTTCTATACAGAGTATATAAAGAAACAAAATGACCCCCCTATGTGATTCATACTTTATTTTAGCAATTATGGTAGACAGCCATGAGGTGACCATACATGCCAAAAGAAATTTAATTCTAACCAATGGTTTCATTGAAGAAGAAATCTTTGAAATCTTCTATATGAAGTTAGTATATAAGGAAACTAGCATGCCCCTAATGGCCTCATTTTACAAGGGATCAACTTTATTTTAGCAATTATGGTAGACAGCCATGAGGTGACCGTTTGTGTTAAATTAAATTAAATTCTGACCATTGGTTTCACAGAAGAAGAATTTTGAAATGTTCTATATAGAGGATATAAGGAAAGTAGCAAAACCCCCTAAGGACCTCTTTTTTTAAGGGATCAACTTAATTTTAGCTGTTATGGTAGAGCACTTTGAGATGACCATTTGTGCCAAAGGAAATTAAATTTTGACCATTGGTTTCAGAGAAGAAGATTTTTGAAAATTTTAATTCTGTTGGTAGCCAAGGCATGCAGAGTTCAGTATGGATCAAGTTTATTTTAGGAACTTTTGTGAAGATTCACCAAAGGATGATTCATGTCCAGTTTCATCAATTTCTACACAGCGGTTTCAGAGGAGAAGTCGTTTAGAGCAAATTGTTAACGGAAGACGGACGGACGACCTTCGGACCAGGCGTGCGTTCAGTATGACAAACCGTATGCAACCGGTCGCTTCCAGTCAGCTATGCAGTTGTCTTAGGACCATATAGCATGCTGTTCACGTGCTCCTTATGCTGAACATGTGTATACGTCAACATCGTTGTTTATGACACAAAGATAGTTTCATAGCTGAGTGTAAGCGTACGGTTGCAAACGGTTTGTCATACTGAACGCACGCCAGGTGAGCTAATAAGTCGAGAAATAAAACTGTTTCATGTGATATAGTTATACGGTAGAAAAGTACTTGCATAATGATATCTATGTAAAATGTGTTGTTGTTGTTTTCTGCTACACTGGTTAAATTCAAATCGTGATTAAAATGATAATAAACAAATAATACTAAACTGAAAACAATCCCCTGCAGTAAAGAAATGATTATACATGTATTATGATATGGTTACATTTTCTTTTGTGATTTGTCCATATTTTTTAAAGTTTTCAATATTCAGTGATCTGCTGTATACCTAAAACAATTATACAAGAGTTTCCTATTTCTATTTATCAAGTATTACAGATTACTGTTTTGTAGCTGTGATAGAGGTATGTATACATGTACCTGAAACTGCATACCCCGAGGGACCATTTTGAATCGCCATCATTGATAGGTATCCAAAATAAGCTTTTTCAATCATTTTATTAAAGATCGAGTACATATATTCCGATATAAGATGAACAATAAATGATCCTTATAGCAAATTTAAAGGGGTATATGTAATGACAGTCTGAACAAAGATATATTGACTTGACTTGACTTGACTATTTAAGTTTACCGTTGCTTCGACAGTATACAGCGAAAGATATATTAACTCCTGTAAAAGCCAGTATAAGATATTGTTTATGCAAACAGCAGATCATTTAATATTGCAAGCTTTCAAAAAATAATGGAAAAATCAAGAAGGAAAATGTAAACATGTTAAAAATTAATAATTACTCAACTACAAGGAATTATTTTTAGTTTTTATTATTTTAAAAATCCTTTAAATTAAATTATGATTTGAATTCAACCAGTGTAGTAGAAAAAAACAACAGTTATAATCATGCAGGTACCTTTTTATGTTACACAAAACATTTTTTTTAAATTTCTTGATTTATTTTAATACGTGGTGATTTGATGTTCTATTGTAAAATACAATTTTCTTTCACATATCTTCACTAGAAATGGAGATATTTGAAAACGTGACTTTGCGAGAATTGGACAACTTGTTACTTGCTTTTGTGATATTTAGACTAGTTGTCAATTTTTGTTTAATACGGCTTTGGTCTGAATCTGAATTTGATACATTGTAGATTTACACAACGGAATATGAAGCTCCGCTCTATTGTTGACAGTGGCTTCTCAAATAGCAGCATTGCAAAATTGACGAGAAAAAAAGGGAAAGGAAACAATTTATGCTTTCTGCCTACCTTTTTCACCCGTCATTTAGATGACCATTCAAAATAGGAGTTGTTGTGTATCAAACATAAACACACGGCAGTTCAAAATATAGCTTGATAAATTGATGCCTGGTCTTGAAGCTCTAGATTGCCCATATTTTTGGAATTATCTTGTGAAAATGAACACTAAATATGTTGTTCAACGTTGGATAATTATTAATTAAATATGAAGCTAATACGTTATGATGATTTGTACACAAGGTAAGAGCGGAAGTGACATTAATTCGGATGTTTATCTTACATGACGTCATAATTATGAAAACACTTTTCCCGTTTTATTGAAGATGCCCACGTCGCGCAAGAGAATGACTGTATGTGTGTGTGTGTGTGGGGGGGGGGGATTATTGTCATTTCTATTTGTTTCATGACCGAACAGTGCAATTAACGCAATTCTACACTTAAACCTGTAACTGCATCGTTTTGTGTAGGAGAAAGATCGTTGTGCGCAGATAGATCTATGTTCGAGAGAGAGAGAGAGATCACCTTTTTCACATCAGTTAATTGTTATCTGAATCACTGGCACTAGAATTGCAGAACTTAGTTGTGTGTAGCCAATTTCATTGTAATCTTTAATTATTATACGTCTAACATCATTTTTTTTGTTCTACCCATAAATCTGTTTAACACACAGCCAAATTCTGCTGTTCTATGGCCAGTGATCTGCATTTATTTATCTATCTATCTATATATACTGCACAAACTCCCCTTTCGGGTATTACTGGCAGGTGATGTTTATGTTTATTTATTATTTTTTTGCAAAAGCATTCCTAGAAATAGGTTTCTAAAGACAAAATTTATTATAATTACACTTGTGTGCTGGTGGAGGTTGCACACTTGCCACTGCAACCAGGTATTGTACTGCTTGGGGAAAGTTCAAGAAGCTCCTGCCAATCCTGACATCTAAGCACATATCCATGACAGCTCGGAGGAGAGTATTCAACTCGTGTGTACGTCCTGCATTACTGCATGGCAGTGAAACTTGGGCCACAACCGATGCTGACCGACAGAGACTTCGCAGAAATGACAGAGCGATGATACGTTGGATCTGTGGGACCAAGCCACTTGAGGAGTCTCCCACTCAACTGCTCTGTGGGAAGTTAGGGATACAGGAAGTGACTGATGCACTTCGCTCCAGACGTCTTAGATAGTATGGTCATGTGATGCGTTCTTTAGCTTACATCAACACTATTACTAGCATGAAAATCCCATGCCCCGGAAAACGTGGGCGTCCACGAAAGACATGGTCGGAGTGTGTAAAGGCTGACCTGAAAGCTTTCAACCTCTTGGACACCGATCCTCTGAACAAGGTTTCGTGGAGTTCGAGTGTCAGGCGATCTAGCCGCCTGCTGCCTACCCCAGTTCGTGGGATGCCCGCAGCGGATGAAAAATACAAGAAAGTCAGTAGAACTGACAGATGCTCCCCGAAGAACGTCATTGTTACAAATAAGACCTTGGTCAATGGGTGGGAGGAAGTAGGAACTGGGTCAAGCCGAAGATATGCGCATCTCCTCTTTGTAATAAAGCTTCACATAAAGTTTTGTTGAAATCAAGCTATTAGTTCCTGAGAAATAGCCCGGACAAGAATCATACTAGATATACCGTTTGCATAAAAGTCAAAGGGCCATAACTCTGTGAGGGACAAAGTTACCCCCATGATATACAAATCTTCTCTTGGTAATAAAGCTTTCCATAAAGTTTCATTGAATTCAAGCCATTATTTCCTGAGAAATAGCCCGGTCAATAATCATGCAACATGAACTATAGGCCGAAAAGTCAAGGGGCCATAACTCTTTGAAAAATTTAGGAACCGGGTCATGCTGACGATATGCGCTTCTCCTCTTGGTAATAAAGCTTCCCATAAAGTTTCGTTGAATTCAAGCCGTTAGTTCCTGAGAAATAGTCCGGACAAGGAAAGTGTGACGGACGAACGGACGGACGAACGGACGGACGGAATGGCGACTATATGCGTCACCTTCGGTGAGCATAAAAATCAGGATTTGATTGAATGATGATGACTGCTTACGTATTTGAAAGCACTGTCTAATCAAGTGCAACATAAAGCTGTTAAGGAAAGGCGACAAATCAGCAAATAAAACAATCACCTTTTTCATCTTTATTTAAATAATATTACATTGCACATGCAAATGATCCCTTTGTAGAACCTAATACACAATTGAACAAAAACTTTATGTAAATAATATATACATGTATATGTAACAAATAAGATCACATGTTTCAACTTCATAAAATAATAAATTATTCACGAATATATATTATTTTTGCATGTTAAATATATGTAACAATAATATTACAACAACCATTTTTATTCAAAAGTTATGTCTTTGCTTGTTGTTAACTTTGCCAATTTATGACGTTATTATTTTTATGACTATGTTAAGTGAACATAAAAAGCAAACAAATTCAAGAGTAGAGTAGATCAACCAAGGGTCCATTTTATCACTGGATGTCCATAGGTCCACTCTAATTTTAATTCTCATGATTAAAGGTCAGTGTATCAAACTTGAAAATGACTGGGTTTTTGTTTGTTTGTTTTGTTTTTTGCTAGCATTGGTATAATTTAGTTGATTGGTTTTTTTTTCTCCAAGAAATTGGAACAATAAAAACATAAAAAAAAAAAAAAAAATGGGCATGGGTTAGTCAATTTGACCAATATGGCCATCATATGCATAGAAAATAAAGGTATGTAAATAATCAACTGATCTGAACAATGTAATAGATATACTTGTTTATCTCCACACAATAAGATCACTATATGATAACTGAAGCAGTAGTTACCTTTTAATTAATGTCAATAAATAAATTTAATTATATATGAAAGTACAAAAAAATGTTATTGAACTTGCTCACAATACAAAAGGTATTATCACCAGCTTCATTTTGTTACCTTAGACTGCAAAGTCAAATCAGATCACACACATGTACATGTCAGATCTAATAGGCAGTTATAGCTTAAGTAAAGTAATACATAAAATTACATAGGTTTTCCTTATTAACTAGATGTGGGTGTTCCTCGGAACACTTGTGTCGCCTGCATTTAAGCATGTTTGATGAAAGAATTGACTAGAAAATCGATCTTTTGACAAATTATTGATAAAGCATAATCTATTTTGTGAGGTACAAAATAACACCAAATTATAAAAATCTTGACAACAAATACAAGAAAATGAAGATTATGGTTCTTGTGCATTGTACTTCTACACATCATAGTGTATAATTTGGTATATTGGCAAGTTTGTAGTAATCCAAACTGTAATATTTAGTACCAGACCAGACCAGGCAAGAGTCCACCAGACAGGCAAGTGTGAAAAATAACAAAGAGGAATAACTCTGAAAATGTTAAAGTCAGAGTTATAAATCTTGTGCACTGCACTCTGCCTCATTGAGTTTGATCGACCTACAAAATTTCAAGTTGATACCTCAAAATATTTTCAAGTTATATTTTCAAGTTGATACCTCAAAATATTTTCAAGTTATATTTTCAAGTTATGCACTAAACAAAAATTATGTTTGAAAATCAACGAAGGGAAAAAACTTAGAAAATATATAAGTAACGGTTATTATTCTTCTGCACTGCACTCCAACTCCATGAGATCTCTCCAATTATGAAGTTTAGCAATACCTCACATACCTTTTATGTTACGCTTCAAACAAAAATAGTCAAAGTCTGAGGATCAACAAAGCACATACCTTTCACGTTACGCTCCGAACAAAAATAGGCTAAGTCTGAAAATTTACAAAGGGCAATAACTCAGAAAATATTAAAGTCAGAGTTATCATTCTTGTGCACTGCACTCCACCTCAATGTGATCTATCCATGTTTTAAGTTTCAAGGTGATACCTCAAATACTTTTTGAGTTATGGTCCGGACAAAAATAAAATCTCAGAATCAACAAAGGGTAATAAAAAATATTAAAGTCAGAGTTATCATTCTTGTGCACTGCACTCCACCTCAATGTGATCTATCCATGTTTTAAGTTTCAAGGTGATACCTCAAATACTTTTCGAGTTATGCTCCGGACAAGAAAGTGTGACGCCGACGACGACGCCGACGGACAAAGTGATCCCTATGTGTCTGCCATGCTATGCAAGCGACACAAAAAGTGATCTTGAAAAAAAGGAGCTTACCAGTGAGAAATAGTGACTTTTTTTTTCAAATCTGATGTAAAATTGCTTGTGTGTGCGAGAGAGAATGTGTTTACCCTATTTTATAAATTAAAAAATAAAATATATAAGAAAATGGCTCAAAGAGATCTGTTTTTTTTTATTATTATTATTTGTATAATGTATATTCAATGTTTCTTTATTGCAATTTATCAAAAATTCTCAAATTTGTGAGATTTGTAATGAATTTATCCCAGCTTAATGAAAATTGAAGCTTTTTCTAAAGGGATGGAAAAATGATCAAATACTATACATCTAATGGCTGCTTACCCATGCATTAATCCTGGCATCTTTCACAAACATACAAATATTCACATTTATGTATAATTGCATAAATACATATAGTTCAATGCATACATATAACAAACTATGAACATAGTTCATTTTAATAATAAGACTTATTCTGGTCTGTAAATCAATAAATAAAATTCTTATAATTTGCCTTATCAAAACACATATATATAACACATTTATAACATTTCAGCATAAACAACTATTGTATTGATATTTTAAAAGCTCCCCCCCCCCCCATTTATAGAAGTCAGTAAGTCAGTAATCCTAACTCTTTTTTCCTTGTTGAACCAATACTGGGGATGAGACATCTGCAAGTAACTGACAACATTCTCACTTACGGTAAATAACAAGTGATACAAGATTTTTAATAATCTAAGAGATTGTGGCCCTTTAAAAACTGGACCAAAGTGTATTGGTTTTAGTGCATAAAAAGCGTAAACCCCATCAGACCTCAAACTTGAATATTCAGCTGTGTAGAGATTTGTAAATAAATACTCCAGTCCTTTGCTATTCTCAATACAGTCAACTCTCTTTACAACGGCAGAGTTTCAGTGAATTTTGCTGTTATAATGAAATTGCCATTGTAAAGAATAAAGACATTTTAAGACTACTGCTGTTATAAAGAGGATGCTGTTATAATGAATGACGTTGTAAAGAGGTTTCATTGTAAAACATTCAATGAAAATATATGGCAATCTTGATCATTTAAACTTTAAAATTATTGGTCAAATTGATATACATCTACTATTAGCTTATAACAAAACAACTTTCCAAAATATGATGTACCTCAAAGTAATATTTTACCTCACACATGTATATATAAATAAATTCACATCAATAAATAATATCTCAACATTTATAAGTCAGTAAATTATTCAAAAATACCCTACAAATTTATATGCAGGTTTGTTTGATACATAATTATATAAATAAGACTTGTGTTATTTGTTCGTAATCTACTCCGGCACATATATATTGATTATTCAAACACACCGACAAACTTCATGTAAACTCTCATTCCAAGGCAATACATTAACTGAATACATGGAATCCATAGCAATACAATTAAATGAAAAAAAAAGACTGCACAGGAGATTAAACATTAAATACTTTCATGCAATGATAAATTACATAAAATTGAGATTATAAATAGTGTGTTTCCATTATATGAATACTGTATGTATTGACTTAATATAAAATAACAGTGAAACAACTAGTTCACCAGTATATCACAAAGCTGTATCATACTAGTATACATTTCAGTTAGGACATATTTTTTTATAGCTTGCTACAGAAACCCTTCCCAAACATCATAAAACCAATATACATTTAACAGTATACTGTATATCTTCTTTCTTTTATTGTAATAGCTAGCAATCATTTTCAGATTATAATGGCCATACTTTAAACCTTATGGTCAAGGATTTCCCACGTGTGGGTCCTGTTGTTTTTTTTTTGCTGAAGAGACAGCAGCGGAAGAGACAGTAGTTGGATACAAGGGAGTCCGGATACGATACCCTAGCTCATTTTGCGAATAGACCCCTTGGTTCTTTTACGTGTCCGGTGTATAACACCGATACACGGGAGACAAGTTCCTGGGTAGAACCAGTACTGTGTACTCCAAGTTCCCATAACAACCTCATTTTGCCGAGTGCCAGGCAAGGGTGCATCTGGTAACAATTTGGTTTGACACGGTCACCGGAGGAAGTTCCCCAGCTGGGATTCGAACCCCAGACCTTCCGAATGCCAAGTGGACACTCTACTACTGAGCTAATGCGCTGTATAAAATCAGATCTTCACAGACTGACCAGTGTTTTCCATGAAAATTGTAATAGTAGATTAAAAGCCCACTGATGAATGTTCTAATGGAAATATAAAGGTACTGCATTTTTTAAAAATATGCAACAATTTGTTTGGGCTGTCTGTCAAGAGAAGAGTGTATGTAATGGGAAGATCCATGACAGTTTGAATTAGCATGATTAACAAAGGATTACAGTTATAATTTCACAACAAACAACCATATAACAATAGCCCACATGGCAATGTTTGTGGGTAAGGTCAATTATAACCAGATTAAAAGGTCAGCACACAGAACTATCCATACAGTCAGGTTTACACAAAGATATGTGATCCATTTGACTGAAATGCATACTAGAATATGTTTTTTGATTGTATGTGCTCATCTAGATTACATGTACTTCTTAAAAATAAAAAAATACCAGTAAATAAAGTTTTCCTGTACTACTATTTTCCAGAAATCGGCATGGTCAAAATACAGGTGTGAGGTTAAACAATGAAACTTAGCATTATCACTCAAATACTAAGTAGCAAATTTTATCAATATTATTTTACCAATAAAAATACCCAAATATATAAATTCTTAACAAATATTGTTACTTATGGCTCAAGGTCATTATTTAAATGTCAACTTAGTTATGTATTTGAATATTTCTTAAAACAGGAATGGTGAATACATGTCACCTTAATTAAGAATTTAAGAATTAGTGCTAAGTATTGTTAGTGGAATTAAGCCAGGAAAAAAGTGCTTATTTTAACATTTCACAGCACAATATAGATGTAAGGCTATTTTTATCATACAATGAGATAAATTCGAATACATATATCAAGGATTCAAAAAATTTAAAACATTGTTCAAAAGTCATTTAAATTTGTAAATGCTTAAATGGGATGTCAATTAATTGATATGAAATAAGAAGAAAAAGCACAACTGAAAAAATAAAAACATTTAATTCATACGATTGAACAAAATTTTATTAATTACGTGAAAATCATGTTGCCAGCCAATACTTTGTTTTACATTGGTCAAGTTATATTACACTGGTCAAAATACCCAAAAGCCAATTATTTGGAGAATTAGGATCAGAAATTGGACGCTAAAGAATGCCAACAGATCTGGCATATATGCCATTTTTATCCTGTACTCGGCATCTCGCAACATTATACTTGGCACCAAACCAATACACAGGGGAAGTAACTCTACACTTGTCTCCCCTGTGATCCTGTACTCAAACTCCACCAGCTGTCTCCAGAATCCAAAATTTGGACAAATACAGGACCGCTTATTCATGACATGGTAAAAGGCTTCTTTCAGAGTCTTGTTGCGATATTTGACCAGATAAGCGATACAGACACTTGCAGATCTACTAACACCTGCCACACAATGCACAAGAATCCTTCCCCCGGCCTTGGTCACCGCCTGTATATGGTCGACACACGTGTCCAGGTGCTCCAACAGATCCTGTTCCTCACTGTCCCTCATCAATACATGGCGCACTTTCACCAGATCTTCCTCTGGGTATAGGAAGTCCTTCAGTTCGAAAGCTGTGTTCAAGATGTGGGTTATATTCTTGTTCTGAAGATTTTCTCTTCTGATACATCCGACTCCACACAGGAACAAACTGTCAGTTATCTTGGCAATCGGGGTGTTGAAAGGAGGCATAGTTTTCAGCAGTTGTGATGATAAAGGACTCTGCTGCCTGAAAAAAAAAATGAAGTCTGGTATTGAAGAATTCATGTGAACAAAAAAGTAGGAAAAAGTGTCAGAAACATTTCATATTTATGTTGATTTTTGCAGTATTGCAGGGGTTTTCTTTAAGGATTTGACTTTCACTTGCCAAGGGGGCAAGTTACTTTGAACATCTACTTGCCCCCAGTGAAATCAGCTTGTCCAATCTTTAAGTAAGTAAGTGTTTGTTAATGTTTAAAACTAAATATGTGTAGTATTCAGATGAATTTTAGTTAACATGCATCAAACACAATTTGCAAGCAACTCACCCCTATATAATGTAGACAAAAAATATAAAAAAAACGAAAGATTCCATTTACGAAAATAAACTTGCCCGACGGGCTATCTCTTTAGAAAAATCACTTGCCCATGGTGATTTTAACCCGGCACGGGCAAGCGGGCGTCAACTTAAGAAAACCCATGTATTGGGAACAATGCTGCAAACATGATTTCATTCTTTCTCCTTTTTTTTTTTAGCTTTAAGTCTATTCTTTAGAAAATTTTAGGGACAGTGTCAAGGACCACCAATGCTGATTGAATTTGAAAAAAAAAAAACACAAAAAAAACAAGAAGTTGATTTTTCAACTGAACTATTTTGTCTCGACTGTCATATCATTCTGCACACATTATAAAATTGAAGAATCTGCCCAAACCATAAATTTTCAAGAATAAATTTTTTTTTTCACATCTACAACTATCCATTTAAGTCACAAGGTAAACAATTTGGAAATTGGAAAACCATCATTTCCACAAGCTAGCGCAAACAAGGTGTGTTTTTGTTTTCAAATTCAAAGTTGAAAAAGAGCCATAACTGTTTCAAAAATGTAATGATTTGGCTAAAAATCAAACATGACCTTCATCTTATCATGATAAATTAGTGGAAGAAATATTACTAAAATATGTCAAACTGTTTGGGAGTTATCAGTTGACAAGGTGTTTTTTTTGCAAATCTCTAAGTGGAAAAGGGGCCATAACTGTTTTAAAAATTTAAGAATTTTGCCCAAAATCCCTTTGTTTTATAGGGATAAACATAAGTACCAAAAATTATTAAAATTTTAAGAAGTTATCACATGGACAAGGTGTTTTGTAAATTTTAAGTCAAAAAAGGGGCAATTACTGCATTTAATATCTATGGATTTTGCCTAAAATTGAACTGGACCTTCATTTTATTGAGATAAACATGTGTACCAAAATTATGTAAATCTGATTACCTGTTCAGGAGTTATCGTGCGGACAAGGTGTATTTTGCAAATTTTAAGTCAAAAGGGCGCGATAACTATGTTGAATATTTATGGATTTTTCAAAAAATTTAACCTGACCTTCATTTTGTTGAGATTAACATGTGTACCAAATATTATTTAAATCTATCAACCCGTTTTGGGACAACAAAAGTTTGACATCGCCAACCCACCCACCAGCCAAACAACATACCCCAATCCAATAGTTCTCCGAGGACTTTGTCCAAGCAAGCTAATAAAAAATGGATCAAACCGTAACAAAATCACAGAAGAGAACAGGTAAAGATTTCTGTAAATTCTAGTTGCAAAGACAGATGAAGTTACAAATGATCTTTGGTTATAAGGGAGTCCAGCATGAACCAGATACAAAGGAAAGGTAAAACTGCTCAATCCTGGAAATGAGATTGTGTATTTAAGCCTTACATTTGGCATATTTTACCAATAATCCTGTTTTGATCACAATCTTAACACTGAAGTTTTGAGCGCAATACCTCAAAAATCAACATAAATTACATGAGCAAACCAGTTTTCAGTCTGGATAAAAACCATGTTCATTTTATATGTTCATTTTATATTAAAATCACATTTATATAATAAACTCAAGTTCATACATAAAGTAATAGTAACCAGTTAGCTCAGTTGGTAGAGGAATTAACCAGTATGGGAAAGGCCATACTTTAAAACAGCTAGTCCACAGATGATTTTTTCTACTCTCCCTTGTAATGTTAGCGAAGTCTTTGTTTCAAGATAAAATAAACTTGGCAAGTGTTACTGTGTAGGTCACACTGCACAGGAAAACGCTATTTTTGTAAACACCCCTTCAGGGAAATTGGTTAAATACAGTAAACAGTATCCCATAAACAAGTGCTTGCAGTGACACATAACATGTTCAGCAACATGGCGTCTTCATCAATTCCAAAATTAGGTTTTGTAATTCTAAATATAGATTCAGTACCATTTGTAAAGCTATTGACAGTGATGGAGAAACCATCAATTTTTTTTTAACAATCATGGAAGGCTCCATTGGGCGATCATACATCTGTTGATGGCTATTGATAGACATAATACACACATATAGACAAATTTCAAATTCTTAGCTAATGACCATCTGTGAACTGGGACATCCCATTTCACCTACAAACCAAATTCCCATTTCATCTACAGTCATAAATTTTATTTAGTCATTTTTAATCTACAAATCAAAATTCTATTTCATCTAAAAGCCTTATTTAATGCTATTAAATAAAATATTTCTCATGAAAATGAGAAGCTGTGATAACGATAAAGCGACAATACAATATTATATTATGTTGGTGAAAATGCGATACTATGACACATTATCATCATCATATTGTCGAATTTCATTATAGTACTGTCAAGTTATCATTATTGTGCAATCACATTTTTGTTATCGTATTATCTGATTTCACCTTTTCATCATTATACTATCAAACATTGTATTTCAGATCAACACATTCAAAGGAGATGGCCCCTAATGCTACAAGTGTACAGTGGAAGGACTGAAGTATATATAGCCCTAAGATAACTCCATATCTAACTGTAGGCGACCGGTTTCATGCAGTTTCAAACAAAGCTGGGTTTGGCATATTAAATGCATGCCTTGAAGCACAGGGGTTCGGCACATATAATTTTGTTGACAAAAAAAAAAAAATCATGTCAGGATTTTACCGGACGCAAAATCCTGCATCTTATACGCATAAAATGACTTGCAGGACGCCTACAAAATGAAAGTCTGCATCCATTGGGACGCACAGAAAAATAATTTTAATTGTAAAAATAAAGAACATAATATTTGCAGACAGATGAAACATATCAAACCTTTAAGCCTATCGAAACAATTAAAAGTATGAAAAGCATAATTTTAATCTTAAAAATAATTGATATAAGATGTAAACAGTGAATATACATGTTTTATTGTGGTACACTAGAATGAAATTCAATTATTAATCTGCAACATATTCCAAGTCATTTCAGGAAAAAAAAAATATGATTTGTAAATTCAATATGGCATTGTTTCATTGGAAGTTAAAAAAAGCTTGAATGTTTTTTTAGATAAATAATTAATGCCTGCTGGTGACTATAATGCACATTTGTGTATCTAGAGACGCTGATATCTGAACACTCGGGTTTTTCCTTGTTACATATATATATAGCAGTTTCTGTCAAAATGATACACTAGTATAAAATAGTTTAATAAAGCATTTCATTGCTTGACCCCAGTCTTGTTATATGGGACCCCCAACATTTAGAAACGGGAGTCCCTGGGACCCTTAAATGTAAATTTGATGTAAAACCCTGTCTATATTTATATACGAGGGATAGAACTCATTGATTGAAATACCATTGAAAACACAGTATTTAGGAATATCTTTGGTTCTGACCCAAGCCAAGGCATCCCCTCTGAGATAACACACAATCTGATTAGCGAAGCGGAGACAGTCAATCATCCTGCATTTAAGAATCAGGTTTCAAAATATACAAATATAGTAACGTGATCAAAATGGTTGTTCAAAAGAGAAAGTTCAAAATTGAAGAGTGCTGGACTGTATAAGATGAAACACCTGTGTATGTTATCCTTGGAGGGTGTGCCTTGGATTGTGTCAGTATCGTAGATATTCCTAAATACTGTGTTTTCATTTGAAATATGACAATGGGAAGTTCACTGGAAGCGGGCAATCGGCAAGTTCCATCCCTTGTATATAAATATAGCACATGATCTTTTTCTTTTTTTTGTCAACAAAATTATATGTGCCGAACCCCTGTGCCTGGAAGAGGGTGTATTAGCATAAAAGATAGAAGAAGAAAGATGAAAATGAGAACAGAGAAATGAAATTGAAGCAAGATTCACAAGGGTGAACATTTTTTCTAAAGTATGCATACCGCTTTCATTCATGTCATAATCCACTTTGAGCTCTTTTGACTCTTTTCTGGGTATTCGGGCTCTGTCCCTGACTAATCATGTTGACAATATTTTGAACGTGACGTCTGCATGAGTGATGTCTCAAGTTGCTAATGTTCAGATGTGTACATGAGAAACAACCCAAATTTATCACATACAATGTTTAATAAATCCTGTTTTAGTAATAAATTAAAGATATGTAATTTGTCATCAAAAATTATCAAAATAAAATGTTAAAACCAAGAAAAATGATACCTTTTATTTTTTGGATAAATATTGGGAATTTGCAGCAGTTGCACATTATGTATTTTCAAAAGGGGGGTACAAGGGGAGTAACTCTTTCTGGCTACTGTAAACAATATTATTTTCTCTAAAATAACATTGTAAATGGTCAAGATTTTAATGGTATATTAATATTTTTTTTAACCATTCAGTTAAAAATATTTATATTTTCAGCAAATAATCGTTACATTTGGTTTGATGATAAATTATAATATTACCCAAGTAAGTAATATGAATCACATTTTTTAGAATACTTACAGCACACAAAAATTGAGCAGGGGACATCACTCTAGTTGTATCAACAGTGTCAACAAAGGTAAATCCATCAGGTGAGATTTTGTGTGTTTTTCTGAGGAACAAGTGTCTTGTCAGCAGTTTTACGAATATCACAGGATATATGTCAATACAGTTTGGATTATAAGTCAATCATAAGTTGAGATGTTCTGTGTATGTATAAATTATTTCAATAACAGCTTAAATAGAATTGAGAAACGCAAGTCATTATCATAATTGCTCAATTTCAAAATGACAAAGTCAGAGAAGTAATAATCCATGAAAAAAATTAAAACATTCTTTTAGTAATACAGTTTTGAGATCCTTGAAAAAAAAAAGGATGTGGTATTTCTTACACATATATATACACACAAAATGAAATATTCAGATACATGTTGCGTCAGTGTTAGTAGCAGACAGTATTGATTTTACATGTGTTGTGAAACTAATGCTACACTGTGTTACAAAAACTCATTAAGGAGAGACAAGCGTTATCAATAATGTTAGTTCTCACTGATAATTGTTATTGCCTCTGTCTTCACAGCACATTAGTCTGAAATGCAAGTCGTTATATTTTCAGCTTGACAATTTAACATTTTGCAAGATTATATAGCAAGGCCCTCGATCTGCTATATCTGTGGCCCCCTCCCCCTCCAAATATTTCCTAGTATTGTTCTTGACTTTACTATCTCAATTTTTGGAATGGAGGGTGATACACACACAGCCTTCAAATTTTACTGTAATTTTAAAATCTCTTTATCTGTTGGTGTCTAGAAGTGTATGGTTATGCGATCGTGGGAACTTTGGGGGTGGTCGGTTGTTGTTGTCGTATGGGGAATTTGCTTTTAGTTAGATGTTGTGTAAAACACACTCCTTGGCTCACTCTCACCCTTACACCACCACAGTCGCAGGGTCCACTCTGACTACAACTGTGGCAGAATTGAAGGCAACAAGCCAACTTGTACTTGACTCCTTTTATTGTCCAGTATTATATTTTCCAACCATAAATTAAAATTCACAATGTCCAAGATTTCACAAGATTAATTAAAACAGGTGGTCTCAGAGACCAAAATATATTATTGTTTATACATCAAGGTAAGAGGTGTCAACTCTGGTAGAGCTGAGTTGATTAAACAAAACCTGAATCTAATATATTCAAACAAGTCTATCAACTGATACTACAAAAATACACAATCTTTTACCAAATAACTTTTACAAAAACATATATATTATCAACTTCATATTCTATTATTATTTATTTTATTATTGATAAAACTTGGAATATTAAAAATGCCACAGTGGCAGTTACAGTTAACATGTCTGGCTACTCGACTGACAGTACACATCATGAACAGAGGTAGAGCTTTTACTTTTAGGTGACAAGTGAGAAAAGAAAGTGAGTTTAACCCTTTACTTCATTACAGACTTATTTTGACGCATTGGCAAACAAAGCCCCCCCCCCCCCCCTGCTGAAATACCCCTGCTGCTCTACTGAGATTGGGACCTGCTTCCCCTCTAATTGGATTGAGGGCCCTGCATACTATAGGCGAATGTATCTTAATAGTGAGGGCTTTAGGGATTCATAGTTGTCTCAAAATCAAATTTGTAAAACACATTGTATAAAGTTTATAATATAATTTATATATTCATATATTTTAAATATAGATCTAATAGATCAGTTGTTACAATGATACAGAATCTGTTTATCCTGCTCTGATCCACATCTTTTAATTATATTGTCACAGGGTGAGAAAAATGTGCAGCCTGACTGGGACTAAAACAAGGCAAATTCTGAGCTCTACTGACTGAGCTACCCAGCTGCATACACATTTTTCTCCCCTATTGTGAATAATCGGTACAGTGACATTATCCCCCTTCATTTTAGAATTTGTCCCTGAATTCTTGGAGTTATAGAGTAAATATAACAATGTGCCATATGCAAGTATCTTAGACAGACCTGGGACCTATGCCACAGCCCCTTGTTGGGCGCCAAATGCCACTGGGTGAGAAAAATGTGCAGTCTGACCAGGACTCCAACCGGAGGCCTTTCACTTGACAGTGCTAATGCCCTACCGACTGAGCTACATGGCTGCATACATGTCTTTCTCCCCTATATTGTAATTCCTACATTTCTTGCAGCTGCAGTAGACTGATGTTTAACCAGACGGGCCCAGTCTAGACAGGAACATATGGTTGGTGCGTACAACTAAGCTAGCCCTACCAACAAACATTTGACAGTATGGCAGGTCAGGTTGGAGTGTTCCATGTTGAGTTTGGTTTTAATGACACTCATCTCACCAGGGCCCTGGAGTCCGGAAACTACTCTCTAGCCGAGAAATATATACGAGAGACAACAAACCCATCATCTTTAGATGAAGGTAGGGCATTTTGTTATATTTAAATCATACAAGATGGGGGAAGGGTCTTAATACCATATTTTAGGGGGTAAGGATATGTCCTTTTTCTGGGTTTTAGGGGGAAAATACAGGGGAATATATTAGATTTGCAAGGAAAAAAGTGTATGTATTTAACATTTCTTAATAATAGTATTATTAAGAAATGTTCAGAGGAGAAGATACCTATGAAAAGCCTTTTTAAAAAGAAGAAAAAATACCAGAAACACATAAAATATGCTTGAAATTGCAGGAGACTAAATTAAATAAATAAATAAATGTAACAGGAAAATACATAATTACAGTAGTTGATAGCTTCTGTAACTCTGCAAATTTCAGAATTTCTCAACTTTTTTAAACTTTGCTGTTTGTATCTTTTGACATTTAGTTCAGTTTTTCAAGGAAGAATTAATAACTTTCTGGTTCCTAGTTGAGGATGCATTACCAATTACTAAACTACATCTTTTGCTACCACTTGCTAAAATCCCAAATGCCAAAACACACTCAAACATTTGAAAATCAGTTTTATGTTAGGAGAAACCTTGGAGTAGTACCACAGGAGTTGTTTTGATAGATCAGCCCTGTATTCATTGCTGTTACAGTGGCTGACTTTAGCATTTGCATTCCTGTTGTAGTGTACTGAATGCAAGCATGGAATCAGGAGGTTGTGGGTTCAATCCCCAGCTGCAACATACCAAAGGTGTAAAAATGGTACTGGTATAGCTCCCTTGCTTGGCGCTCAGCATATAAGGGTAGTTTAGGGACTGGTTGGCCTGGTGTCAGGGTGTTTTATCATGCCACATGTCTATGGCGTGATACTGCAGTGTGGCAGCACTATATCTGTCTCAAGTAGGCATCGTCTCCAAATGACTAAAATACTGTCGGTGGGGCGTTAAACCCAACAAACAAACAAATGCAAGCAGGGAACCAACTTACAACAGTTTGCTAACATTAGTGACATTTAGGCTCAGCAGTCACTGAATGTGCTGCTGCACTATGCCACTGTCTAAAGGTGTAGGACTTCAGGGCCTTTTTACCCTTCTTAACTGTAGCCGGTAAAGGGCTGCTTCCCCAAGCCAAATAACCACCTTTTTTCCCCCAAAATAGTCCTCAAATTCCCCACTCTTAAATAAAATTCCCCATTAAGGAGGTAGCTGATCATTGAGAAACCTAGAGAACAATATTATGACGCTAATTTAACTCTGTTTAACTCTATTGATTCTTAAACAAAATATTTTATTAGTCTTTATATTTAGTTTCTAGTATATCTTGCTGTGCCAAGACCAGTTTATGCTTATATTTATGAATATGGTAAAAGAAAATCCCTTAATAAGTTGTAAACAAGTGGCTTGCTATTTTCCCCATAAAAAGGGCTAAGGCGCTTTCCCCAAAATTGGAAAAAAGGCCCTGGACTTGTACCATTGGTATTGTTCTGATACCACAGGTGTTAAGATAATAAAGATTTAAGAAAAATAAAACTTTTAAAAAGTGCTAATATATGTGCTAGTGTTTGGACATTGTCTCATGGGGTACATTATATAAATATGATATTCATGGTTCTTACTAACTCCTGGTATGGAGTCTTGGCAATCTCATTAAAATCATATCCTATTTTGCACTTTTCTACTATCTGCGATTAGTATCTGAAAACATCGCATTAGGGGCCACGTCAGATTGACCTTTTAAGTAATTTATATGCATAAACAAGTGCTCGATTTGAAACCAATTAAAAAGCACGTTTCTAACTGACTTTGGTAAAACATTTGTCTCAGGGTGAGAAAAATGTGCAGCTTGACCAGGACTCGAACCCTGGGTCTTTTGTTTACAGGTCGAATGCTCTACCAAATGAGCTACCGCTCAACCGAATGAGCTACCCAGCCACTTAGATATCTTTCTACCCTATAATGAGATTGATGCGGTTACTTTCCCCTGATATACCAAACGATTCTGTAGCTGACGATTTGATTGGCTTATACAAAGGTCAATCTGAGATGACCCTCTATACAATGTGGTCAGATCCGGTTACATTGTAGCATACTCATACTGAATCTGATTTTAATGAGACTGGTAGTCTTGGACACCAAACTTTGGGAAAAGACTCCAGTTTTCCTGAGCACTTCTTATTTGACTTCCAGTATGCATCTGCTGAAATCCAAATGCATTTTACTTCAGTCTGTATTTAGCATTTGCTTTCTTGATCAATATATTGTATAATGTTATTGAATTTAGAAAAGTCTTTTGATATATATAAATGAAGCGGTTAGATTGCAATTTATATTGAAAGCAAATTAGATCTCCTTATTCGGCATTAAGCAGAATATCCAAATGCTCATGTAAAGCAATATTACCAGTGTATGTTAGGACTCCCAATATTGTTGCAGAATTTTTTCAAGGATTCATGTGTATTGAATCATAGAGAGACCCCTTATATTGTCCTAATAATGTTCAAGCTAATGCCACAGGGTTCTGCCAATACAAAATATGTCGGGTATTAAACAAGCAATAAATGGACTGCTGATACTGCCCTGATTTCTGTTCCAACACACTGTGCCTTAATTGTTGTATACATACTTCTCTGTATGCTGTTAGTCTGTAGACATGGAATAATTTATACATGTGATCAATGTAAATGTGATTTGGACCTGCCCAGATCTACCGTAGTCCGATACATCTCTTGTGCAGTGTTCCAGCTATTGATATTCCCTTTGGAAAGTTAATTACCGCAGCTGTCTGTCTGTATAAGAATGAAATATGGTAACATTGTATGTAACTTGTGGGTTTGAAGCACTGAGTCATGGATGTGACTTTCTGACCCTTTGAATACTAATAGTACCATAATATATTAACCCTTAAACTGCTGAATTTCTCAAATGGACTTAGCTGACACCTTTTTTGGAACTGTCCATTTTCAATTTTATGAATAACAAGATGAAAACATGTAGTTGGTCAGCCAACAGTAAAGAGCCAGGCCAGCCTGCACAGATGTGCAGGCTTGCCTGGCTCTTTACTGGTGGCAAAGGTTAGCACTAACAGTTCCAGCAGGGTAAGGGTTAAGATAATGAGAAAAAATTTCCCTCTTGGTGCCTTATGAACAATAATGACTTGAACACCTCCATTGAACTCTTTTTCACCATGTTGAATGTGTATTTATAAGTTCAAGACATGGTTATGATTCATTTCAGTACTAATGGCAGACAGTTTTATATGGACAACTCCAGACTCAGTACTGCAAACTGTCTCTTAGAACACTACATGTTTTAAACCTTTGTCTGTTTTTACAACACATAAGTTCTCAATAAAGCCAGATCAGATTCAGTGCAATTATTCATCTAACTCGTCATCTCAAAATAGACTCGTTTTGTCACCCTTGCCAACAGAACAGACCCAGATCAGACAGCTGCTTCTAGGATCAGTAGGTCAAGTTAAAGGGTTAAAAAGATTCTCAAAAGTATTTAACCCTTTCCCTCATATAGACTCATTTTGACGCACTCAATAGGTACCACATAAAGCCTGATCTGCAGAAAACCACAGTTAAACCTTACCAAATTTAATTACAAAATCCTCATTTCCAGACCACTGAGGAGCAGCGAACAGCATAAAACCTGATCAGCCTGCAAGTTACTCGCAGGCTGATCTGGTTTTATGCTGTCCGCATAGGTCTTTTCATGGTGTCCTCTATGAGGGAAAGGGTTAAAAGGTGACCTATGTTAAACCTGATAAGTCTGTTTTTTTAACTGCTTACAAAGATTTTTTAAGTGTTAATTTCTCAAAGCAGAAGTACTGATGACTATCAAATAAGGAGTTATTCATTGAATAATCTGTTTTGTTACTGATCACAGAGGCTATTTTCTGGACAGCTGACCTGTGGTAAACAGTTTAACATCCAAATAATAGCCATCTACACAGTGCTAGACAGCGGTGATATTGACAATCATAGGAGGGTTTTATTAGCATCAAATGCCAAGTTAAACATTGAGTTAAGCCCTGTTCAAACACTGTATTGGAAATGTTGGATCACTTCACATTAAGCATGAGGCCAGGGAGAGTATGTACCTGGTTAGATGTGTTTGTAATATTGATCAAATATCACATCATATGAAAACAATACTTGTGCTAGGTGGTTTTTATTTCAAGCTAATTGGCCTTGAATTTTCTATAAAAAGAAATACATGCATACTGTATAACCATATTTATACTCCACTGAGGATCTGTCATTTTCCCTTAGGACACTTAGGTTGTACAATAAATCTCTGATTCAGTACTTCCTTTATCCACTTGCTCAAAAACATTTTTTCTCTTTTTTTTTTTTTGATTTGTAGCTTGATTATTCAGAGAATATGGAGGGTTATTCTACTCACCCGAGCATTGGCATCGCCATAACCTCTATTTTTTACAAACCATACAAGGTATTGCTTTGAAACTTGGAATACTTAGTTTTGACTATCACCCTTACCTATAGGCACGAGTGGATAACTCTGTCATGGACTTTGACCAAATTATGCCCCTTTTTCAAGTTAGGATCTCAGTTATGTTTTGCATACCACCTCACCATTTTCACTGAACCGTTGAGGTAATGCTTTGAAACTTTGAAAGGTTGTTTATGACCTTCATTTCCACTTTTAGGGAAGAGTACAAAACTCTGTCATGGATTTTGACCAAATTATGCCCCTTTTCAGACTTAGAAACTTGTTTTAAGTTTTTCGTACTTGCTCACTTTTTCAATGAACCCTTTGAGATATTGCTTGAAACTTGGAATATATGCTTATTGCCCTTGTTTACTTTTTGATGATACAGAGATTCTTATTTAGTCTTTACTATATGTCTCTTTTGACAAGCACTAAAATAACAAAGTGAACTGTCTTACAGCTCTTGTTTAATTAGAATAAACCAGTTCCTGTTTTGTGTTTCGGATATGTTAAGGTTAAGTCTGTCTTTAACAGGGCTTTTAAATGGGATTTTTGGTATCAACCTTTACCTCATGAATATTCATGTACATATTTATCAATTGATGAATATTAATTAACTGAACTCAATTTCCTGATTCTTTTTTGCAACATGGACTGTGTAAAGTCTGAGCTAGCTACAATATCATATGAGCAAACAAAGGAGACCCCTGTCCGACAGCTTCTATAGGAGCTGTCTGATCTGGGTCTGCTTTGTTTGCCAATGAGTCTATAATGAAGTAAAGGGATAAACTCACTTTCTCTTCTCATTCGTCACTTAACCCTTTCCCTCATATAGACTCATTTTGATGCACTCAATAGGTACCACATAAAGCCTGATCTGCAGAAAACCACAGTTAAACCTTACCAAATTTAATTACAAAATCCTCATTTCCTGACCACTGAGGAGCAGCGAACAGCATAAAACCTGATCAGCCTGCGAGTTACTCGCAGGCTTATCTGGTTTTATGTTGTTCGCATAGGTCTTTTTCATGGTGTCCTCTTTGAGGGAAAGGGTTAAAAGTAAAAGCTCTACCTCTGTCCATGGTGTGTACTGTCAGTTGAGTAGCCAGACATGTTAACTGTAACCATACACTTCAAGACACCAATGGATAAGGATATCAGATTTTAACCTAAGTGTGTATCACCCTCCTTTCCCAAAATTGAGATAGTAAAGTCAAGAAAAATACAAGGAAATATTCTGTTGTTTTATTTTCACTCGCGCTACACTAAAGAGGCTTACTCACCATGGCGTGCAGGCATATGAAATATTACAACCCTGAAGGGTTTAGGGGTACATAGTGTTTTATTAATGATGGAGTCGCAAATAGCAAATTTGGAGAAAAACTTCTGTGGGGAAGACGCCTACAAACAGCCATGATAAAGAAGAAAAAAAGCTTCGAATCAATATACATTTTGTTCATTAAAACCGAGCTATATTGAAAACCATGGTTGCTAATTTAATGCTCAACTTGCTCCTTATTCAATTTCTTAATGTACATATTGCCCCAAAATGACTTCAAAACAAGGGTCACTGTGAACAAAGGTCTATATGTCAATAACCAATGATTGACCTTTGTTCGCAAGTTTAACTGTATACTTTCACTTCCAACAATATTTAAATATCTTCATCGCTTCAAGCTGCCAAATTTGACTGTCCTTAATGGGAAAATGAATAATAATCAAAGTTCAGATAGGTGGACAATGAAGGTCAAAGGTAGTCAATCTGTATTGCCACCAGCCATTCAGACTGTTTTTTGTTGTTTAAATGTATTTGCCATATGATGTTATAAAGAAAATGTTTTTTCATTATCACTTTTGATCAATCAGATAAAGGCCAAGTGTATTTCACAAAATATTTTGATTTCAGATTATCACATTAACAGTCTCAGAATCTGTAGTCTACCACCTTTTTTTATTGTACTTTGAAGACCTTCTTCTTCTTTTTCTTTTCGGTCCCATTTTAATGCAGGACCACTTATGTGGCATAGTCTCACCTGCATCAACTGTGTACTTCAAGAGCATGTTAACAATTACATCTATACACATTTTTTGCTCCCTGTGTTGTTGAATAAATAAGAAAATAAGTAGATCTTTATCATTTTGAGCTGACGAAAATTGCAAGCTGAGAAGTTTTGTGAAAAAAGAGCCAGATAGTTAGCATTTAAGAGTGATGTCTGTCATACAGGTGCCCCTACCTGGATCCATCTTGAAAACATTCCTTTAGGTGTAGTGACATTTAATTTGCTTGAAAGAGCTCAAATCTTCCATTGATTTCGTCATAAAACATGGGCAGTTTGTGTGATGAATTGTAAAAGATTTTGTATCTTAATTTAAAGTATTTTTGTCCAAATGAAATTTGATTGAATACTTCATTGGATAACTTACTTTTGAGAAGGATTATTAGATGAATTGTGTTGAACAAAGGACTGAAAATGACTTTGATGTGTTCAAGTTAACACTTTATACTTAACCCTGTCTATGGCTCTTTGGTTGGACCAATACTAGTGCTCTGGAAGGTTTTTCTTAATCCCTCTCAACGGTTTCTGGGTTGGATCAGTACTTAACGCCTTGGAAAGTCACGAAAAATTCTGGTAACAGAAGAAGCTTCCCAGACTGATACTTATGTCCTGGCCTTTCATCAACCTAGTTTCAACAAAACTGCATCATTGAGTTGAATGGTGAAGGCTGTATTATGAAACAATAACCTCCCAGGGACGTAGTACTGGTCCAACCCAGGAACTGACTGGAGGGATGATATAAGTTGTAAAATGTATTATGAAATGTAAGATTGCCTGTTTGTAATAAGGTTGCTACCAGCGGACACCTCTGTACATATGTCTGTGTGGATTGGACTCGGAGGAGCTGCACCCCAGACCACGGAACCTCTACCTCGCCAAGTTGTTGATTGAGCGAGGGGCCAATGTCAACTTCAGGGTGCCAACTGTGAGTCCTCCTTAAGTCTCAGTGCCTTTAAATAAATGCATTTATGAATGTTGTGAATATGCTTTTAATAACATGTTTCTTTTTTGTTTCTAAATTGCATTGTAAGAGTAATAATTTTGACAATAAGCATTTAGATATGTTACAGTACATTCCTAGTGCTTGCTAACCATAAATGGTGTACACCTTTCCTGAAGGTCAGACTTTGCCACAACAAAGGTAGTTTTAAATAGAATACCAATATTCAATATTTTACATTGTCCTTAGGGTATTGGTCTTTCTTGATCATTGCGTTGTCCACACACACATTCACTTCCCACCCACCCACCAAAAAAAACAAAAAAAAATACTGTAAATCAATTATCATAATTACTAATGTGTAGTGCTCACTCATGTATAGTGTGCTCCCAAGTAGATATTTTCAAATGATTAAAAATATTAAATGCTGCATAATTCATAGAAATATTTTACCCTTTTTTATCTTCTAGTGAATTTATTAGTCATAAATATAATCGATCCATTTTCTATCATTATAGATATATGTGTGCAATTAATCCATGTTCTTGAGATTAGAAATTCAAACACCATACTCAAATCCCTATTGAATCTAATAGTTATATTTTGAGTAAGAGCCTGAAACTCATACTCCAGTACCAATCTCTGTGGCCTAGTGATTAGAGCGTCCGCGATAGAATCGGAAGATCGCGGGTTTGATCCCCAGCAGAGACATACCAAAGTCATAAAAAATGGTACTGGTATATCTTCATTGCTTGGTGTTCAGCATATAAGGGTAGTTCCAGGACTGGTTGGCCCGGTGTCAGGATAATGTGATTGGATGTGGTACATGTATCATGCCACATGTCTATGGCGTGATACTGCAGACTGTCTGCAGTATATCTGTCCCAAGTAGATATTGTCCCCTAATTACTGAAATACTGTTTGTGGAACATAAAATCCAATAAACATACAAACATCATACTCCAGTATAGCATTCATTTTCAAGAAGATCAAGTCTGATCTAATGAAACTTTCTAAAACAACAGGATGTCATACATTGCAGCATTTGCTAGTATGGTTCTTCTGTTTCAGACATACTTTGGTTGTGAGTACACTGGTTCTTCTGTTTCAGACATACTTTGGTTGTGAGTACACTGGTCCTGGCCAGTCCCCTCTAGAACTGCTGGTCGACTTCTACATAGACCTCACGGGCTGTCGACATACTGCAGAGTCCCTCCGCCACGCTCCAGGACCCTGGTATGAATCCTGGTCATGCAGTCCCAAGTTTTAAGCCTGTTATTGTCCAATTACTGTAGATTTATGGGTTCTTTACTTAGAATGTGCATAACTTATAAATATAAGTTGCACATATCTCCCAAAGTGTTTCAATTTGGGTTTTGAAAATTTACAGGAAGGTATATCTGCCCTAGTGGTTTTAAGTTTGCTGTTGCCTAGTTACAGCAAAGTTATGGGCCCTTAACTTACAATGTGCACAATCAGGACTCAAAAATTTCACGTATAGTATCATTAAGACCAATGGAAAAAGAATTTTTCATTAACCATTAAAATGATAGAAAACAAAAAATATCAAAATTATAAAAATATGAAAAACATGTATTGTATATTTATTCTCATTTAAAGAAAGATTTTACCTGCCAAACAAAATTGCCCATTTTGACCCTCAAATTGTGTAAATGACCCCCAAATATTTCAAAATTTGCCTCTTTGAGCCCCTGATGTAGAAATCACCCGCTGGTGTAGCTCATACAGACGCATTTTGACGCATTGGCACACAGAACAGATCTAGATCAGACAGATGCCTCAGTCTGCCCATTCATTATTGTAGCTCAGATTCTACACAGTCTGCTCTGCAATAAAAAAAATATTATTTCATGTACTTGTTTACTTAAATGCTCAGTATATTAATATTAATCAAGTTATAAATTGAGCATGAATAGTTATATATTTAAACCAGTTTTTAGCTCGACTATTCGTAGAATATGAGAGCTATTGTAGTCACCCTGGCGTCGGTGTCGGCGTTGGCGTTGCAGCTTTTGGTTAAAGTTTTGCGTGCAAGTTACTATCAACCTTATATCTCAATAACCATTTATGGTATTGACTTGAAAGTTTATAAATATGTTCAGGGGCATCAGACAACCATGGTAGATAACTCTTGACTGAATTTAATATGAATTATGGCCCCTTTTTAACTTAGAAATTTTGGTTAAAGTTTTGCATGCAATAGAAAATTTGGTAAAGGTTTTGCGTGCAAGCTACTATGTAGTTTGTATCTCAATAACCATTCATGGTATTGACTTGAAAGTTTATGAATATGTTTAGGGGCATCATATAACCAAGGTAGATAACTCTTGATGGAATATATTACAAATTATGGCCCCTTTTTTAACTTAGAAATTTTGGTTAAAGTTTTGCATGCAAGGTACTTTCATGATTATATCTCAGTATCCAGGTATGGGATTGATTTGAGACATCTTTAATACATTTAGGGGTATCATACTTTCATGGTAGATAACTCTTGATGGAATATGTTACAAATTATTGCCCTTTTTAACATAGAAATTTTGGTTAAAGTTTTGCATGCAAGTTACTTTCATGCTTATATCTCGGTATCCAGGCATGGGATTGATTTGAAATATCTTTAATATGTTTAGGAGTATCATACTATCAAGGTAGATAACTTTTTATGGAATATATTACAAGTTACGGCCCCTTTTTTAACTTAGAAATTTTGGTTAAAGTTTTGCATGCAAGGTACTTTCATGCTTATATCTCAGAGTCCAGGCATGGAATTGATTTGAAACATCTTTAATATGTTTAGGGGTATCATACTATAAAGGAAGATAACACTTGATGGAATAGATTAAAAATTATGATCCCCTTTAAACTTAGAATTGTGGTTAAATTTTTGCATTCAAGCTACTATCCAGCTTATATCTCAGAAATTGCTTGTGGAATTGACGAGAAAGTTAAGGTGTGTCTTCAAGGGCATCAGAAAACAGGAGGATAACTTTTGGACTGATGCAAATTATGGCCCTTTTCTAACTTGGATTTTTGGTTTAAGTTTCGCATGCACAGTGTTATTGTGCTTATGTCTCACTAACTAGGCATAGGATTGATTTTAGACATCATAAATATATTAAGGGGTATCAGACTATCAAGGTATATCATTTTTAACTATTACTATGAAGGGCAAGAATTTTAAATAGATTTCATTTCATTTACCAACAAGCATTTTGAATAGTAGAGCGTGCTGTCCTCTGAGCTCTTGTTACTGTACACTATCTATAAAGCAATTGTTCTTGTGTATGTTTCTGTGCCATCATGTGACAATGTCTGGTGTGTGTACAGGCCTCCATATCAGACAGACTGGGACCCCACGGTGGACGCTGTGGTGGGGATAGACAAACAGTACCTCAAGACACGGGAGAGTGTCATCGAACATGTGGAGGACTTGGTTTTCATAATTCTCGGTATGTCCCTCCATCGCCCTGTAGTAAATTGTTTTCAACCAAATAGCCTCCTTTCATTTTCATTTTAGGACTTTACATTCATAAACTTTCATAATGGCATATCATTTATCAATTTATTGTTTCTTTTATATGCTAACTTAGTATTACTTGTCTGATACAAAAAAAATAATCATACATTGACAAAATCTAAAGAAAATGTATTGTTTGTTTGCATATAATGTCCCACCGACAGTATTTCAATTATTTGGGAACCTTTGTCCACAGATAAAATGCAGCCACACTGCGATATCACACTGTAGACATGTGGCATGATACCCTACCCAGTCACATTATCCTGACACCGGGCAAACCATTCCTGGAACTACCTTTTTATGCCAAGCACCAAGCAAGGGCACTATATCAGTACTTTTGTCTACAGTGAGGCTGCAGCAATATTTACCCCAAAAGGTCCTTTTAAGACTGAAATATTTGTTGTTGATAGGGCACTAAGAAAAAGCAATCAAATCAAATGTGCTATGTTTAATTCTAGCACTTAAAAGTCATCATTTTCCCCCCAGTTACACTTTTAGAATATATATACTCAAGGACTTTAAAAATGCCTCATGTATGAAACTTTGATATTTAACATCATTTTGTTTTTTTGCAGGTTTACCCCTCTTTAAACTCTTATTTTTCTTCAGTGATAAAAAAAAGAGTAGGACATGCATTAATTTATTGCTGAAAGATTCTTCATAACATTCCTAAATTGAAAAACATGAAATAAAATATTCAACATTTTTCTAAGGTGAGGCGTTTTTTTTTAGTCATTGAGTATATGATACGCTTTGTAATGATCACACTGTGACTGGTTCCAGGAGCGGGTGGAGATGCAGGTATACAGGATGAAGGAAGGAAGACGGCACTACACAGGCTGGCCATTCACAGTCATGATGTGAGACTCTTCAAACTTTTGTGTGAGAACGGGGCCAACATTAACAGCCAGGATGCTCGGGGAAATTCCCCAATGCTCTCCCTTTGTGACTTGTCAGCATCGGAAATGTATGATTATATGGAGGATCTGTCACCCTCCAGTACGGACACGATGGAGGACACCTGCGCGAGTCTCTGCGTCAAGACGGACTTTCTGGAGTATATGCTGCTACAGAAAGACCTTCAGGTGAGGAGACTGACATTGGAGACTTTGAGTAGCTTGGTGGCTTAGTTTGAGATCATGTTTACCTAATATAGAGTCATTTTGACACATTGACAATTAGAGCAGACCCAGATTGGTCTTTTCTGTTTGCTTGTATAATATCGTAGTTCAGATTCTTCACAGTCTGCACCGCAAAAAAAATCCATTGTTACATCTACCATCTACAGTTTTGATTTGATAAACTCACCAGGTTATAAATGGTGTACATGAATATTCATAAGGTAAAGGGTTAAGGAGTATAGCATTACTTTATGTACCTTTCACAACCTTTTATAAAGGCTTACAATGGATATTAAATGATGCAAGTTTTATATACAGTCCAGTCCTGTTAGTCAGTAACCATCAGTTTCTTTGATGTTATTTTAAGCTGGCAGTATTTCGGATTGGATTTCAGTCTGGTTGTCTATGTTTTGATCTATAAATCAAGTCCCATCACACAATTTTAGCCACTTGGGCTAGGAATGGAGTTGGCTGGGTAAAGGCTATGATTATTTATTATTCATAATTATAACAGGTGTTGTATATCATATCATATTGTATATCATGTTGTATATCATATTGTATGGTAAAGGCTATGATTATTTATTATTCATAATTATATCAGGTGTTGTATATTATATATTGTATATCATTGTATATCATGTTGTATATCATATTGTATATCATTATATTTGTATATCATATTGTATATCATGTTTATCATTTTGTATATCATATTGTATATATTGTATATCATATTGTATATCATATTGTATATCATATTGTATATCATGTTGTATATTATATTGTATATCATATTGTATATCATGTGTATATCATATTGTATATCATGTTGTATAAAATGTTATATATCATATTGTATATCATTTCGTCAGATCAACATCCAGAACCACATGGGTCACACTGCCCTGTTCCACAGTATCATCCGCGGTGACTCACAGACAGCCCAGCTGCTGCTACTGAAGGGTGCCAACCCCTCTATACAGGGAACCGTCTGGGAAACCAGGAAGAGAAAAAGGTGAGTTCAATTATACAATTTTTTATACACATTGAAACAGTTCACAGTTACATGTAGCACACATATTTTATGGATCTAACAATTAACAGTTTATCATTAAAGCAACACTAATATCAAAGTCCAGATGTAGTGTTCATTGACTACATGTCAGATTGCTGAGGATGAGAATATTTCAAGACCCCAGAATATACCCTCTTTATGGGCATGCAGCAATATGACATTGGCTATTGTATATTAGGGTTAGGTAAGCAAGCTTGAAGTATTAAGTACTTTGTAATTTGCATGCTGATTAGGTTTGATATTATTCCCTGCTGATAAGCTATTTATATCACAACCACTTCTGAATGGATCAGGGTCAATGCTTTTTAAATCAATATCAAAATTCTCAGTTTATTGTCTATATACACACTGTATACTAACATTTCAGAAGGATATCACCATTGTTTGCGACATTCCTGTCCATCCCATTCCAGCGGACCTTGACATGGCAGAACATGCACTGCCACCTGGTGTCAGCTCCACGCCAGTATGCTCATCTTGTGGATGCAGGTAATCCCACACACATTCCCTCTGTCCAAACTGTGCAGATTTTATGGCATGTCAGTTTGTTCATGTTTATTATGCAGTATATTAATTTCTTTTGGGGTAGTGGATGTTGTTAGAATTAAATAAATGGGTTTACCCACATAATTGAACCTCATGAAATTCATATACACCTGTATTTAGTGTAAACAACATGTGTCTGGAACAAAAATCTACAGATATAAAGTAACATGGAAATTGTCTTAAACCCTCTAAGAATTATAGTCATTCTTATGTGTACAAATGATATGGTGGTATTAATCACCTTACCGATAGATCTAGTTTTGACCTACAACCAGCACTGGAAAGAGAGAAACTTTGCAAAATATGTCAAGCTTTTAACAAAATTGTGCCATATTCATGAAAAGAAATTATACTCCAACTCTGTAGAATTTGGGGCTATGTAGATATAGTGCTTGTCATTTCCTGTCCATTCTTCACTCACAATACATAAAGACAAGGTGGGATGCAGGTGCAGTTTGGTGATATTGTAGTACCCTGTCATGAATTCAGGTTAGACACATATACATTTCAGGTTATTTTACCCAACGAGAGATTTCCGATGAACTGCATTTCATGCTGAATGGGGAGTTCAGTGAGTTTTCCAATCTCTCTGACATCTGCAACCAACTAGTGCACCTTATGTTTGGACAGACGTCAGCAAGTCTTCGTCAGCTGGCCACACGGACAATTTTCAAGCAGTGCTTCGTGAAACACAGAACTTGTATCACAAAAATCTTACCCAGTGAGGTTATAAAGCAAACTGTCATGGGTGACACGAACCAGCACACGTACGAGGAATATATCAACTTTATATTGAACAGAACTGTGCTGCAAACCTTTATAAAGAGATTGGGACTACCTCGTGATTTTCTCATGAATTTTGAGGTAGAGTTGTTGCTACATCGAATTGCCTTTAAGATGTCAAGCATGAAAGCCAAACCACCGGATAACATTTTTTGTGACAGTGACGGAAGTCTGTCCGACTTGTCCGAGAGCGAGTCAACACAATACAGCGAAGAAGGAGGTGGATTCAGATCTGGAGTATTGGTGAACAGGGAATATAACTCCAGCATGGTTGAAGACCACGGTTTCCCATTTCATTTTGAAAAGAACTGGTTAAAATCTCTTTCAAAATTTAAACAAAAAAGCATGTAGTCTCAAGATAATGAAATTCATTTCTTATCTTGTTTTCTTAATATTAATAGGTAGTCCAGCCTTTTATTACTCTAACAGTGGTCAATAGGAAAACAAACTCGACATGTATGTATGGTGAGTTCCTCGAATTGGATTAAGAGGTCGAATATAAATACTTAACTATAATGTGTATAAAATAAGTGTAGCCCATGTACCAGAATTACTAAAGAATTAATTGTTTTGTGATGAATATTGTCGTAATAAGCTTGCATTGCTCTTTAACCCTTTCCCTCATATAGACTCATTTTGACAGCCCTCAATAGGTATCACATAAAGCCTGATCTGCAGAAAACCACAGTTAAACCTTACCAAATTTAATTACAAAATCCTCATTTCCAGACCACTGAGGAGCAGCGAACAGCATAAAACCTGATCAGCCTGGGAGTTACTCACAGGCTGATCTGGATTTATGATGTTCGCATAGGTCTTTTCATGGTTTCCTCTATGAGGGAAAGGGTTAAAATAGCAACACTGGTTACTAATCAGTGTTACATGTTAACACAATCTTAATTTGGCTTTCCTCAGTTTTATGAGATCAAGTGCTTTTAAGATTGTTTGCTGTAATTATATGTTGCCCCATATTCATTTGGGGAAGACACATTGTTTTTAACAGGGTTGTATGTCTGCCAATTTGATTTTCATGTCTGAGTTCATGTCCGCTGTATTTTGCTAAATCCAGTTGTTGTTTTTTTCTGCCTATTTTTGAAAAGGGACCCTTGCTAAAAATTGGGAAGAATTATTGACATATTTCACCTAATTTTGGAACCTTAAAGAAGCAGAAAAGCAATTTTGTATGTGTAACATATGTTAATGAGGCATTTTCTTTCAAAAATACAATTATATAACATACAAAACAAACTTCATTTGAATAAATAAGGGAGGGGGGGATATTACACAATACCTATTTTCAGTTCGGAATGGGGCCTAAATTTGGCCCCTCCAAACAGGCAGAAAAAAAACTCTGAAATCCCTGGTCAGGTTTAGATGCAAATGTTAATCATAGCCAATGTTGTTCAGAGCAAGGTTTCAGTTATTATATTTATAGTTAAGGTCACACTGAAAGGACAAAATTGACTTTAACTCGAAAGTAGCCGATTGGTGTTATGGGGGAAGGCCTCTGTATCTAGTGTACAACCAGAAAGTCTGTTTCATGAACTTCAAAAAATAACCATCAGTAGATTAACCCTTTACTTCATGAATATTCACGTTAAGTACAAATATTTTACTTAGTTAATCCTAATTTACAAAAAGTTTAATGGTATGCATGATATGAAACATTTATTTTTCTTTGCCAGACTGTAACTGTAAAATCTAGACTACAAAAGTGTAGCAAACAGAGGAGGCTTTGAGTAGACAGCTCCTGGAAGGAACTATCAGAGCTGAGCCTCCTCTGTTTGCTAGGGCATCAAAACACATCTATATGAAGTAAAGGGTTAAACAGATTTCATGCAAATGTCCACCATATGTATGTAGAAGGTATGCCAAAAGCACAGTTGTTATAGCTTTAATGTCAAGTTCATTCAATGTGTGCATTTCTAGCAAAAGCCAAACCCTTTCTGTGTGTATTTTGTCATTAGCACAGATAAAAAGTTGCATGAAAATCAGTCAAGAGTACCACATTGCCAGTATCATTTTATCTCATGGGATTTGTCTGGAAAAAAATAGACTTGTATGAACAGTTTTAAACCCGATCAGTGAGTAATTTCTAGTCTGGTCAGTTTTTTTGCTGTTTACTCATCTGTACTATAAAATACACTAAAACCTGCTTAAGTTTTTCTCCAACTATACTCAGCACTAAGCTTAAATATGAACAGTTTTAAACTGGGTTAAGTCCAGCATAGTACTGGATTTTTCATGCGAGGAAGCCTTCAATCTGACTTGTGGTAGGATAGAAGTTCTTCTTGCCTCTACACTTGGGATTACTGATAATGATGTTTGTTAAAAAAAAATCACGTATTAGGTCAATAGGAAAACAATAGTACGAAAAAAAAAAAATCCCTGAATTTCTAAGTCTTACTTAGTGTTAAGAAAGATTGGAATTAGTGCCTGTTCAAACAGAAATGTTTTCCATCTTACCTGGTATTATGTTGGTTTAACATGGTGTAGTATGGTGTCTCATTGAGATGAGGGGTTCTTGTAATGTTGGTCAAATTTTGATATGCATTCTACATTAAAAAAATGGGTAA
>CM037779.1:24418232-24468232 GCA_021229015.1 Solen grandis | reverse complement strand
ATTATTGCATTGTTTATGGCTTTTTCTTGCTTATCTCTCAATGCTGGCTATATTTATTTATGATAAATCATGACACTTCTCATGTACAAAACAGGCATAGTGTCAATAAAGAATTGATCTAATAAAATGCTTTGCAAGTTATACTCTGCATAATTATGCAACTGAGAGTTATAATTTAACAATTAAGCTAGACTTACCTTCATAGAAGGGAAGGCGACGGTTGATCATAATTTCATCCAACACAGAACTCCTTAAGGGCTCACACAGAGAGATGACACAGCATGCGGCAGGCGAGATCATATATTCAGAGTATAACTGATCGTTTCAACAGAAACGGACAAATGCGTTCATATTGCAAAGAATAGAACAAGATTGGGTGGATGTGGGTGGGTGTGTGAGCCCTCAAGAAGTTCTGTGTTGGATGAAATTATGATCAACCGTCGCCTTCCCTTCTACGAAGGTAAGTCTAGCTTAATCGTTAAATTTCATCCAACACATGAACTCCTTAATGGGCCCCACAGAGATTTTAGAGACGATTCTTTGCAATAAGAAAAGAAACTACAAAACATCGGTAAGTAGGAGAAAGATAATTCGTGAAACAAGAATTGTTTTAAATTTAATAATGAATATGAATAACATCCTTGTAATCAGAAAACCTAACAATCCGAATCTTTATTTGTGCTTATTCAAAACGGCAGCTTGAACAAGGATTTTTTGTAGATAAAATTGGCTTGTTATAAAATTTAGCGAAAGTTCGGGTGTTAGTCCATCCCGCAGTCTTAATGATGTCCGAGACAGGCACCCCTCGGAATTTCGCAGTTGACGTAGCAGCAGACCTTGTGCTATGTGGTTTAAAATTTTCAGACACACCAGCCTTTTGCATCACCAGTTTGATCCACCTTCCAATAGTCTGTTTAGAAACCGCTTTGTATAGACTTATTGTTGATATAATCAAACGAGTGCCAGTTCTTAGAGATTCCATTCGTAATAGATAGTCTGACATTGTCTCAACAATACAAAGTTTTTTATTCTTTTTTTATCGGTTTAATGTAATTAGATCTAAATGTCTTCCTGGTCCACTGTTTTTCAGGACATTACTAGGCTGAATAATTAAATCTGAACGAGTTAACAGGGCTCATCCTAGGCTCCGAGAAAAGGGAGAAGTGACTTCTCCCTCAGCTCAGAGGAGGGAGAAGTGGGGAAACATCAGGGAGAAGTGAGAGATTTTATGTGGAATATTGTATTTATAAATAGAATGAAAGAAAGAAGGGAAAAATGTTGCTTGATTTTTAAAATAAAGAAAGAAAAAATTGTTTTTTGAATATGCAAGAAAGAAAGAATTGGATTTATAAATAGAATGAAAGAAAGAAAAAAAATATTGCTTGATTTTTAAATAAGAAAGAAAGAAAGGATTTTTATATGTAAAAAAAAAAAGAAAAAAAATAGAAGGAAAAACAGATAGAAAAAGAAAGTTTTTTTTCCCCCATAATTTTTTAGCATTTCGTAATGCTTACATGATGCATGTCGATCATGGTTTTTGTGGTTTTTGCTGGAGCATCATGTCCACGCGCATAAGCATTATCAAATTTAGCAGATCTACACAGAGAGCAGTGCCATATATCCTTACTGTCCTGTTCATACCAATCATATGACTTTTGAGAGTTTGTTTTTTGAAATTTTCTTGATGGAGATGCAGAGAGACTTTCAAGTTTACTGCCGGGCTTGGGCGCATCGCCCTTTAACCATGAAAAAGGCGACATGAGTTTGCTCAGATTACTAATGATGTAAACAACATTAAATTTTGAGACAGACTGCCAAATACAAACAAAAGACGGTTTATAAAGATGCATATTCGAGTAATTGTCATTTCTTATTTGCAATTTACTCAAAAAAGTCGGGGATGACTTTCGGTTCTTCTCGCTAACTTTTAGCCTTTTTACACGGCGAGGAAGACCAGTATACCATAAACAAATGTCCCCCTGTCGGTTTGTGTACCAGTTACTTACCTGTCAACTAGTGACAGTTTCTGATATACACGGCATCACACCCCATTTCTTATCTATCGCTTATCGATTGTTTACACTTCCCTCCATGTTTTTGCACTTATGCATGAGTGAATTTGAAATCGAGGCTGACAGGTAAAACCAATGCGCTGATTGGTTGTTTTCTGAATTGGTAACGCCTACGTCGCTCTGCCGAATGCGAAATAGACCGATAATCTTTTGGTAACATCAAAGCGAGAACAAACCGCTGCCGAAAATCGGCGGCAAAGTGAATTTCGCTTTGATGTTTGTAGAGAGCGAAGTTTATAAGCCGAGAGCGACTTCTTCGCCCGAATCGCCCTCTAGGATGAGCCTTGGTTAATCTGAACATCTCTCAGTTCCAATACATGTAGAGTTTGGCACCTCTTTGCTGTCAAAAGTAAAATCAAAATACACAGTTTACATGACAATGACAATAACGTGCTTGTATTCATATTCTCAAGATATTTCAATACAATGGAAACATCCCACGTGCACTTATATCTTGGCAAAGCTGGCCTTTCATTGAACATGGCCCTCATAAATCTAGCTATGATGCCATCAGTGTGTATATCCACACTGCCGGTCAAACTAACAAATGAACTTATGGCTGATCTTGCTGTTGCTACTGCCGAGTAGCCTACACCATTATTGTGCATATCTGTTAAAAATGTCACTATCGTAGCGATATGCGGCTTAGTGGGATTCTCTTTCCCCTCGCAGAAAAATATCCATTTTTTAAGATATATCTGGTATTGTCTCTTAGTGCTTGATCTCCAGGATTTGATAATAATGTTTCTAGTGTGTTTTGGTATTCCTTGCTTTTGCAATGATCTCCGGATAATGGAAAAATCACAAAGCTTCCTTTTTACTAGAGGATGTTTTTTCTCCGGATTGTGCGGTAAACTGAGTATTAACCCGGGCTTTGGCAGAAGTATGCACGGTCCTTGAATCAGATTTGTGAGGACTGGCCACCACGTCTGTGTCGGCCAAAAAGGGGCGACCAGCACCACATCCGAATGATCTGTTTCTATCTTTTGAAGAATCCAAGAAATCAAACTGAAAGGAGGAAAAATATAAAACCAAGTATTATTCCAAGTCATTGAGAATGCATCTACAGCAAAAGCAGCAGGTTCCGAATTTCTCATAACATATTTCGTCAACTTAGCATTTAACCTCGATGCAAATAAATCAACTTCCATTTCAGGAAAGACTGACTTCATTTTGGTGAAAACTTTCTGTGATAATGACCACTCTAAATCATCGTTGCCCGAGCGGCTGAGCTTGTCCGCTTTATCATTACGAACCCCCGCAACATTATAAGCTGTAATGTGTATCTTACGCACAATACACCATAGCCACAGCTGCCGCGAAATGTCATCAAGTTGTGAGATTCTGCCCCCAAATTTATTTATATATGAACACGCTGTCGTGTTATCTAGATAAACGTGCACGTGGGCATTACTTACATATTTGCAAAACGACTGAATCCCGAATTTACATGCCATTAATTCCAAAACATTAATGTGTAACTTCTGTTCTTTCGGGGACCAGAACCCATTCGTTTTCATGTCACTGGTCTCATTGTACGCCCCCCACAATTTTAGACTGGCATCTGTATACAACACTACTGAAGAGACGCTAGAAGAAATAAGCTTGTAGCTAGTATGTATATTGTTGATCCACCACTGTATCATGATCTTATCGGAATCCGGGATATTCATAAAACTATCAAAATTGCCGCTATGTAATTTTAATTGCATTTCCTTCAATTTATAATACAGAGCAGCATATTGAACGGCCGGTTCCGCTGCGACAAGTTTACCTACTACTTTTGCAAATCGGCGAATAGTAGTTCGCTTGACATTGATCATGTATATACATATGTCCACAATATCTTCACATCTTTTCTTAGTTAATCTAATTGTCATTGTTTCGGAACATAACAGAACCCCCCCCCCCCCCCCCCCCCCCCCCAAAAAAAAATAAAAAATATTTGTTTGCACGGTTTCAAAACCGATTTTGTCGGGCTAATTTATCCATTAACTCAACAGTGTCCCGTACATTATTGGCGCACGATTTGTAAGTTTCTGCTTGCAGCAAAGAATCATCAATGTACAACTTATATGACCTTTGGCGCGCAAATAAGCAAATACAGGCTTCAAAACTTTTGTAAACACACGTGGGCTACAAGAAAACCCTATTAACAATGCAGTAAACTGCTACTTCACTCCATCAAAAATAAATCTTAGGTTTTTACGATATGCTTTGTGAATTGGAATCGAATAAAATACGTCTGAAAGATCAACCGATGCAAAATAGCAGTTTTTCCTTATTGCGGTTATAGCAGTCTGTAGTGATTCCATTTTGAAATGAACCTTTTCCGAGCAGCTGTTATTGAAGTGTTTAAGATTAAGAATAACACGAACACTTCCATCTGACTTAGGTCGTGAGAAAATGTTAGAAATGTACTCGCTATCAACGTCCCCTTCTGCCATTTCGATTATACCGTTTCTCAAAAACCTTTTAAGTTCCTTCGTGATATTCTAGCGGGGTTCTTTTCCCCCTTCTCTATCTGTTCACAGAAGTGTTCTTCTCAAGAAATTTCTTACAATTCATGCTGTTTTACCAAAAATTTCTAATATTTTTTACCCAAGGACTTTTCTCTCCCCAAACTAAAAAAAATGGTGCTTTTATTTCCTAAAATATGGTTTTAAGGGCCCTTCCTCATTCTTCTTAAGATCACCTTAATTCCTGACTAGAAAATCCTGGTCAGGGTAAACAACAAATTGACCCAGTATTTGTATTCATTTACTGATGTAGATATCATTAAGTCTTACTTAGTTGTGGACTGCCTTTGCAACCAATGCAGACCAAAATGAGCCTGCATATCTGTGTAGTCTGATCATGGTCTGCAATGTTTGTAATTCAGTAAAATGAATTTTCAACAAGTACCTCCCACAAAAAACTAATTAGTCACTGGAGGAGACTGACTATAGGTTTGCCCTCTGTCTGTCTGGAAATCTGGACTCGCAATAACTTAAAAACCGTTAAAGATAATAATATGAAACTTGGTATATGAATAGATGGCTTATGTAGGTTCTGCACATCACTTTTTTTTTTTTTTTATTCTCAGACCAAAATTTTGGTTGCTATGGTAACGGAAAAAATATTCACCTCACTGGTAGGGGACTCAAGTGTTGCGTGCAACACCAGTTACTTGTTATAATGGTAGTACAGTCCACAAGTCCAATGATGGCAAGGGTTAGTGATATACTTGCATTAAGTGTGTTAGAATACTCATGATAAGTCATAATCAGCAACCTGTAATTAGTCACATTTATTATATACTTGGAAAGTGTACCTGTTCTTGACTTCATGTGAGTAGATCAGTTCACTAAGTCTGAAGGACTTCATCAGACTGGACCCTGTGAACTCTGGCATGAACTACCTGTAACTTCTCTGTAAAACAGAGTAATCACTACATTGTAAAAAAGAAAATGATACCTGCCCAGCCAAACAGTAGGCTGGGCCTATCGGCCATATGGTAGATTATGGGATAATAGGCTAGTTAGAGTGTTCCAGGTTAATAAATATTACCATGCATGTATGTACAGTACAACACAGGTATAATGGAACCTCTGGCACAATGTCCGAGAAGGGCATTGACCCTTACTGTGTGCCAGTTATGAATCTCCTAGGATACCTCTCCTCTTGAAACTTAATTTTCTTTTGGACCCCTCCCTGAGCTCCTACTGTTTAGCGCCAAATGCACCATTGGCTGGAAATTATTTAAAGTGGCTCCAAACTTATAAATTTTGAGGCTCCCCCACTTCTCTGATAGTCACTGGTAATGGTGTTAACTGACCAATATTGTGGGTCATTGACTATATATTCCTTGCAGATTCTTAAGACTAAGTAGATGACATTCATGAATATGCTGTTTTTACTTGACTTAGGCTATCCCATGACAGGTTTCTTTCAAATCAAACATTCTTCAATTTAACTCCAGAACTTTGACCTTCATTTGACCTTGACTTCTTATTTTTATGTAAAAGCATGGCATGATGACTTATCATTCAGAAAAAGCAGTGCCCTTTGATAGGGGCATGTGACATTAATACTGCTCTATATGAATAAAAATAGTCAAGGGAAAACGTAGTTGGTTGAAAATGTAGACCAGTGTGTTGGTTTATGATGTGACTATCAATAAGTGTTGCTTCATTCACTATTGCTATAAGATATTCCATGTTTAGTATGTTGCTTGACTCTGAACCTTCACTGAATATATCTATCTATATATATATCTATAGTTTGTTATTTCTAGTATAAATGCATATTTGCTCGAGGAAAAGTGGTGAGGTTTAGATGAGACAAGCTAATAATGATAATGATTTGGACCCCAGTGTTCATGGGCCAAACCTAACCAAGTACATTAGGTAATGAGAAAGCCAGCAGGCTGATAAGCTTCTCCCTCCTCGTGATCAGTACAATTGATTAGAAGAACTCTTTTGTGATGCTGATGCTTTAAGCTGTATAATGGCTGATCTATATGATCATAACAAATGGCAGATATCTAGTGTTTATAAGCACCAGTGCTTGGTTTTGTTAGAATTAAATCCGACTTGCCAGACATGTAGATCAAGCCTGGTGGCATAGTAACTAGTCTTAATACCACTAGTCTTGGTACCAGGAGGTCCTATGTTCAAATCTTTTTGTTATACTTGTAGCTGTCTTGCTTGGTGCTCAGCTTGAACTGGTAGTTACTTCTAAGATCTGGTTTATATGCTCTCAGGATGGCTTCCCTATCTACCATGTACTGATCTTCAAGACATCAACCTGGCAAATTATAAGATTTATAAATTGTAAGAGCCAAATCTCAGAGGTTGGTAAGTGGGCCCCTATATAGTGGAGCAACTGTACAAGCTCCAGTTTCATTAGAAATGACAAAGTGGGTGTTGGACCAAGAGGGGATCAATCTTTCTTAAATTATATTTATAAGGAGGTGAGAAATTGAAGGAAATAACACAGTGGGTCCACTGATATGATCATTCTTCCTTGATCAGCGCTACTATAGATATAACCATATCATTACTGCCTATTGAATATACACTCCAAATATAGAATGATAAAATCATTCATTTGTAGAAATAAGATATATATGCACTTGACAGCTATAATTGACTTCCTAATTCAGTGATTTTACCCTCATTTATTATGAATCCTTCCTTTCTCAATTGCTTTGGTCAAATTCACAGTATGAACTGGTCATTCAAATCAAGATCCAAGATGTCACCCAATCTCATGAGCTTGTCCCCAGGCATCTGTCCTAGGTATTATTAATTTATCATTTGATACAAGTAATGGACTGTTTTGAAAAGCAAGAGATATCTGCCATATTTAATGAGCAATAAACCCACAGAGGGGAGTGTCATCCCCCTGAAATGTCTCTCCCATAACCAAATAATAAGGAATAGTGTTTCAGTGTAAACTGACTCAATCAATCCTTTAAAGGGTCAGTCTACATATAAGCCTTTTTAGTTGTACGGTATATATCTAATGCTGTTGGGAAGACGTATGTAAACAATTGTACGTGAAAGGAAATTCTATATTTAAAATTTGATCGCAATCACTTGACCTCTTTTGTGTCGTAAATAACATGATCAACATTTGGTGACTTTACTGCCCCTGTTCAAGAGGTGTAGAAGGGTTTCACTTCAGATTAAATACCCGGTTATGCTGTTATGATTTATACACTCTGTACTGGATATATAGTTTTGCTGTCATTTCCCTTTTCTAACCAGTGGACTGTCCTATCGCATGACTTAAATTATACATACCCATTTGTTTCCTAGGGTTTAAATATTGTATAATAAAGCTCTTTGTAGATCAGATTGCCAGATTATTTTTAAAATAGGATTCTAGGTCAGATTTGAAAAAAAAATGAAGAGGAAAATAAATAAATCAATCTTTGTTAGCAATAGAGGTTGAGGAAAGAACACCATGAGCAAGGAAAAGTAGAACAATTGTTCTGTTGAGTGTTGAGGTGTCACGACATGGGGAGACGAGGGCTGACACTCTGACCTCAATGTCCCACAGCTCTCTCACAGGTGTTTGTATACTGACACCTGTGCCTTGTGTATTGTACATAACATTATACTGTTACTTCATCAGACCTATCAGGAAATGGACCCATGTGGACAGTATAAACAAGGTCAGACTTGGAGTCTCTTGACCGCTGGCTGATCAAGTTTAACATCGTTAACAGCTCATGAGAGATAAGAACAGAAATTATCCAGGGGCAAGATTTTCAGAGATATGCTTTGGGGGTGGGTGGGGGGGGGGGGGTTAATTTTTTTCTTCTTCAGGAAATCTCTTTGAAATTTGACGTGAGAGAAAAATCCCTTGTAAAATTGCTAACTCAAACTCTAGACATGTATCTCTAGTATATCTCTCACTTTGAGCAAGTTTTTTTTTCATGATTTTCCCAGACACAATTATAATCTTATAATCCCTGTAATGTTTTTAGAGTGATACCTTAAATTCTGTTCAGACTAAAAATTGATTTCTGTGTTTGCCTGTTAAGGAGTTCCCCAAATAATTGCTTCTTTTCCCAATGAAATATTTTTTTCTTCTCAATTTTGGAATTTTAATAAAATTTGTGTTATTCTTATAAATAAAATTTTGATTTGAATTTTTTTTTGACATATAACAAGTATAATTAGATAAATTCATTGTTAATTCAAAACATTTTCATTATCTTACAATTTCTGAAGATTTGAATTATAGCACTTATTTTCCCAATAATATAGCCACTGGTTATCACACAAAGTGAAATGATTTAAACCCTTTCCCTCATAAAGGATACCATGAAAAGACCTATGCGAACAGCATAAAACCAGATCAGCCTGCGAGTAACTCGCAGGTTGATCAGGTTTTATGCTGTTCGCTGCTCCTCAGTGGTCTGGTAATGAGGATTTTACAATTAAATTTGGTAAGGTTTGAGTTTGGCTTTCTTTTTTTCTTTATGTGGTACCTATTGAGTGCGTCAAAATGAGTCTATATGAGGGAAAGGGTTACCAAAAATCACTGACTGTTTTCAACCCACATTCAAACTCCGTCTGTATGTTGTTTTCAGGCATGTATCGACGACAATCTGGACATGGTGGAGTTCCTGGTGAAGAACGGAGCCGATGTCGACGTCTGTGATAATGAGGGCTGGACCCCACTCCATGCCACAGCCTCTTGTGGCTTCACAGAAATAGCCAGGTACTTAACTTCAGTCATATAAGGATAGACATCTTTTGAGCATACAATACACAAGTTTTACTCAAAATATAAACATGTTTTCAATGAAAAGCCTCAGGTTATTAAAATGGGGTACTTTGTTGGGTGGGTATTCAGGTATTCAGGTGGGTGTCAAACATTTTGTTTCTGTCGAATATCTCCACTAGAATAGAGATACAGTTTTCTAAGATTTCAGGATGATAGGGTAAGGCATGGTCATTGTAACTAAAAATAGAATTTTCTTCTCTGTCAAATAACTTCTTTTAGGAATGAGTTATATGATCAATTGAGTACATAGATACCTTATGGGAAGAGCAAGATTGGGATTGAATTGCAGGTCAGTAGGGTCAAGGTAACTGTTAGTAAAAAAAGTTTTGCTTGCCTAGGGCAACACTAAAAAGCCTGGTTTTGCATCATTCTTGTTAATTCTTAACAACATGAGAGTTGTCAAAGAAATCCAACTGTTGATCTGGTTTCAGAGTAAATACATCAGATTTAGAACAGCTTTCAGTCTAATTGGGCTATTTTGTGGTATTAATTGTGTTAATTTGGGGATTCATGGTGGTTGATTATACTAGGGCCATATTGATTTTAAAAACAAAGTACCTATTCTTATGCTGGACACAAATCCTGAATGAAGACATGTATTTAACTATAATCTCAGTGTCCTCAGTCATGAACCTCAGACCTCAGAAGTGGTTATGTTCCTCTTAAAGTGGTTATGGAAATTTTGACATTCAGATTTAATCAGACTTAGGCTTCCTATTGTTTCGACAAATGACTATCAGATATTGATTAATTAATCATACATGACAATCATCATCACTATTTCTAGTTGTTGCATCCCTGTCACGACTGTCTAGTCATTTATACTTGAAACTTAAATACTCATTTCCCATGTCAAGTTTTTATCTCTCAATAGCAACCAAATAAAGTCAGACTTATAATTGTCTCTTTAAAAAAATGTTCACATGGACAGTGATATATATTAGTACAAAATACTTAATTTTACACTTAATGTCAAATGATGCCGCTTGAAATAGTTTATGATTTTTTTAAATATGGATTTATATATAAAACTGAAGTAGTGATCTTGCATTGACAGTTCTATTTCTTCCTTGATGTTGTCAGGAGCATCAGATTTTGCTCCCTTACTGACCATGACAAGAGAACTGTAGTGCAGGGCCTGTGAAAAAAAAATGAACATATCTATGTATTTTCCTTGATTTTTACTATCTCAGATTAGGGAAGTGCGAGTGATAATTTTTGGAATTTTGCAACCCTACATTTAAAAGAATCATTTCAGTATTACAGCCTGGGTCATATCATTGAAGTGACTGATTAATCCGCTATCATGTAACAGCTATGAATGAAGTGACCTCACTATGTCACCAGTATAAGTCTTCTGTTACTCCTCAATAGCTTATAGGGGCCTCCGTGGCTGAGAGGGTAAAGTCGCTAACCTTAACACTACTCAACCTCTCACTGCGTGGGTTCGAATCCTGGCAGGGTCATTAGGATTTTCATGTGAGGAAGCCTTCCAGCTGACTTGCAGTAGGTCGTGGTTCTACCTGGATGCGTCAGTGCATTCGGAGTCTTCCTCCACCTGTAATTAGCTGGACGTTGCTATATGACTGAAATACTGTCGGAGCGACGGTAAACTCAAATAGTCAAGTCAATCGCTTAAAGATCAGGGAAAAGCACCTGCAGCCCTTATACTTCATAATTATACACCCATTTAAACACATTGGCAGAGCAGACTTAGATCAGACAGCTCTGATCAGGGTATCTAGCTCTGTTTCACAAACAATATTGAAGCTCAGATTCTACACAGTCTGTACAGCAAAGAAAATCCATTGTTTCATACAGCATTTAAATTCTTCTAGTCATAATTTGCAATGTATATAAATATTCATAATGTAAGTTGTTAGAATCAGTTCTGACTGAGATCTGTTCTTTGACTGTTCTGACATTTTTATGGTATACAATAGTGTTATTTAACCCTTTCCCTTATATAGACTCATTTTGATGCACTCAATAGGTACCACATAAAGCCTGATCTGCAGAAAACCACAGTTGAACCTTACCAAATTTAATTATAAAGTCCTCATTTTTCCAGACCACTGAGGAGCAGCGAACAGCATAAAACCTGATCAGCCTTACTCGCAGGCTGATCTGGTTTTATGCTGTTCGCATAGGTCTTTTCATGGTTTCCTCTATGAGGGAAAGGGTTAAAAGATGGTATATATTTGAGAGTTAATAAAACGTTAATGATGTTATGGTTTTGCCTGCCCAGCCCAGATGTTAATGAGAGTTGACCTTGACCTGTGATGTCTAACCAGGATTTAATCATTTTATGATAGATATTGATAGTGATTGTCATTGTTGAAGTGAGTTTATCATCTTTTGGCCTCTTGTCAAAATACCGTCTGAAGTGGCTGGATTTTGAATAAGGAAATAAATTTCAGATGATATCCGTTAGGACCTATGTTATTGTTTCATTTTTATCTTTTGCTTAACCATTTAAATGTGTTGATAGTTGTATTTAATTATATCAGTATTTTTGTAAGTTAGTGAATAGAGATAGTTTTGATCCTTTGTTTAGTTAATTGTTATTCTAAATTGAACATGGAAATGTCCTATGAAGCATTAGTAAATGACATGTTTTTCAAGTCATTTCATTGTAATTTTTTGTCCTGGTAAATCTCAGCTCACCTGTAAACCCAGCTGTCAGCAGTCAGTCAGGCCTCTTTGGGATTATCATAAGGAAACAGCTGGGTGTGGACAACAGTGATGTTGCTTTTATAACTCATAGCCACATTGAATGTCTCTTGTGACCAGCGTTTAACCAGATTGGCCAGTGAGGAATGTTCAAGCTGGTCAGGGTCTATGTTGAACTGGCCCGTAAATTGAAATGTAAAGGTAACATTGAAGGGCATTTTTTCTTCTTAATTAGGGGACGCACATAGACATCAAATCCCCTCTGAAAATTTCTTGTAATTCATCCATTTTTCCCCAAAATTGCTATTTACCTCTGAATTTTCCCCAAACTAAATTGGATTGGTTCTTTTAACCCCTGGTATATGGTATTAAGGCCTCTCTTCCATCATCAGAAAAAAGTCCTGCTCTAGAACTGTTTAATGCTGTCAAGTTGAGAATTTGTTTCAGCTTAGGTTTTCTAATAATCAAAACATGGTTAAAGCCAACTTCTCTGTGAAGACAATATACAGGTACTACGAATCTCAGAAAGTCCAAGAGAATAGGACTCCAATATACCTGTACTCCCTGTCCTAAGTATTCCACCTGTCATACAAAACTTCACCCTTTCCCTCATATAGACTCATTTTGACGCACTCAATAGGTACCACATAAAGCCTGATCTGCAGAAAACCACAGTTAAACCTTACCAAATTTAATTACAAAATCCTCATTTCCAGACCACTGAGGAACAGCGAACAGCATAAAACCTGATCAGCCTGCGAGTTACTCGCAGGCTGATCTGGTTTTATGCTGTTCGCATAGGTCTTTTCATGGTGTCCTCTATGAGGGAAAGGGTTAATTTAAAGATGATGATGGTTCATCTACATAAGATGTACAACATCAATGATTATCAGACCTTGTCATTATTATATTTGTTCCATACTTCCCCATCCCCAACAGACAGGTAAATAAGTAATAACACCCCACAGCCCTGAACTCCTGGTGTTTACCTGTAACAATATTACCCCGTAGGATGTTGTTGTGTACCCTGGCACACACCGCAGTGATCATTGTGGTCATAAAACTGACTTACTGTACTCTACACTGGGGAAACTTGGTCATACACTCTTTGACATATCTTTTGAGGTATTAAATTTTGATACAGTTATTCACATCAGAGTCATAAAATCAGTTTTTGCTGTGAAATAAACCCACTGATGTGTGCGCCAATATGTATAATTTCCATAGCTTCCCATCATAGGCAAGGGAATAACACTATAAGATAAGATTGAGAATTACATTTTTCTTAGTGGAGTCTTAAAGATGCATATATATTTTGTACCAATCTGATTCTTAACCCTTTCCCTCATATAGACTCATTTTGACGCACTCAATAGGTACCTCATAAAGCCTGATCTGCAGAAAACCACAGTTAAACCTTACCAAATTTAATTATAAAGTCCTCATTTCCAGACCACTGAGGAGCAGCGAATAGCATAAAACTCGCAGGCTGATCTGGTTTTATGCTGTTCGCATAGGTCCTTTCATGGTGTCCTCTATGAGGGAAAGGGTTAAGCTCCCTGATTTGAGAAACAGCTGATGTCAATATCTCTCATTTCTGTGAAATTAAAATCTGTTGAATTCCCGCTGAAATATCCTTCATTCCTTAGTCATTCCTAGGATTAGGGTCAGGATAACTGACCAGGTTTTTTTTAAAAAATTTTTAGGTGACTTTTGGTATGAGCAGATATTTAAATGACACATTCTGTATTGAAAATTATAAGAATCATTCTAATTTATTGAATTTTCCATTCACATATGGATTTTATTACTCCAAAATCAAGTGTTTTTTCCTTAATTAAATGGATAATATTGTAGTAAAAGGAAGAAAAACATACACACACACACACACACACACACAAAGAAAAGACCTATTTATTGTTACTTTATCAAAGTTAAAGAGCATTATCTTTTTGTGTTGCATTTCATTTTTCCAGGTGAAAAGTAATGGTTTGTAGCTTCTTATATCTTGATGTTGTAAATGACTGGAAGTTTTGGAATGCACTTCATGACCTGGAACTGTTCTGTGTCAGGACTGGCTGAATTTTATTCTCTCTAGACTAAACAGGTATAAGTCGTGAATTGTATATAAACATTCCCCATTGGTGCCAGTGTGTACGATTGTGTGATGTTCTTGAATAAAACAATTTCACTAATGTGAAAGTCTCCATTAATGTGAAAATCTCATGGATTCAGGTCAGTTTGGTATACATGCTGATGCTTTTTTTTCAGTGTGAAGTAAAGAGTTTGATTGGAATAAACCTGAAGAAAACCATGGTATAGATTAGGTCACAAGATTCACCCCTTTCCACACACACACCATATATTTCAAGACAAAATTTAATGTCAATTTTTTTTGAAAATATGTTTATGTATAGACATATATTGACTAGTAAATAGAAAATATGGCATTCATTGAAATAATTTCGTCTGTTTAAGGTATTTTTTCCCATAGTCTGACAAAACATGATACTTTGTAACACTGTATACATCCTGGTATGATGCACACCTCATGTACACCCCAGATCTGGCTCACTCTGACAGGCGTGTCTGTCTGAGATAGCAGAGGAGAGCCTCCCATATCCGTGGGGTTGAATTTCCCACTACCCCTGATGTTTCCTGTAGTGGGAAATCCACACCAGATCCACACACAGAGCCTGTGTTCAGAGCCTCTCCCTACCCCACCTGCATTTCCCCATGGAACTGGTTCCCAGGTAGTGTCAGAATCTGGTTCCCAGGTGTTCTTCCTGCCCCAATAGAACAATACCTGAGAGAAATTCCTGTCAAGGATTGGATTGCTGACTTACATTTAGTCATTAATCATGTACAAATAATACTGAAACATGCTGTGCATATGTATACTGATAATTACCAAATGCTATTAACTGTTGTACATAGTAATGAGTCAATTGATGTTGAATTGAACCCATTTGCAGTTAAACTGTTTTCTTTCTACAATTGCTGGTTATGATTTTCTCTGTTTACATTAAAAATATATAGAATGCAAGTTTGTATAAGTGGGAATGGGGGAATAGACTTCTAAATATGGATAGCAGCAGTTTGAAATCATGATCATTGGTATCTGAACAGAATAAACTGTTATTTGACACAGTGGCATGCATACTATACAGTGCACATTAATGGTCCTGTAGTTCAGAAATGATGTTCATTATTGTCAGGGTATGCTTCATTGAGTTGTTCAACATTGAATACTGGTGTTTGATAGATCATTCCAGGTGATTTTAGACACTGATGAATTGGAAAGAGAATAGAATATCTGGATGCTGTGGATGCAGTGATCAATATAATTATAGTGGTCCATTGTCCCCACTGTTTGGACCCCTCAGAACCTTTCATTGTTTTAGTATGTAAATCATTGGACTTGGATGATAATAAAGTCTTTTTCTGTTCTGTTTTGATCGTTTAATCCAAACTGAAAGTAGTTTTTAATTGCATCCGTTTTATTGTCTTGATGAAAGTGTCTATATATGCACGGAAACGTCGTTTTGTGGTTTTATCAGTAGGAAGTAGTGGGAAGCAGTCCAGCTCCAGTTGGATAGACTGTGTCCTCTGCTTGGGGTCCTCGACAGTCTGGGTCAAATTGTGCACTAATTATCAACAGTCGGGGTCAAATTGTGCACTAATTGTCACTTGGGAATACTGAAATTACTTTCACTTTCAGAAAACATTGTTTATTCTAGTGATGACATGCTAGTCTGTAGAATGTATAAGCATGTACTGTTCAGTTACTTAATGTACTTTAATATTGCTCTTCCAAGCATTGTGGTTAATTTACCTGGAGGGATTTTTAAATGAATTTATAAAGTTAATGTTCCCACTAGTTTCTCGTGAGAAACCTGTCAGTTGTTTACATCTGTGTACATGTACATCTTAAGTTTTATTTGGGTAGATCATTCAACAACATGGCTACCCTCACTGGTGCAGTTGTCAAGGCATAGGATTGTCAACCCAATGGTCCATTGTTGGAACCAAGAGTGGTTTCTGAGATGTTCCAAAATATGTCTTCTCTAGACTATGAATTGGTTGCTTGCAGAAACTTCATCTGTATTGGTTAATCCTCACGAGCAGCCGACAACAGATCTTGAAAACGGTTTAGAACTCCCAATATGGAAGCTGTACCATATACTTTTGTAATACTGTTCTGTGTACACATTATATCTGATTTTGTTAACATTTGTTATAAATCATCTTGCAATGAATGTAATGATCAGTAGTGTGAATATTTAAAGAACATTAAACTTTAGTAAGGCCAAATACACATTAATATAATGGGAAAGTCATAAAAATCTTGAATATTTACCTTGTATTTTCCCTATCTTGTAACCCTAAATTTCTGTTTTCACCCTCAAATTGTCTTAATGACCCCAAAATATGAAGAAAAAAAATTGTTTCAATATCTATATTTTAAGGGGTCATTAATTTTTTACCACATTGAAAAAAATTAAAATGAATTGTGTCAAAAACAAGGGAAAAGCTCCTGCTTGTCATGATATTAACCCTTTCCCACATAGAGGAAACCATGAAAAGACCTATGCGAACAACATAAAACCAGATCAGCCTGCGAGTAACTCGCAGGCTGATCAGGTTTTATGCTGTTCGCTGCTCCTCAATGGTCTGGAAATGAGGACTTTATAATTAAATTTGGTAAGGTTTAACTGTGGTTTTCTGCAGATCAGGCTTTATGTGGTACCTATTGAGTGCGTCAAAATGAGTCTATAAAAGGGAAAGGGTTAAATAAGTAAATATCATGATTTTAAGGCATCAGTTTAGTTGGTATAACTCAAACTAAAAAAAGTATTTCTGATGAAGGTTCTCTGATATTAAAAGGAAGAAAAGTCACAATAATAAGACCTCTAGGTGTGGTATATAGGGCAGAAATTGACACGTATTTTGAAGTCGAATGATTTGACTCAAGTAAAGTGATAGGAGATACATTAAATCATTCTATTGTTAGTTGCAGGATCGTATGACCCTATGTACACTGGCTATTGTTACATGGTGAATCAACAGTGTTAGGCTCCAGGGATTTCAATTAATGTCCAGCTGACGACAAGCTTCGCGATTCTTACCTTCATATTTACTTAAGATATACCATTCAGAGGTGCAGAACTTTTTGACGCCAGTCAGGAAAATGGAAAGCAATGTCAGAAAATTTGACTCTAGCCTCTATTGAAAATTAAAGTACATAAATTGTCAGTTTTGTCAGTCTTCTGTATTTTACTTTTAAAAATAAATACTCACTTTGATATGTAGTGCCCCCCCCCCCCACACACACACAAAGTAAAACACACAATAAAAGAACACAAACACATAAACTGGACTTTATACAGCTTCAGGGTGCTATGCACTTTACTTTAAAACATGTTGATGTACATATTTTCTTTTTTATTTTTCTTAGTAAGCTGAATAATACTTTCACATTGATCTAGTTAATCTAAGTTGATATTACAAAGTCTGTAAACATTATTGCTTTTATATGGGTAAAAGTGAAGAAATAAACAGTGCCTCAATAGGAGAGAGTAAAATTGTTTGGGTATAGGAAACTGTTGAGGGAAAAATGATAATGATTAGATTCATGCAGAACTGCATTATACATTGGTGAACATATTAACAGCATGATGCATAATGTATTGTGTCAGGCAGTGTAACAGTACAATGTACAGGAGGGTGCATCCTGATAGCTGTGCTGACATGTATGTTGTATACATGCTGTAATTCACATCAGATGTTCATTTACACGGGAAAAGAACAACTTCAAACAGTCTTGTATATATACAATGTATATGCACAACAATCAGCTGATTCAGTCAGAATAAGAAATTGTTCTGTATCTAAAGTTTGTTGTGTCTCCTGACTAAAAAGCTATACAGATTTGTTTTTTATTACCTGAGATTTGCATAAAATGTTGATTATCATTATTATTATCATAAAGACTGTAGATGTGTATAATTTGATTTTTTTTTTTTTATACAAGAAACCAACAATATTCCAGTCTCCAATCTGATGATGGTGCTAATTTAAGTACTGATTAGATGTAAGACTTCATCTGGATCCAGTATTCACAAAAGCTTTTCGAGATCACAAACCTACTACCCACCTACCCTGAACCATAATGTACAGGTCTTTTATATAATGATGATTCAAGTACACAGGCCTATTGGGTCTGAACACACTGAAAAATCACAGGACCAAAACTTTGGCACTATATAAATTCAGAGTCAGCATGATTGTGGTCTGAAATGCTTTTAGTATCTAGGACAGTTTAATTATGTAGCAGTAACTTATCCCACAGATGCAATTTAGTATGCATTCATCACTTTTAGGTTAATTAGTATGCAAGGTTTATGATCCAGTCATCTAAACCTTTAATAGTTATGGCCATAATACAGTTACATGGAGTTTCTGATCAGTTCCATTTTGCCATGAATGATAATATGGTTTCCTAGCTGATCAGCTCTGTTGATATAGATTTTCTTGGCCACTTTTCAGTCAATGAAGGAATTAATCTGAGAGATGGCAGAGCAAAGCTATCTTTGACAGCCATTAAAAGATCAGGTGAAATGTCAGATATGGTATCCCATTTCGAAGTCATTCTCAATTATTATAGACAAGCCCAAAATATGCTGGAATAAGTGAAATTTTTGTTTCATGCCATGAAAGTCATTTGAAATGAATAATCTCTGTGTTAAGTATATAACTGGTCAAATAATAGGATAGTTTATTATTCCTGCGTATGAAAATATGTAATTATGAAAGTTTAAGGGTGCCAATGGAAAACTGCTATTGTTTTAAAATCTTTAAACATCTTTAGGGAATAACAAAAGCTTTCTCGTATGAGGATATAAAGTTTTTTTTATTAATCAGAAAGTTAAATGAGTTATAATTGTTTTGGAGTTCATCATTGTTGCAATATTATGTTAGTGATGTCAAGGTAATTACAGGTAGAGTACTTATAGGCCCTGAGTATATGAAGTGCGAAAAGGGAAGATCTACCCACCTACTGTTTTAACAGACTGGAGGCTTCCCAACATGAAATGTCAGTGATCAGAAAGGAATTAAACCCACAGCATTGAGGGGCTATATGATGGTTAAAATATTGAAATACATTCGAGACTTAGTGGGTGTAATTTGTTCAGCCATTACGTGTCTGGATACTGTGTCACCAATGTGTCAAGGGTTTGATTCCTGGTCACATGCGTGAGAGGGTACAGAGGTCAGCCGTCCAGACATGTTGGTTTCTCCGGGTCATTCCTCCCACAGTTATGACCACGTAACTATGCCAACAACCTAGTCATCAACATTGATTGAAGTTGTGTGATTTTGTTTCATAGTCAATGTAGAATGAAGAAAGTTTCATCTTCATCAAGGTTAATTTTTAACCACATGATGACAATCATAAACCTAATCAAACAGAAGGCATAGCATGTATCAGAGTCTCCTTTGGCAGTGGTTTACGTCTTTAATGCAAACTAATGGTGTATTAAACATCTTTGTATATGCCTTAAAATTGTTCACTGTGACTTAATAAATACTATCATAAATTTCCTCTATTAAAGATTCTTTAATAATCCATCCATCCCAGAATAAAAACAGTCTACATCACATGCATGTCTTAAAGAAATATGCTTCACTGTTTTGTTTACAAATAATAAAGGAAAAGTGTTTAGTTGAGGGTCTTTTTATCGTTTTTTAAAGGGAAAAATATAGCACCCCACTTATTACATTTAATAAAGAAGATAATATATGGTATATGATGAATCTCTTGAAGTACTGTGGGAACGATGGTTTCTACCACTCAAGTGATACATTCAGCTGCCAGTGGTGGAGATGTGTGGGAATGCATCAGATACTTTACATAATTAAAGTGCTCAGTCATCTCTATAAAACTTAACCACAGGGCTGGCCAGGAATTGACCTATAGGTGTGATCAGTTGAATAAGCCTGGTTAGTCTGGAAGTTCCTAATCAGGCTGATCAGGTTTTATACTGTTTGCTGCTCATAATTGAGAACTGTAAAACCTGTTCATTGAAGTTAAAATTTTAAAGCTTATTACAAGTCATTTGTGTAGTCTGATCATGGTTTGTACATAATTTTTTTTAAGCATTCCCATAAACAACTAATAGTACAGTCCAAAATGAAGAAAGGGCATGTCCAGTTAATAAATTTAGCATGGTAAGGGTTAAGTCAGACAGAGGCCTAGTAGTCTTTTTATCTTATTATCTTAGTTTTTGTGAACTGTATAACTTCTTGCACCTTTATTTTACATAGAGCAGGTACATATATTTGAATGGGAGTTCCCTATACTTTGATCTAATCTTGCTAGATGTTGGAACTTGGCTTTGTATCACTTGCAGGATATAGTATGAATGGCAATTTGAGTTTCTAATTCATTGATTCTTGATTTGATAGCTTGGATAAAGGATCATTTGGCAAGAAGCTGGAGAAAGCATAACATTTTTTTTTTCTTTTATTTTAAGAGACAGACAGAGATATGTAGGGTAATTCAGGAGGTATTTTTTTTTTATAGTTTTTCTTTCTTTGTGTATGAAATTGATATGAAAGGTCATGATCTGAATTTTACGGCCAAACTGACACTGATCTATAATATAACTGCTATTAAAAAGTCTGCTAGACTTATAAGGTTTTTAAGTAGAACTATTGTCTGGATCATTTCATCATATGCCATACTAACGAGTCCCGAGCCAGATTTCCTTCTCCAAAATTAAGAAGGAAAGTGACTGAAATGTTAGCTAGTGTCTACAATGTGGTATGTTTATTTGTAGACTATGTGAAATAGTGGTTTAAACACTGAGCCATAGCCTTGATTGGTTAAGTAAACTGTGTCCCTGCTGAATTTATCCTTGTTGACTTTCGCATGTGGTCAGTGGAGAAGTTATGACAGGCGTAGTGAACACTCGTCAGGTCACCTGTAGATTGGTTAATAGGTCGTGTTTTAATGTCCCATCAACATTTTATCCGTCCTTTTTGGACATTATTATACAGATCATTATCATGCTGCTACTTTGCAGGATATGTGGCATGTTCATTATCACAACCAGTCCTAATTAATTAACTGCTAATATCCTGAGCAATAGACCTTGTGAGATATGGGCACCAGTTTCATATATTTCCCTGTGCTGCAACTGGGAATTTAAAACCCCATTGTGTCTCTTGCTCCAAGGGAGACAACCTAGCAATCAGGACTTGAGATAAGGGTTTCTTAAAAGTTGTAAATATACAATGTCATTGGAGTCACAGGTTGTGAGTATAATCAGAATTGCTTAAACTTAAGTAGGAATAAAATTTAAAAAAAAAAAAAATCTAAAAAATATCATTGTGAGTAGAGGTGAGGCCCTGCCGATATCTTGACGGTATAATGTGATTGATTTAGTGACACTATAATAGGATTGATTTATTCATGTTCCTGCTTTTTATTGGTGATTGGATAAATATATCATTGTCTCGGTATTGAAATAGACCTGAGTTCCACAACATTTGATTGTGGCAGTTTTTCAGATGTGTTAATAATACATGTTTTAAGTCCTGTAACACTTCACAACTGTGTCAGACTCTTCTAGTTACACATAGCAATCATTGTTTGAATTCTTCCCTGCTTTTTCATGGCACTTCTTTTCACTACCTGAATGATAAAACTGTACCAGACTGATGAGAAGTCATGGAAACACAGACTGGGTGCTGTGTGGGGGTAGGTCTGGGGGTAATATAGAGGGGGATACACCTGTAATGCATGTACCGGCATGCCTGGCCTGCACCTGACAAATCGTGATGTGCACCTCACATCCAGCCAGCCTGTGGGGGCGGTGTGGTGCGGTATGGGGCAGATAGGCTGCACTACACTTATATCTTTCAGAAATATGTAGTTCCAGGCATTTAGAAATACAAGCCACTATGTTTTTTTACTGTAAATGGGTGGCACAGTCAGTTTTCTTTATTGCCATTGTTGTCTCAGAGTTGATGTAGGCAAGTCAGACAAGAAAAAAATGGGTAAACTAGACAATTATATAACACCTGACCCCTGCGGAGTGTAATTCAAATGAGACATTTAGAATTTTATAGATGAAACTGAGGCACAACTCAGAAAGTTCATATTTATTTGGCATTGAAGGTTGATATATATAGGACATAATTGAGACTGACCAAAGTGTATTTTCTCTGACAGGTCACCAGAGGTTGTAAGGTTTATTGTAGTCCATTGGCTGTTTTTGCTGACACCTGATTTCAAAGCCTAAAGTTTGAGCTCTGCTGAGGGCAAAATTTCTTCTAAACTCTTTCAGATGCAAAGTACTGCATGGTTTAACATAAAAGGAGTCTGCTCAGGTTATAAAATTAGTTCTATGACTTTTGTTAAATGATAAAATTCCGTGAAAATAAAACATTTGGTTCAGGGTATCCCAGGCTTTAGTTACGTAGTTGTAACTTTGGCTGCTGCTGCAGTTATATTCATTAATGAAAACAGGCAGAACCCACTAATTATTATATCATTCACACTAACTTTATGTTTATTAACCCTTACCATGCTAAATTACATAATTGGACCTGTCATTTCTTCATTTTTGACTGTGCAGGCTGATCTTGGTCTGCACTGGTCAAAAAGGCAGTCAGAAATGCCCACAGCATTGTGAGTGTTAACATCAGTAATGAGAAAGCTTATGTTAGGTTAATTGACTCCTGACTTACACCACTTGGCACTGTAGTGTGTAGAATGACTTCAATTAGGGATACTGTAGCTTTTATGTAATGTCAGACAGAATAGTAGCATTTACGATGCAGTTATGTTCCCGATGAAATTATCGTAAGGTTATCAGCCGATGGTATATAATGTCATGGTGTCTAATGCTTTGATAGAATCCTTCCATTTGTTCAGCTTAGTCAGAGAGACTGTATGAATCATATTGATTGTGATGGTATGTTTGTCATATAGAAGTAGCATAAACAAATGTATATCTAGGGTTTCCTTTTATTTAACCCTTTCCCTCATATAGACTCATTTTGATGCACTCAATAGGTACCATATAAAGCCTGGTCTGCAGAAAACCACAGTTAAACCTTACCAAATTTAATTATAAAGTCCTCATTTCCAGACCACTGAGGAACAGCGAACAACATAAAACCAGATCAGCCTGCAAGTTACTCGCAGGCTGATCTGGTTTTATGTTGTTCGCATAGGTCTTTTCATGGTTTCCTCTATGAGGGAAGAGTTAAATGGGGAGTAAGTGATCCTTTCTAATTTACTACAGGGTTTTCATAAATATATTTAACAACAGATTTTTTTTCGAACATTTTGGACATTCACTGATTTTAACTAATGATTTTGATCTGCAGCTGATCTGCAATTGTTTAATAATGAAACCCCATTATAGATAAAAAGACAAATTTTTAAATATTATTGTTTATTTGATAATTTTAGAGTCAAAATGATGAAAATTATTCATCACAGAAACCCTGAAAATCAATATACATGTATCTGTCAGAAAACAAAGAGTAAGATTTTTTTTTTTCTTGTGTGTGTCTTGTTAGCATCAGTATAAATTTCATCATATGCATGGGATCCAGTTTGGATTATGATATAGATTTATGCTGTCAAAAACTATGATCATTTTAAACCCTTTCCCTCATATAGACTCATTTTGACGCACTCAATAGGTATCACATAAAGCCTGATCTGCAGAAAGCCACAGCTAAACCTTACCAAATTTAATTACAAAATCCTCATTTCCAGACCACTGAGGAGCAGCAAACAGCATAAAACCTGATCAGCCTGCGAGTTACTCGCAGGCTGATCTGGTTTTATGCTGTTCACATAGGTCTTTTCATGGTGTCCTCTATGAGGGAAAGGGTTAACAAAGTGTTTGACTTGAGTTATTTAAACACATGATGGTACTGGTCCAGTGGTATAGAACATTGACCATGAATCTGCTTCGTACAAGGTTCTTTTTATGACCTTATGAGGAAGGCACTGGTCCAAACCAGACTCTTTCAAGAGGTACTTTTAAAAGTTAATGGTTTTATGAACTATGATCATAATATCTTGAAATAAAATCAGAAAAAAGAAGTTTTAAGGGCATTTTTATATTTTATATGGCATATATTAAAGGCATTTTTGATTTTTAGTCCCCTACCGGTGTTCACACCGGAGGGGACTATAGGTTTGCCCTCCGTCTGTCCGTCCGTCTGTCTGTCCGCTCAACTCTGGATCCCGCGATAACTTAATAACCAAGCAAGCTAACTTGATGAAACTTGGTTTATGACTAGATGGCAATGTGTAGATTATGCACGTCGTTTTATTTTTGTTCTTCGACTAAAATTGTGGTTGCTATGGTAACGGAAATAGTGAAAATATGGCAAAAAATGGGATCCTGCGATAACTAAGCAAGCTAACTTGATGAAACTTGGTATATGACTAGATGGCAATGTGTAGATTATGCACATCATTTTATTTTGTTCTTCGACTAAAATTGTGGTTGCTATGGTAACGGAAATAGTGAACAAATGGGATCCTGCGATAACTAAGCAAGCTAACTTGATGAAACTTGGTATATGACTAGATGGCAATGTGTAGATTATGCACGTCATTTTATTTTTGTTCTTCGACTAAAATTGTGGTTGCTATGGTAACGGAAATAGTGAAAATATGGCAAAAAATGGGATTGATTACCATATTGAGTCAAGGTGGAGCCGGTAGGGGACTTTATGTGTTGCATACAACACCAGATACTTGTTTTTCATGTTTTTTATAACCATATCTTGGAAGAACTGTGGCTATTTTAGTAAATCTGGTTTAAGTTCTTAATGTTCTCTTGCACTTATTGATAAGTTTATCAGTGTCATTACAGACCTGAAGGTGGTGTACAGAACAGGGTCTGTTCTAGTACATCCAGGAAGGGTGGAGTCTCAGACAGTCTGGTACAGTGGGGAGAGGACTAGGTGGGAGGTCTGCCTGTCTCTAAATCTTGTACAGCAGTGGGCAGAGTGCATACAGATTTATATGTAAATTAGATGATCAGATTATCCAATAGAAACACAGTGATATCATGTGATCAATAGTTGACCTGGTTTGCTTAGTTGTGTGTGATACAGTTTTTAAGCAGTTGACCTGGTTTGGAGATGAGAAGGGATCACTAGAAAACATTTTTCAGATCATATGTTACTTTCATTCAGGTCTTATTATGATGCATCATGGTATAAGATGGCATTACTTAGAGGAAAAGGGTTAATTGAACATGTTGATACTGTACCATCTTATTTTACGTTTTTTTGTTTTTGAAGCATTGGCTGTTTTGAGAAGAAAACAGATGTGAAGAAACAGAGTGGGATGGGAGTGTTTGTTCTCTAATAGTATACAAACAAGGATGTAAGCCACCAAGCCTCTGTGAAGATGTTTGAAGTTGGCAGCAAAGCAACTTGAAGGCTTTATTGCATTACTATTATCTTTAACATATTCTTTGATTCAAAATTTTGCCATGAGTTATATTTTGGTGATTAAATTTTATTTGTTGATCTGGTAAATACTATTCTGACATTAATTGGTTTGTGTATGGTAATTGTTCACTTATTGATGTGTATTCTTGGGCCAAGAAATGATACAATGTGGGAAATGCTAGCTTTTAATTTAAGCCCTAGCTTTGTTCCTGCCCCATGGGTAAGCGGTGATGCTTCTGTGGATTTGAATCTTCCTTGGTGTCATCATTATGTTGTTGATTGTCTATCATTTTATTACTGAAGGTGAATCTGTATATTTTCATAACTTTGAGAAAATGTGTTGATTTTTCACAAATTGGGTGGGGGGGGGGGGGGGGGGGGGGGGGGAGGCTGCATTAGGGAACAGTAACTTTATTAATTTGTTTATGTATACAGATTCTTGGAGCCATTTTCAATGACAATATATCCTATCCTTTTTTATATGACACCCAATGAGGGGGAAAAAACAACAACAAAGAATCATCGATCTGGAATTTTATATTGATTTAATTTGGACCATTAACATCAACTTTGGATGAAATGGCAACTTTAATTCAGGTGATTAAGGCCTCAGTGAGTCCTTTCTGATTCCAAATTTTGAAGGAAATGGTGCCAAATTAAGAACCAGCCATTGTAAATCTTCAGCTGGTTTTAGTGAGAAAAAAATCTGTTATTTGGTAGCAAATACATTGTCTCTAATGCTGCTTCCTCACTAGGTAAAAACGTTAATGAAAAGATCATAGCCAAATCATGATTGACCATGTTTAATGATTATAGTAAGATAAAGTTCAAAACCTTAGTTGCCTTTCATTCAACAACAATTGATGCTGTAATAGTTAGAGTTGATGCCCCTGAATGGCCACACATTTTGGAAATTCTGGCACTGCAAGAGTTTTTTATTCTGATTGTTCATGGTTAGAACAGCAGAATCCAAGGAAGGCTTCTGTGGAAAATATTCAAGGAAGGCTAATTTGGGCCAATTATTTTAAGTGTTAATAGCACAGAATGGCTGGCTGACCTGGTTACCGGCATGGTGTAGTGTATAGGTGGGAACCAACTGAAACAAAACTTCAATCAACAGCTGATGATCAGATTCCTGATGGAGAGATCATAAATGCAGGGAGTAAATGTTTTCACTGCCAATTTAAAAGTTTCTTCACTGATATAAAACACATTTTACTTGGTTTGGCAGAGGAAAAGAAAGAGCCAAGCTCTTGAAAATTTCACTGAGTGGGTACAGGTGAAAATAGGGAGGGAATATATAACGGCACATGTATGCTGATAATATGTCTTGTTTGGGAGTCTGGCTGTGCTGCTGAATTATTTGTTGTTGATGAAGATGAATGTTGTGGTTTGATGCCGATTTTCAACGTCTTTGATCTTTGAATGTGGTTGATGCTTACCATATTGAATCTTTTAAAGGCGGCTGGATATCCAAACCCACTTACCTTGATGAACTTACATTGACAAGTCTATTAATCGGAGTTTTTATGTAATGAAATAAATAAGATGCATCTCAGGTGTTTTTTTTTTTTATCAACTCTTACAATGCTGTGGTCATTTGTGGCAGTCTGCAGTCTGATCTTGGTCTGCACTGTTTGCTATTCAGTCAATAACCTTAATCAGGCACTCCCATAAACAACAAATGGTACAGTCCTAAATGAAGAAAGGACAAGTCTACTTCAGAAATTAAGGATGGTAAGGATGAAGGAAGAAATGCTGCTAAATCACTGTATATGTCTCTTGCCTTGCCATGCCAGAAAATGTGATTAGTTTAACGATCGTCAGCACAGCTTTTTTTGACATGAACGGATTGATAAGGAGATGGATGGGCATTTAAGCTCACCTGGAACTCTGTCTAAAGTATTGGCAACTCTCGATAACAAATCTGTCTGCAGTATTGAACAGAATAAAAATGTCTTTTTAATGGTTTGTAACCTAGATTTGTTCGTTTGTCATTCATGTGTGCTGTAAGGTTATCATATGAAGTGAAATTAATTCTAAACAAATATTGGTCGAGTAGTCCGGTATTTTGATATGGTTTTATATGAATGATCGTAGAATGGAGTATGTTTGAAGAGTTGCATAAGCTTTTGTGGGTAGTAAATCTGCTTGTATACAACTGTCGGCAACTGAATGGGTTAAATGAATGGTTGGGATAGTGAGGAGGTTAAGCTAGACCCTTGCTATTTTATCATATGTCCCTGGAAATTTCTAGATACCCATAATTGTAGTGTAATGTCAACAATGGATGGAAAAGAATGCAGGTATCAAATTTTGGTTTTATATGATATCAATCAAAACATAGTATTTTTCAGTCCTTGAGAGGAGGTTGTTTTTTTTTGTTTTTTTTTCAGCCTTTTAGAGGGGCTCCTGTGGCTGAGAGGTCTGGTCATAGTAGCTGACTTACTCATACTTTGCCTCTGACAGCTGTGGGTTTGAGTCCTGGCAGGGTAATTCGTATTTTTCATCAACTGGCTTGCGAGAGATAGAATTGGTTCTACCTGGTTGTATTGATCATGCAGTGTCCTTGTTGAAACTGAACTCATTGGTATTAGGGTCGCAGGCAGGGCTCTCGATCTCCATTATTTAGTGCCTGTATTAGGTACCATTCCCCCAGCCAAAAAGTATGTTTTTTCCCCCCATTTTCAATCAAAATTCCCCCTACAAAAAATGTAAGGGCTTACATAAGTCAAGTGGTAGATTGATGTACAATACAACTGTACTGTATACTAGTTGATTTCCATTTCACTTTTAACCTATAAATCTGCTAGACAGGAACTATTTTGTGCATTTTTATAAATATATTTATTGTTTGTTTGTGCAGCAAAATTTACTTAAAATACCACCTATAGGGGAAAACGACAAAAAAATCCCCCCCCCCCCCTCTGAAGGTGGAGGTACTGTTCCCCCTAAACAGACTTGACTTGACTATTTGAGTTAACTTTCGCTTCAACAGTATTTCAGTCATATAGTGACGTCCAGCTAATTACAGATGGAGGAAGACCCTGAATGCATGGAGGCATCCGGGTAGAATCACTGACCTACCGCAAAGCAGCTGGAAGACTTCCTCACATGAAAATCCGAATAACCCTGGCGGGATTCGAACCCACATGGTGAGGGGCTGAGTGAGTGTTAAAGTCAGCGACTTAACCAAAACAGAGAGAGAGCCCTGGCAGGTTTGATCCTCAATAGGTGTATTTATCATGTCTGACTCACATTATGAATAAGTGGGATATATCTAGGAACAGTTTGTAGAACAGTCATGGTTCTTGGGAGGAACTTAGGTAGATCCACAAATGTTTGTTTGAGATTGTTTACACTGGGCTCAACTGTACAACCTTTTTTAAAGAGCTTCCTTATGTACTTTCTGGAGGGTTTTATACTAACTGCAGCTAGAGATTGTATTGAACATGTAGAGAATAATAATGCAGATAAAACTTCCTTGTTGTAAGTTCTGTATGCATCTCGCCTGTTGTTTACCTGTAGTATGGAGGAATATCTTGCAAATCTGCAGCTTAGGGTTGGCTTAATGTCTGCCTGTTTGTTAACTAAGTTGTTTAATGATCAGATTTTGAGGTTTGCATGTAGCATAAAATGGGAGATTGTAGATCAGTGTTGGTACAGCTGTCTTGTGTGTTGGATGGTTGTGCACTGCAATAGTTCACAGGAAGGGAACACGGTGGCCTCCACTATAAACTGCCTTATCAAAACATGTCTACGTGACCCTATTTAATCCACTGTATGGGAACATGACTGCATAAACTATAATGGTGTTTAAAAAAAAAATCCATAGAAAAAAATATATACAATTAATATATCAAGCTGTTACTTCATATAGCTTCATTTTGGCACATTAACAAAAGGAGTTGATCCAGATCAGACAGATCCTGAATATTCATCAAGTTATTAATATATACATGAATATTTATAAGGTGAAGGGGTTTAAAATAAGAATTCATGAAAGGAAACAACAATAACAACAAACACAACAAACAGTCTATTGTCTGGTATCAGGATAGAAGGAAATCTTGGCCCTCATGACCTTGTTCCTCAGTAACCTTGACCATGACCAGGTGCTTATGTTAACCTCTTGAAATCTATCATATACATGGCCTCCATAAATGAGGATCAAACACAAAGCATCCTCGCCTATGTGATTTATGATTTTAATGTCACAGCAGTCTAATAAGTGAGTGCCTTCTGTATATTTGTAGGTATTTACTACGTTCCAATGCCAATGTCGCGGCAGTCAACAATGACGGGGACCTGGCATTTGACATCTGTGAGGACGAGGAGATGGAGAAACTCCTGCAGCAACACATGGACGAGCAAGGTAGGCTGGGCTTATCAGTCACCCTGCACATAAGAACATATACATATGTGTAAAATCTTAGCTACAGTATGGTCTCCCCATACATCTATTTTGACAGTTTCTAATTATACCTAGGTCAATTGCTCACAAATAGTATCACAAACAAAACACTTTAAATTTCAGTTAAGGTCAACCATTCACAGCATGCTTTAGCTTAAACTGGTTGGATAAGCTGGTTTATATAAACAGACATGATTGACAGTTTAGGAGCCATCCATTGTATTCATACAGATGAACCCTGATTGCAAGGGCATCATAACATGTCTTTATTTGGTACTAAAAAGGTTAAATTCATATCACTCAGAATTCCTTATTTGGATCAGAAAATTTATTCCCTGCTTAACAAGGTTAAGTGGTGTTATATAGGAAGCACATATGCTGTTCTGTTCCATTTTGACAAGTACCGCTGTACAAAGTATTGTTAAGTCCGGATTATATAACAGGTGTTCATCAATTTCATTTATGGCTCTATTCTTGAAGTGAAATATGGAAATGTAACAAATTAAGAGAAGTGGAATTGTCTAAACCTGTGTCTCCTCACTACCTAAAATTGGAATTGAGGAGTTTCAGCTCATCAGAGCTATTACTTTTCATAAATATTGTCCAATGATATCTGTCAGATGTACTGATCAATTGATCTGGAGTTATTGTCCATAATCCTATAGATTGTGTTTAAGAACCGTCCCCTGTGGCCAGATGGTGACTGAGGTCGTGGGTTTGATCCCCTACCACGACATATCAATGTTGTTAAAAAAGGTACCAGTATAGCTCTCTTGCTTGGCACTCAGTATATAAGGGTTGTCAGTGTCAGGATAATTTTACTGGGTGTGGTATCATGCCACATGTCATGCGTGATACTGCAGTGTGGCAGTTCTGTCTATAGTAGACATAGTCGCCATGTGACTGAAATACTGTTAGTGGGACTTAAAATTCAACAAGCAATTTAAACATGTGTTTAAGAGCAGTGGTAGCCAGTTAAACAGTTACATATAAAGGGCCATCTTAGCCATATTGTTATAAGGTCATATGTGATTTATGATAATTTATGAGACTGGTCCTGTGTTGCAGGTGTGGATGCGGAGGCGGCCAGGCGGGAGGAGGAGGATTTCATGATGGAGGATGCCAACCAATGGCTGAACAGTAAAGAAATTACAGAGGAGAAGCATCCAAAGACTGGGGCCACAGCTCTACATGTAGCTCGCCAAGGGCTATGTAAAAGTCATGAAGTGAGTAGATTGGAGCTGCCAAACAATATGTTGATTACCAAAAAAGAAAAAAAAATTGTATATTTTCAAGTTTGGGTTGTAAAACAACAACAGCAAAAGAACAACAACAATTATATTAAAAAGCTAAAAACAAAAAGTAGTGGCCTCAGCAGTTACATTGTTATAGTCACTAAACAAGTTCAAGTCACATTATGGTTACATTGATTTTCATGTGATGTTGCCTTCATGTTGGCTTGCGGTTGTAGGTAGGTTGTTCTGCCTGTATTGCTCTAGGGGACTTCCTTCACCAGTTATTTGCTGAATGTCTGACATTGTCACTATATGACTGAAATATTGTTCACTCCAAAATAAATATTTACTGATTGATGAATTTATGAATCAGGTGTGAAGAAGAGTTTGTCAGTATTTAATTGCTGATTTCTGTTTCCCTGTCAGTGTTCTACTACAAGCGGGTGCTGAAATTAACGCCAAAGACAATGACGGCTGGACGCCACTACATGCTGCAGCCCACTGGGGACAGGAGGAAGCGTGTAAAATTCTGGCCGAAAACATGTGTGATATGGAGTCCAAGAATTTGGCTGTAAGTTAACCATTCCATGTAACTAAAGAGAGCTGTCATCCAGTGGTAATGTACATAGATTCAGAGTCTCAACGGTTGTAAGTTTGAGCCCAGCTTTGATTCTGTCTGATAGAAGTTTGTTGGAGCCCAGCTTGGGGCAAGGAGTCCCAGGTGCAAAGTGAAGGTTCACACTTGCAATCTTTTAAATGAATGTTGTAAAATTTAGAAGTTTAGACACTTTATTGTGAAAGAAAAAAAATATCCCTGAGTCACTGAGATTAGACCTTGAAATGGATTTGGACCACTGTAAAATTTGATGGTATTCTACTTAAGCAGTGAACAGGTCAGGTCTTATACTTATGTTTGCTACCTATCTCTCTCAATGCTTAAAGTGAAAGATTGGATAAATTGAGATCTTTACTCTAGCTGATTAGGATTTTAAATTCATTATAAAGATACGGTTATTTTCTGTCAAGAAATCCAAAAATTTTGATAACTTGTTTTGATATATGTATCAGTATTATATGATCACTTTTTATAATGAGGTGGATGCCATTCCTGAACCATGCACAGGGCTATCAGGGGAGGTTCATAGATGCCCTCCTCTAAAAAATTCTTTAAATCATGCATTTTCCTCATATTTATCCAGGATTTTTCTTTCCCCAACGAGAAATAAATGGTCTTATTTTCCCCAAAATATAATGTTAAGGCCCCTTTCCAAACATCTTAAAACGGCCTGTTGCATTGTTTTTCTGAATCATTCTTTTACCACCTTTTTTTTCACTTCACTGATAACTCTGAATTTGTGTGAAGAGGTTGCACTCTCACAATATTCAGAACTGTATTTTAGAATCATAGTCCCAGCTTGTCTTTTGCGTTGTTAGATTCTTGTTATTATAATGATGTAAGGCAAATAGTAAACAACTGCAATGCAGTTGCAGTAAACAGCAATGTCTTTTGACTGTGCCAGATCAGCAAAAACTTCAGACAGAAAGATATGGTATCTAAATTGTATAGTTTTTGTAACCTATTTACCGGTTGTTTCTAAGGACAGAAAATCATAATGTTTATATTTTCCCCACTGTGAACTGTAAAAAAGTGTGACACTAATTTGTCATTTTGAGAGCTTTGTGATGTAAACATTAGTTTTTGTCCATAAAATCCATCTGCTTGGGTTCTGGAATTGGGTGAGTTGGATTGCTGTTTACAGGGGAATGACAGGTAACTAGGGAATATTGTCTTGTCAAGTAGATCAGTTTGTGTTGACCTTATTGCTCTTGTCTTTTACTGGGTTGGCAGTATTCTTTATCGCAGTAACTGAATAATTGATTTGTTAATAGTACTCATTAATATAGCATTCTTCTGCTAAAAAGGTTGATCTCACTTGTACAGGCTGTTTGCCTTGAAATTTTGGAACACATCTCTGTGCTTAACAGGTTGTACTGACTTAGTAATGTTAAATAAGACACCCACTCTTATGTTTTAATTCCCTATCAGAGTTTTCCTTTTTTTTTTTTTTTAATGATGATCAAGTGACCCCCTGATACATGTATATAGGTAGACACAATTTTAATATTCAGGGTCATTAAGAGGGTCAAATTGGACAATTTTGTTTGTCATGGATAACTCTGTCTGTGGAATGTTTAGAGATGATTTTATGGTTGTTATTTCATACAAGTTTAAGTCAAGATTTTTTGATTTTTTTTTATATTTTTTTTTAGCCATGTTGGTTGTGTAGAATCCAATTTAAAATAGTGTATGAGAAAACAGAAGAGACCCTTTCAGGAGCTATCTGTTATGGATTAATATGTCAGATAAAGTCTGCATTAGGTTAAAGGATAGCAACTAACAGTATCTTTTAGTATTTTTTGTTAGAGAAACAAGACTGATGAAATTCTGCCCTATGTACTTAAGTATTACTTAGCCCTAAGTATGGTTGATGGGTTTTGAGTCTGGATCCATAGGTTGTTCCCATGTTAGACTAGATATTATGTTTAAAAGTGTTTAAATATCTAATATCTCTGATGTGTTTGAATACAGGGTCAGACAGCATTCGACGTGGCTGACACAGAGCTTGTGAAGTTACTGGAGGAACTGAAACAGAAACAGGCTTCGGTATGTATCCCCTAGGCCCCGGGTCCCCAGGGGGGATTTTAATTAAATTTTAGAGAATTATGTTACTGTTATTATATATTACTCTTTATTTATTTATTTAGAATAAGAAAATTTTGGAATTACATATAATGCAGAAAGAAAAAAAGTCTGTATCATACTTTTGATAAGAATATGCAAGTCAGTTGTATATGGAGAATGTATAGATTCTTCCCATAGCTATAAAATACTGTTTTGAAGATAGAATGATTATTATAATAATATGATAATGATGACGAGTCCTTACTGATGTAAGTTTGAATTCCTGTCTTGGTACACTGGTTTTTTCACATGAGAAGCCTTCTTATTGGTTTCCAGAGGGTCTATGATTCTACTCTGGTGGCTTTTTTGCCTGAAATCATGTACTTGTATATATGTTGCCCAGTTGAATGTTGTGATAGAAGTACTGAAAAAGTGACATTAAAATTGCTATCATTTAGTTAGTGATAATGGTAGTGAAGATGATAATGCTGATTCACATAAGATTCTGTAGTGAAAATGATAATGTATGTATTGATATTGATAATGAAAATGATAATGTGATTTACATAAGTTTCTATATTGATAATGAAAATGATAATGTCGATTTACATAAGATTCTGTATGAAGTGTGTGTGCGTTTCTGTCTACAGCTGAAGGACCAACAGAAAGACCTACAGATCATCCAGACCCGACTCCCCTCATCAAGGAGAAGGTACGTACGTCACGTGCCCACTCGTCTCATTTGTTTACCCCGGGACAAACTGGTTGTGGGGTTGACACAGTGCAGTGTTGACATTTCTAATTTTGATGATTTACCTTGTAATTTTTTTTCTTTAGAGTAAAAATTAAATAACAAAAGATAAGAACATGATTCAGATGTTTCCAGGAGGGAAAAAAAGTGGGCCGTTTCTTATTTTTCTGATTCATAAATGACAAAAAAAGGCATTTTATCATGCATAGTCAGTTAGTATGATGTGCCTTTTTTGTAAAGGGAGATAGTTGATACATATATTTTTGATGGAAACAAAAAATATTCTAGTTTGTCCCTTAAGTAAGTCTTTTTTTAAAAAATGAATAATTGTGAATGAAAATTGTACCAATTAGATGACCTCAGATACAAAATCAGTACATGTTATTTACAAATATGGCATTCACGATTTGTTTGTAAGGAAAAATGAATATTCTACAATTCCCTAAAAATGTATTTTGCATGACTGCAACAAATATATTAAAAAGAACAGCTCATGGGTAAAGGTTTTCCTGAATTTCAGGATTTTCATATTGCCAAATGACTTCTTATTCTTTAGAGAGCATATGGAAAAGAATATTAAAATCAGGATTTTCATTTTTTTTAATTTCCAACTTTTACCCACAATTGCTGAAATATGTGTAATTTCTGTATCTGAGGTCTCCTTTTTGATGGGGTTGTTCATGTCTAAAATATGATAATTGTGTTGTTTATCTATGTTACATGTATTGTGCTAGACCATTGTATCTGGTACGCAATTGTTGGCCACATACAGTGGTCTTGCACTTATGTCTGTAGAACAAAGCCTGTTGCTTCTTGAGCATGCTAGGACTGTCTTAAATGTCGTATTGCTCTAGGGCTTATTCCCCCTTGTGTTGTCCCAGGGCTTACCTCCCCCTTGTTGTTTTCCCAGGATTTATCTCCACTAAGGATAAATGGGGGCTAACTTCCTTTGTAATGTCTGAGGGGTTATCACCTTTTGTGATGTCAAAGTGTTGACCTTTTGTGATGTCCAAGGGTTGTCCCCCTTTGTGATGTTAGGGGGTTGTCCCCCTTTGTGATGTTTTTGGGGTTTACCTCCCTTTATGTTGTCTGAGGTTTTACATACCTTTGTGTTGTCCGAGGGCTGACCTATTTACCTCCTATTACTGCTGGTGTGACCACTTTCCAATATTTACAATTTATCATGCATGAGCACATTGGATTAGTCAAAATCTGATTGGGCATGCTTTCATGAACATGTAAATAGTAGAAATATGCAGTGGGGATTTTTAAAGGTTTATATCAATATTTGTTTGATTAAAGAAATGCTTTATATTGTACATTAGTATTGTAAAGATAGTAAGCATGTGTGCACCTTGTAATGTATATCTAGCTTTGTTGGATGCAGTGGGATCTTTTTTAAGGGAAACACCTTATGGCATGGTTTTCATAATTATGTCACTTTAATGTTTTCTAGATATATGGTCAGCATAGTGTTTATCCAAGTTCATGACAATGGTGTCTCTGATTTTGAATGCTAGCTCATAATATTTTGTCTCCCCAAAAAAGTAAAACAAAAAAAAAGAGAGATGAAAAAAGGATTTTCTTCTGTTGGAATGCTTATGCACAGACAAAAAAGCCAGTCAAGGAGTAACAGAAGTGGAATGACTGTCATCCAGGGCTCTTAGTGTTCAGTTCAGTGTTTGAATCATTGATGACATCCATCGCATCGTTTCAGATGTGCTTTAAATAATGGGCTGTTATGTCTGGCTCTTCAATTGAAGATTGATTTTTAACAGACTGAGCTGGTTTTATGATGTAAAATAACTTTCAAATGATCAGTTTTCGTCTTTTAATTAGAGGTTACTCATCTGTGATTGTTTGAAGGTTGATGTGTTTGGCTTCAACAGGACTTCACAGTTGTTCAGATTCAACAGGACAGCTCAGTCATATATTATGTGGGAAGATGTGTGACACAAGTCATTTTAAACTTTCTACATGTACTATATTTCACTTAAGCTGTCACCAGTTCTCAGAGGAAATCCTGGTTTAACCTGGTATTTCCTTATACGTTTGACTTAAGTGCAGCATTGACTTGGCTTAACAATCACTCTATCTGATTGCCTTGACTGGCTACTGAGGACAGGTTTTACCGTTGCCAAGACAACCTGCTTATTTGATTGAGGTTAACCTAACATATTTGTTTCCCCTTCTATTTCCAAAGGTTACTCTTATATTTCCTTTTAGCATTCTCTAAAACATCCTTGTCTTCAGGCATGTTTTACTCAGCCAAATGTTGGAACTGGTATTTGTTTACAAACATGGTGTTGGACTCCCTTGTCTCTTGTAAATTAAAACTGTTGGTTCATTTGCCATGTGAGGTGTCAAACTGTCAAATTATTTTCTGTATTATTAATTTTTATTTTTTAATTTAAATTTTTCAAAATGATATCAAGGTATGTTTATCATCTTTCTGTCATTTCTGTATGTCTTTTAGATTCAGCTAGATTTTTTTTTTACTCGTTTAGTGATTTGGCTAGTATAGTAGGAAACTTGTTTTTTTATTTTTTTTGGATGCCATATCTTGTATCTAATATTTATATAACATTGCTTACAAAAAATGTCTCTTTCATTTACTTTGTAATGTACCTCTCTTGTGTAAAAACACCAACTTACAGGCTATCCATTAGCTACACTTGGATAATAGGTAGTCAATGGTTGACCTGGTTTACACTAAAGAACACATGGTTTTTTTTGTGATACTGTTTTTGAGCAGTACTCTGAGCCATAAATGTGAAAGGCTGCACTTGAATTATCACTGTAGAAGCTGGAAAGGTACATCACAGGATAAATGAATGCTCACTGTATGATTTGACAAAGACAAATGGTCAATATTTTTTGTCATTTATAAAACAGATATGTGAATTTATAATAAGAGACAAGTTTTTGTAGGCAATTAAATGATGAGTCAAACAACAAGAACTTACTGTTTTAATCCCCAACCTGGCATGTCAGCAAATCAAGAGAGATGCAATGTTACATACTAATGAATTTATTACTTTATGATTTTTTATCTTCAACGGAAATTATGCTTTTCATTTTCTTGGCAAGAACTTATCAACTCTTATGAATTGAGTACTTAATAAAGTCATTTGCTATCTCTTGATTTACTGTTTACCTGGACATGTAAACAATTTGATTGTTTAGAGAGACATGAATAGTTTGATGTTGTGTATTAATTCAGTTTTCTTTCCCTGTTTACAGCCGTAATGACCCTGCCAGGTTGTTGTCTACCCCTCATGCATTGCTTTTATCATTTATCCGTGTTTGTGTTGTCTTTCTTGTTCCTATGAAAATTGGCTTGCATGCTTACAAGATACAGAGAGGTAGAGATAAAGGAATTTTATTTGAAAAAAAAAATGTTATCCAATTGCTTTGAAAAGATTTTTGGAGTTTGCTATAGTAATAGGAATGAGTTTTTGTTAAAATTTCAATACTTTGGCTCTGGAAATGATTAAAGTAAAACAATTATTTTTTTCTGATTTGGATAGGAACTTTATAACAAGTGCTAAAGTGCTTTTCTTGTGTCCATCTTATGTTTAATTTCAAGAAGTTTGTAATACATGTCTTAACTTTCACTCTGTACTATATTTCATTTGTATGCTGAAAGTGCATTTATTCTTTATCCAGAAACTAAACATGAACGTATATTTATATGTGTCAGTATCCAGATCTTTTCTCTATATTGTCCTCTTTTCACATGGCTGTGTCATTAGCCCTTTGCCTCATAAATATTCATGTTCAAAATTATGATTTGATGAATATTGATTAACAGAACTAAGAAAAGTTTGGGAAACAATGTTGTATTTTCTTTGCTTAGCAGACTTTTGTAGAGTCCTAGCTACATAATTTTATGAGCAAACAGAGGCAACCCTGATCAGACTGCTCCTGAAGGAGCTGTATGATCTAAGTCTGCTCTGGTTACCAAGACAACAAATCACGACTAAGTGAGGTAAAGTGTTTATGTTATGCTCATGATCAATACTTGACATGAATACACAGGAAGTTGATTTATAAGTTGTGAAGTGTGTGCAAGCCAAGTTCTAAAGGTACATGTTTTGTGTTGACAAGAGAACATTGTGGATTGCTGCATGTGTCTTGCTTAGCTGTAGATGTGCATTGTGTCTGTGTTTTAACCCTATACCACCAAGAAAGGCATTTTTTATCTATAATATACAAGGAAAATGCCAGATCAGACTGAAAACAAATTGAAATATAAACACATTTACTGTGTTGAAATAAAGATCTCCATAGTTGTGAGAAGTAGCAAACCGTATAAATCTTGATCAGCATTTGTGTAACAGTTACTTGAAGGCTGATTTGGTTTTATGCTGTTTCAATAGGTTATTTCCTTGATGGCTTTGTCTGGTAAAGGGTTTGTTTGTCTGTAGCCAATGGTGCTTGTAATTAGCTGGTGCCCACTGTGGATGTATGTAGATGATTTCACTTGGCTGGCACTGACAAGCAGGGGACCAGCAGATGTCATGTGACATGGTCAGCCAATCAGAATCTGTCTCTGCAGCAGTAAATGTTTTAATAGATAAATGAATTAGGGGTAAACAAAACAGTTGATAAAGTAAAAAAAAAAAAAAAAAAGAGAGAAAAAAAGCGATCTTACTCTGTTTATGTTACATCAGTTGCATTTGGAAACAAGTTGATTTTTAGATCCTGTGTTTTGGCAGATTAAGGTTGACCCATGTCATATGACAACAATTATTAAAGTTTTGTCCCCATTGCTACAGTGGTGTTGCTGATGATGATGATAGTGTGTGTTTTTGTATGTGTGTATGTGTTCAGGGTGCATATTTCCTAACAAGACATAAGCCCATAGAATAACGTGTGAATGTTAAGGCACATTGTGGGGATACACTCTGGCACCCACAGCCAGTATAGAACCAGATCAGCCTGCAAATTACTGGAGGCCTGATCCGGGTTTGTACTGCATGTGGGGTCCAGATTTTTATTCTTGAAATGATGTTGTAGTTTGGTATGCCATTAGATGTAACAAAGTAGACGGACACTGTTAAATTTAATTTTTACATTAGTATGTCTTTTTATAATAAGGAAGTTTCTTTTTTACACAGTGGTGGAGTTATAAAGTAGGCAGTACTTTCTTTTTTTTGCATTATAATAGTTTTGATATGTTAATCATTTAATATTATTCAAAAGAAAAACATAATATGATTTGGATAGTGCATGGTATAACTATATAATAGAGATTTATAGATATTTTATAAGTTTATTTATTTGGACATTAATTAAACAATATCTTACAAATCAGATAAATGCAAAATTATCATGCAAGAAAGGTCAAATAAATGCAAATTATCATGCAAGAATGATCAAATAAATGCAAAATTATCATGCAAGAATGATCAAATAAATGCAAAATTATCATGCAAGAATGATCATTCTTTACTTTGAAATGTCTGGGTGCCTGCTTTGTATGGAAATGTCTCATCATTATTGTGTTGTATATAACTGCATTAACTTCCATGTATCTTTACTTTTGATAGGAGCTCATCAGCGTAAGATTCAGTATTGAAAATATCGTGACAGCTTTTTTACTACCTGTTCTGCACAGATTGCCCCGCCCCCTTTTATATATGGGCACGCCCCTTTCAGTTAATGCCAAGTTTATGAGAGAATGCTAATTCGTGATTAGTTCAGGCTTTGATATTATTTTGGTTGTATCTATCCTCATGCAGAAAACTGCTTAATTTTCCTTCCTTTAAGGTTAATAAGAGTGCTTTAAATGATTTTATAAAAGTTATTGACTGAGTTAATTCTGTTCATCATTAACAGTCCAGGTATCTCTTTGATGTGACTGCATGTTCTCAACATTGTTGTTATGCATATTTTATTTCATTCCTCATCACTTTCCCTCTCATTTCTGTATGATAGAAAGTATAAAAAAATATGAAGGATCTAGACCCTGCTGTGCTTTAGAATAAGGCTCAATTAGTGCTAGCTCAATACATGATTATCTCTCTTACTGTTTAAAAAAAAAAAAAAAAAAAGAAACTAGGAAGAAGCTATAAATACACGTTTTCTTAACACAACACATTTGAAATATTTACTGATTATTAAATATTGTCAAATAATAGGATCCTAATACCATCTTTGCTATAAGTTTCCTTGGGTTCCATGCTTACTGTGGTAGATTTAAATACCAAAAGGACCAGATGTTCTTTGCTATTAGGCTAATTTCAAACAAGACAAAAAAGTGAAGTGTACACCCGCATTTAATGCATTCATTTATTTTTGAGCTGCATTTGTTGCACTGCAATAGGCATGTGATGTAAGGGAGATAAGTGTGATTGTTTTCTATAATTTGTCAATGCTGAATTATCTAGTATGAATGTTCTGCAAGCTTTATTGAGCTTTTATATTGCATATCTGCAAGAATCTTTGCTGTGCAGTCTAATGACATAATATTCTTTTCAATAATAAAAAAGAATACATTTCATGATGATGATGATAAAAGTAAAATTTTTAAGAAGTAAAGTAGGAGTGATATGTAGTGTGGGGCATATATTAAGCATAGTATGCCAGTTTTTGGCATGTGCGTTCCTGCTTCCATGGTTATGCTTCTGTGCAAAACTGACCATAATCATATGTATAGCCTACACTGTATACACAGGAAAACAATGTATTCAATATACAGCCTGACTATATATGTGTTATCTCTATGCTCCATTTAAAAACATTTAAGATATTTTATGACAAGACCATTGTGAACCTGGATCAGCATGAAAACCGTTTTTTGTTAGATCTGGGTTTACCCTGGTAGATCTTGTTGTAGAATTTCTTCTCAGTTGGCAGCATAAATGAAAGGAAAATAATACTTAATGGGGCAGTAGGATACCTTGATATTTGAAATAAAGCTAGACAGTGAGATCAGCAGTCTGCTGATGTAGGTGTAGCTTTAGTCTGCTACTGAATTATTTTAGGCCATTGAGTAATGCTTTGTGCGTCAAAGTATGCTTTTGTTTTTCAATGACTCCATGTTACTTAATCATAACACAGCACTATTCCTTAGACTTAGTACAAGACTGTCATATTTAGGTAACAAACTAGAACACTTTACGACAGTTTAAATAAATATTGATTTGCTTTTAAAAGCCAGTGATCTATGAAATTTGTCATGCTTTAAAAGGAGGCCTGCCTAATTTAAGCATAATTGTTATTGCCTGATATGAACATAAATTTTCAACTGAATATTTTTAATGAGAAAATTAGCTGTGGTGTAAATATACAAAGTAGTCAACTCCTAGTGTAAGATGAATACAAGATTAAATGTATGTGGTTAAGTTTAAAGGGTAAAATATGGTTGTAAATATTGTTCTTACCTAGAAAGTGTAATTGTGTAATACTTAAAATGATCAAATTAACCCTTTGTGCAAGTAAATGACTTGAGAAACTGTAAATCTTATTTAAATTTTGTGTTCAGTGTTGTGTGTTTGTGAAAGGATGTAAACAAAGAAATATGGTGTACACAGCAGTTAAAATTCTTTGAATGAGAAAAGAAACAGACTTCAGTTTTATTATGATAATAAAAGTGTTATAAACAAAACTATATAAAAAAAATAATCAGTTTGTCTTAAGGATTGTACTGAAATTCAAATATATTTAACTCATTGGAAAAATTGAATAAGGTAATATATTCAAGCCTTTTTCTCAATCTATACTTAATTGTATATCTTGCTTGTTTTGTAAGAAGTCATTTTCAACTTAAAAGATTTGGTAAGATAGATCAAGTTTTGCTATATTTTGATGATCACTGAGTAGCATACAGTTGAGAAAGTCATTCAGTGATTTGCAGGTAGATCAGCTTTTATGTTGTTCGCATAGATTATCAAATGTTAATGTCCTTTGAGCATTAACTCAATTTGTTTGATCTGTGTCAGTTTTCTCATGTGATGTGTGTTTACAGGAGGTTGTGGTTGAGAGAGAGGGTCAAAATGGCCCTGAGGTAATGCTGCCAGATTCATCATCAGGAGGGAAGCTGGTAGAGGGGTGGGGCTGAGTGAAATCAGGGGAGGGGGTTGGGATTCGATGCCGTGGACAGCTGCTCCTTTACATTTTTGTCATATCAGACATGATCTAAGACTTCCCTCTAAGTGTCATCGCCTGGCTTCTGTAGCACAAAAGATGAAGCCCCAGTAACTTGAATGTCTGGTGGTCAAGTCTGACCACATTACCTGTTAATTTTCCAAAGCTCTTGTCTCTGATATGAGATGCTGTTGATTGATTTGTTACTAGCATTGGTCTATCCCTGAGAGATGGTTAATATAGAAGCCCATTCTTCAATAATTATAACATGGCATTCTAAGCTTGGAAACAATAAGGTATGAGACAACTTTGATATACCAGTAAATGAAATACAAGCAAGACATGACTGTGATGGTAAAAAAAAAAGAAGAAGAAAAGTCTAGTAAAGTTCAGGGAAATATGGCAATACCTCAGCATAGTAGATATTTAATGGGGACTAATATTGCTGATTTGGGTGCTTAACCTGGGTAAGGTTAGATTTATCTGGGAACATTTCCTGATGATGAAAACAGAATGCATGATGATTACACTGGTTAACCAGCAGCTTGGGGTATAATTCCAGCCCTAATGAGACATACTGACGACCAGGATCTGTTGTCAGGTCCTTAATGCTTGTGTTTGTACTCATGTGTGTCTGTATGATGCGTCTTATATGTGTGTGTTTGTTTTGTCTTACTTTAATAAACTACCAGGAAAGTTTCATAGTAACTCAGATACATGAGTAATTAGTTCTTAAATAATATATGAAGTCATAATATTGAGGTCCGACAACAAAATTGATCGTAGACCATTTTGAAATAATTGAATATAGGACCGTTTTGCAATCAGGTCTCAATTTGTAAGTTCAAGAATTTCAAGGACATTTTGCATAACGTTATAATATCTTTTGATCATATACTCAGTTGATCCAATTTGACAGTTAATTCAATGATATGCATAAACATATGACATAATTTATAATACTGTTTGTATTAAAGGTTCTCGTCCCCCAGTATTTATACAGGAGGGATCTTCCCCCTATACATGCCACGAAGGTAGTGTCTAGTCACTTAGTCATACCCCATCCACTCTTCCATACACACCTTGGAATAACCAATATTTCCAACCAAGGTTATATTTCAAATGCACCCTGTAATTAACTTCAGTGAAATATCAAAACTTTAACCAGGTCTTATATAATTTATGAAGGTTTCAATATATACCATTTTCTTTTCTAAATTCTAATCCTATTAAAAAGTGGTCTTTTAATAGTCTGTTCGCTCTTTTAAGGATTTCATCAGTGTACTCTCTCAGACCTTTTTCTCTAAATTAATTATTGTATTTTGGATACCCTTAATTTAAAAATTTGGGTATTCTACATTATCCTTAACCTTTTTCTTCATGAATATTCATGTATAAATTTATGACTTCATGAATATTAATTAACTGAACTTAAAATGGTATAAGAAGTCATGATTTTTTCTTGCCGCACAAACTGTGTAGAATCTGAGCTACAATATTGTATGAGTAAACAGCGTAGACCCTGAACAGGCAGCTCCTATAGGAGCTGTCTGATCTGGGTCTGCTCTGTTTGCCTATGCGTCAGAATGAGTCTATATGAAGTAAAGCCAACGTATAGAAAAGATAGAAATCAATGTCTTCAAAGAATTTGTATTATTATTTAAGAACTTCAAACATATTTTTTTACGTCGATTGGGAAACAAGTTCTTACAACTTATACTAATCCCTCTTGACAGTTCCTGGTTTGGACCAGTACTTTGTGCAAAAGAAGTTCATGAAAATCCTTGCCTCCAACTTTATTTACCCTAGCATCTGTTAATAGGACCTTTTTGCCCAAGTATTATAATAATTGTGACAAATAAAAATGATTTCATTTGTTGAAATAGTTACTTTTAAAGAACAATTTAATCCATATTTTGAAGAATAAAAAAAATTCTTTTATAACTGCTCAAAAACTAATAGAATTGACATAATATCTATAACAGAACATACAGAAAACTTCTTTGTTATTCAAACCTGTCTTGTTCTAAAATTCTAACTCCAAAGCCTTTAACCCTTTCCCTCATAGAGGAAACCATGAAAAGACCTATGCGAACAGCATAAAACCAGATCAGCCTGCGAGTAACTCGCAGGCTGATCAGGTTTTATGCTGTTCGCTGCTCCTCAGTGGTCTGGAAATGAGGATTTTGTAATTAAATTTGGTAAGGTTTAACTGTGGTTTTCTACAGATCAGGCTTTATGTGATACCTATAGAGGGCGTCAAAAGGAGTATATATGAGGGAAAGGGTTAACTGTAAATTATAAAAAAATCAGCAACTACTGTACTATATTTTAATATATTCATGTTTGATTATCATAACCTATTATGTGAATTTCATTTCAGGTAATAAAATTTTAACATAAACATTAGATATACTGACGAAAATTGGTCAATGTAGAGATAAATATATTCCCACCAATGTTAGCTAATATGAATATTTTACCGCAATGTTGAACAGAGCATTTAATGGTATAATTGCAATATTAATTGTTAAAGTGTAGCACTAAGTATAGAATACACCTAGCAACTTGCATTCTTTCATTATGTAGTACACAATTTCCTAGTCCAGTTTGTTATAGCATACAAGCTAGACCATGCATGAAATAATCGTCATTATTTTTCTTAACTCACTAACTTTAATGTACACAACATTTAAACAAGCATTTTGATATTTGTGTAAAGGAAGTATTAGATTTGATTAATTTTCTATATTTATAGTCAAAAATTGTTGTAAGGTAATGATTTACATGTTGTTTCTCAATGAATTAATATATAGATGACATTTGTATTAATGCAATGTATGATAGATGCTTGAAATGTAAATTTGCAATTTAAAACCTAGATTTAGTGCAGAATGACTAATGAAGTGTTTTAAGAAACCAGTGTTAAGCTCAACTTGTGCCAGTGGTAATCTTTGGGGGAAAAAAATAACAACAAATATATGGAGGGATGGGTTGAACATGAACATTTTAAAAATGGTGGGATTGAATTTCTTTTACAATCTTTGGCACCATAGTTAATCACCTCCAGTGATTGACCACTGTGCTCAGGATTGACGCTATCATCAGTACTCGATGGTAACCCAGTGATGGCATTTTGTTGATGGCCTGTCTGGTGTTTCAGGAGCTCGGTGACCCGGATGAGCGTGGAACAGAAGCACAACGTGATGAAGGTGGAGAAGGAGGGTGTGACCCTTGACCCCAAGATGGCCCCCACACAGGAGGAGGAGAAGGCCAAGGGCAGCTCCAGCTCCTGCAGCGACGATGAGACGTCCGAATCCGAAACAGGTAAGGCACTTTGGATGTTATGTGATGCTGCAGAATATGATATATTTAGAGTCTTAGGTTGAAGGAAAACAGGCCTGTTAATAAGTGGTATGATTGTCTGCTTCAAGAGTAGGTGATCGTATTGTGGTCCCAACTGGATGTGAAATACTAGAGGGAAAAAAACCAAATGGTTGCGGGAATATTTCCATTTTCCTTTTGGCGGCCATTGTACCCAATAAATTGTGGCCAGTTATTGTGTCGTAAGTATCCAGATATATTTGTGCCCTCTGTTATTTAACTCCTATTGGTTTAGAATTGTTCTGTGTATGTGCAATTGTTATTGTATGGTTTGATAAACAGTAAGTTGTGGCCCAGATTATGGTTTAAAAGTTACAGATTTATTGTTGGTTTGTGGTGGCCCTTGAGTTTATTGTAGTTGTGGTCCCTTGAGATTATTGTAGTTGCGAACCCTTGGCTCTAGGACTGGTTAATAATGATAATGAATCAAGATGATGCAAAGAAGTGTTGCTTAGGCCATTTTATTTGTCTGTTTTCAGATAACTTTAAATTGAATGTTAAAAAAAATAAAAGAAGTCAATTTGCAAGACTAGTTTTAGTAACAAGATTGACAGCATGAAATGGTTGAAACTAGCAATAGTTATTAAGAAAAGTTTTAATTGATTAAATTGTGCAATGTTGAATTACATGTACTACACGTTATACTGTCATTTCTAAAATGAGCCATGTGATTTCTTCTGTTTTATGTAATGTTTATCATAACCCCCACTACACAAATTGAAAACCGAAATATTGGTAGCTTCCTGTTTGGAGCTAAGCATATATATACAGGGTAGTTCTCATGTAGACATAGTCTCCAAATGACTGAAACATTGTTAGTAGGATGTTAAACCTGGCAAATAAACACAACTTGAAGAGGAAGTCATATAGGAATGACATGTGCGTTATTTAGATTTTATCTTTACATTTTGTTTCGTCTCCAGAAAAGAAGAATGAAATCAACAAGTTTTTATCTTTACCTTTTGTTTTGTTTCCAGAAAAGAAGAATGAAATCAACAAACAGACATCTGGTCAGAACCAGGTATGTAGTATGGTGTTACATATAGGCTTCAGTCTTGGACACAGCACCTACCATACTTCATTGTAATATCTCACTTTCTCTTAACCATATTTTGCCAACCATGTTATCATTGGGATAATATCTCTTCCAGTTCTATTTCTAGTTTTGTTTTAACAATTTTGTTTTTAAAAGATTTTAAAATGCTCTCATGTACTAGGATTTTTTTGAAATTTGTTTTCCAATGTTGTATAGGTGTATAAGAAGCTCTTCTCTTCTTTGTCGCAATTGGTCCTATTGTTACATTATGAAAAAGGGCAGTAGGGGAATTAATAGCAACATGTTGAATTTGGAATTAAAGAAACTGTACCATGGATATTATGTCAAATAAACATCTCGATCTTATTTTTGATTCATATTCAAACAATGATGTTTGAAAAATAGGAATAAAACATGATCAGCATTTTTTATTTTCAAAAGAAGCGGCCTATCTTCATCAATTTAAGAAAAAAAATATGATATTGGCTTCTTTTGGAGGGTTTAAAAGATCCTGGGGTAAAGAGCCATTTAGGGGAAAATGCATTTGAATTGAAAGATATTTGAAATATATTTAAGAGGGGTGTCTATAAATGCCTTGGTAAAGAAAGGAAAAAGTCCACGATATATTTAATATATGAATTAAGTTGTCTAAAATTTACGTTGAACCAGTCCCCAGGAGGGATTCAGGCGGTACTACTATTAATCCATAGATGAGCAGACTTTAAATCAGATTGTATGAAGGAATTCATTCATGGTGTATGTTTGTCTGTCCGTGTGTGACAAGCCAGCAGCGGTAGCTGCGCTGGTGATACAGTGTTGGGTATGAAGTCAGCTTTACAGTGCATGGTTATATAGAGGGTCGAGACTGGCTGTGATTTGTCCTCAATAGATCATCTAGATAGTTTGCCAGTGTCTTCATTGTCATGTTTTATCTCATTGATTAACACTTACCATGCTAAATTTCCTAGTTGGACTTGTCATTCCTTCATTTTGGACTGTACCATTAGTTGTTTATATGGGGGTGCTTGCTGAAAATTTATTGACAGGATAGTGAACAGTGCAGACCATGATCAGACTGCATGGATGTGCAGGCTTATCTTGGTCAGCACTGGTCGCAAAGGCAGTCAAAAGTCCCTACAGCATTGTAAGGATATAACTTTAATATTAACAGCTGTTAATAATGGTGTGTTTGTATACATAGTAAATAGTATTAACAATCTAAAGTAATGGAGGCCACCATGGTCTTCAAGGGGAAGACTTGTAGCATCCTTTGTTTTAGGTTTTTCAGAGGATTTTACCATCAGAATCCATTAAACATCTCCCAAGAAGATAAGATTTTGAATTGATTAGGCTGGGTGGGATGTTGGATCTGAAATGCAAACCTAGGCATCAGTAACAGGTTCAACTATTAATATATTGCCTAAATGATAGGTAATTATTTATGTATGTCTGCCTCTTGATATGTTTTTATTCACAGGCATTGTCCCCTTTGAAAATTTCATTAAATCCATACTGTTTCCCCCAAATTGGCAATTAACACCAGGATTTCTCATTCCCCAAATATAAAGAAAATGGTTATTTTCCCCCCCAAAGAAAATCATATTAATGCCTCTTCCCAATCATTCGAAAAAAAAGAAAAGTACCTACTACTACTAAGTACTGCCATGTGACAGTATTGTACATGTTTGGTATGCCTCTCTCACAGCTAGCGCTCCATGTTGTGGCCGTGTATATACACTGTCTGTTGTTTGTGCATGTACAGCCGCGTGACCGTGACAAGCCTCCCATCATGACCACTGTCGAGATCAAGGAGAAGACGCCCGCTGAAACTGACACTAAAAACGACGAGGCTCTCGAAACCTCCGATAAGGAGAACTTGAAAAACCTTGTTGTAGACGGTACCAAAGATATAGAGAAAGAGGCAGAGGTTATAGGTGATGGACTGAAGAAAAATAAATACCTGAATAATGTAAGTTGGTTCATAGAATGTAGGGCAGGGTCAGTAGATTGAAAACCTTCCTGATGCTAGTTTACTGATCATTGGAGAGGTGAATTGTTAGCTTGTATATCCATTGGACGGGTGAATAATTAGTTCTTGAAATTAGAATGTAGTGGTTGGTACAAAGAATGACATTATCATTATCTGTCGTTGTTTAAGTAAATCAAGATTTATGATCATTTGTCAGTTTGAGTTTGTGCCATACCCTTTTATCTGTTCCCAAATTTTTGTCAGTTTAGTATGCCACATCCAATTATTTCAATTTGAGATGCTGGAATGAAGGTAAGTGCAATCATTTCATTCTTCATTGTGAACTCATGGAAAAATATTGTATGTTGAATTTGGTACTATTCTTTTCTAAGAATATCAATTATTATGAAGCGAATGACGGATTTTCAGTAAATAGAAAACAGGTTAAGTTAAGCTTTGGTTACAAATTTGATAAGAGTTATTGCCCTTTAGTTAGAAACTTAAAACATTGTCATTTTTGATGCATTTAAGTAAATTCACCTCATTTTAAAGAAGCCAATGTATTTAGCATAAACAAAAAAAATCTGAAGAATGGTGGTAGGTATCATGAGGTCCATACAGTTAGTCAGATGATACACAGGACTCCTTGATGGCTGGCCCTACCAGCAGCCCTAGCAGGTTTGTTACTGGTGTAACTGCATGTCTATGTAAATCATCAATGTATGCATGCCCCACACATGTAGATGGTAGTTGAACAGTGATTGTTGTCAGTATATGCATGCCTGTATGTTTGTACAGAGATAAATATAGGACTTACGTCTATGTGTGAATGTCTGTGAGCAGAAAAAAAAAGTACAGTAATATCAAATAATGAACAGAATTGTCTGTGTACAGCTGTAGATCTG
>CM037779.1:24368132-24418132 GCA_021229015.1 Solen grandis | reverse complement strand
CATGTTTGTGTTTTTAGGATTAATATAGGAATGAAACGTCTGTGCGTACAGTGCTAGAGACTGTGTGATGTATGTCTGTAGAGAGAGAGAGAGTGAGCTACATAGTTAAGGAAACATACCCCTGATGTCCTGGTGTAAACACACTCCTTTTTATTCTTATGGAAATATTGGAGTATCTTTATGTTACAAAAAAAAAAGTAAAATCTTTACATATAAGGAAAAAAAGGGGGACTGGTTACTGTGGATATAGCCTGAAATTAAGGTTAATGAAATGTCCATAAATCTGCAAGTACTTGACACTAAATATAAACCCTTTACCCCACATGGACATGTTTTGACACATTGGCAAACAGAGCAGACCCAGATCAGACGGCACCTTCAGGAGCTGTCTGATCAGGGTCTACTCTGTTTACTTATATGTTATTATAGCTCATATTATACAGTCTGCATGGCAAAGAAAAATTAATCCTTTGTTTCATTTACCATGCAAAGGTTAGCCAATTGATAGTTGTCAAGTCAGGGTCATCGGTAAAGGGTTAAACATATTTTGCTAAATGATCGTCATTCAGATATTCTCATAATATGGTGGCCTTTGTAATTAGGGCACAGCTCATATTAACACTGAATAGTAAAGTTAAAAGTCTATCTGTATATCAAGAAAAGGATCCCTCCTTTGGTGGCTTGGTTAAAATAATATGATATGCTGAATTCCATACAGCCAAACTTTCTTCTGTGGCAAGGGGAAAAAAAAATGTAATTATGAAATGATTCTCTTTGTTGTACTAACAAGAGATTAAAAAAGAATAAGATATTAATATTTCTAAATTTTGATATGAAATTGAAGGATAAAAAACATTATTCAAAAAATTAATATGAAGGTGGTATCTTGGTACTCGAACAAAGAAGATTAAAAGTTCCATGTTTAGTACTTTCTTGCTTTGCTAGCTTAAAGGGTATTCTTTTCAGGCTTAGCCCATGTCTTTTTCTGTGAAAGGTTTATTAAAGTAAGAGGAGAAACTTGAGGTAAGGCAGATGTTAGTTGATTATGTGCTTTGCTTTACTTCACAAAAGGATAAAACTGAAATAGAGAAGGAAGAAAAGGAGAGAGAAAAAGATCTTACCACAAAGGACCTCATCGTTGGTGATGACACAGTGAAAGATAAGGAAGTTAATAAAGAAGATAAGAATGAGGAGGAGAAGAAGGTCCTGACAATAATAGAAGAGAAAGCCAAAGAAGAGGATCTGGTAATTGAGAAAGAGAAGGAGAAAGAAGAAAAAGATAAAGTTGATGAGAATGAAAACAAGGATAACGAAACACAACTGATTGAAAATGTGCCTCCAAGAAAGGACCGAGAGGGGCTGAAACGCACAATCAGTGCCCCGCCAGCTGTTACCGAGGTAACCGCACCTTGCACGTGCACTGTGACTACTAGCTGCATGTTCTCCATACTAATCAGATTAATCTAGCTGCTTACTGGATTATGGCTAATATACTCCCTCGCTCCCTCGCTGTGAGTAAATGGACATCAGTCGCCCCTCCCTTCCCTAGGGGGATAGGGGAAACACTTTCAGCATATAGGATTCAGTCTGACCCTTGTTTAACACATTAATGGTCCTACATGTGTCTGTGTTGTATCATACTAGCTGGAAAATCACATAATTTCAGGGTGAACTGCCTGGGCCTGAGTACCTTGTTCTAAGGTCTTTGTATAAGTCAGCAATGACATCTGGAACTTATACTCGAATATCCCAGCAGATTCGGATTTGAACTGATCTAAATAAATATTTTTTTGGATATAGGGCATGGTTCTATGTTTAGTAGCTGTTGTTGGTTTTTGCTTCTTTTTATTTATTTATTTTAGTTCCTAAAAGATAATGTCAGTGATAAAGGGGGGGGGGAAATGGTTAAAAATGACTTAAAAATAATAAATTATGTGTGTGTAATATCTTTCTAACAGAGCAAAGTTTATAAAAGGGTAAGAAAGTAAAACAACATCATATTATGGCAAGAAAAACAGATATGGTAACAAATATCAGACCAAATTGGTTAAAAAAAAAAAATATGGGTACTCAGGCCAGCAGTATAAATACTAATCTGTTTTGTCAAAGATGTTCCTAAAACTGTCCTGCAAGAGGTAAGTGGTTCTTCACTCAGGTGAATCATGAAGTAATACTGTAAATCATGTCAGTTATGTGAAGTTACATGAAGTGAGATGGTAATCTTGTTAATAATGTGATTTCTAGGTCAGAGTCATGTGAAATCACTCATGTGAATCATGGGGTTGTCCTGTAAACCATGTGAATCCTGGATTAGAGCCATGTGAACTATGTGATATAGAATAATGTAAGGAGGGAGGGAGAAACCATAACGCCTTTCCCTCATAGAGGACACATTGAAAAGACCTATGCGAACAGCATAAAACCAGATCAGCCTGCGAGTAACTCGCAGGCTGATCAGGTTTTATGCTGTTTGCTGCTCCTCAGTGGTCTGGAAATGAGGATTTTGTAATTAAATTTGGTAAGGTTTAACTTTGGTTTTCTGCAGATCAGGCTTTATGTGGTACCTATTGAGTGCATCAAAATGAGTCTATATGAGGGAAAGGGTTAAATGGTGTACTTTAGGGATTGTCTTTTTGAAGGAGATGCACAAGGCTTTGTCAGCTCTTAAAATAATGAAGTATTATAATTGTTTTGAAAACAAGAAAATAGTTTTGTCAAAATAAACAGTATCTTGAGCATAAGGGTTTTGGGATAACTGTCAATAATAGATGATATATGTGATGATATCTCTTGTCTTGTCCAATCAGCAGGATGAAATCTTGATGCAAAATGTATGAAAGCCATAGACAAAACATTTTTCATTACTGGGCTTTTCATGATTAGAAATATCTAAAAGGAAAATTTAGTCACATGTCAATGCAAGGGTACAATAGTATAGAGGTGTGCAGAACTTGGTTAGAAAGGCTGTGGGCAATTGCTGAATGAACAAAGGTAGGTATACAGAGGGGTCGTCAGAGACAAGTTGTACCGCAGGACAAGCTCTGCATGATGCTGTTTTTGATCTCTTTTAAATATGAGCTTTCTTCAATAGATGCCAGAGCAGAGATCCCTGAAGCTGCAGGTCTTGTTTATGATGTCTTATGTTGCTACTTATGTCTACTTGATTTCATCTTTTAATTTCTTATCATCTGCTGTTTCTTTTCCTGCTACTTTTTTTCCGCTAATCGAATGGCTGTACTTTTCTGCAGTTCATAACCCTGTTTCATTAACACAATTTGAAAAGTTGAAAGATGGGTAAATTTGGTGAGTATTTTGGGATGGGACATTGCTTCTTTTACATAATGATTACATGTAATGGCAGATCTTTGGAATATCTGCTTACTAGAGAGTTACCATTTAAATGCCCTTGGGCCTTGTAAAGCCAAGGTTTCAAAAGCAAGTCTTATGATATATTCCATTATGTTACTGTTAACAATTACCAGTAGTTAATACCTGAAATAGTTGCTTGATTTTCTAAATACAAAATTGGTGTGGGGGGAACAGAGTCAAACAGTAATTGTATTGTGTCACTACTTTAGCACATTGGTTATGGATATGTGCACTTAATAGGGGAGATTTTGGTTATAATGATGAGAGAATTTGAATTGAATAATGTTAGTCATCCAAAATATGCAATGGATAATTGTTGTCATAAAATATTGATATACTGAGGCAAAAGAAAAAAAGAACAGAAGAAAACATATATTAATGTTGAGGCTGTGAATTAGAGGTGGATTTTTAGTATATTTATTTTTGGCTGAAGGTTGATTAGTTGATTTAGCATGAAGATCTTAAATTGATTCTAGAAATTCTTTTGAATATATCCGTTCATTTGCAAGATTTCTGTTCATTTGTTTTGATGGCTGCCTTCTTTAAGAAGCTTGTAGAAATGGAATGATATTTGGAAGTACAATGTAATTACATAGATAAGTGAATATATATATTTTTAAGAAAATATTCAAGTTTTCATTTCTTAGATTTTTTAATATGTATTTTTTAAAATATTACATATTCTTTCTTGAAATAATGAAAAAAAGAATGTTACATGTATTACTAATTTAATTTCATAATATTAAATTTACAGCAATTGTGCAATGAGTTTTAGCAGATGAACAGATGATATGTAGATATAGGCCCTTGTTTACAGATTTATTGTGTTACTAGATTATCCAGTAGTTACATGGAAATATCATATCAATGCTTGACATACTTTGGTCAGTATTTGACCTAACCATAAATGAAAAATAATACTTGAACATTAGGTTAAGACCAGCTTAAATTTTGCCTGCAAAAAAAGAACATTAGGTTAAGACCAGCTTAAATTTTGCCTGCAAAAAAAGAACATTAGGTTAAGACCAGGCTTAAATTTTGCCTGCAAAAACATGAAAATTCTATTTATTTCTATTCATGTTAGCTGATATAAAATGGTAGATATTCAGATAATAAGGCCATCCAAAAGGAAGGTTGATCCAAGCTCATCATACTGTGTTTCACTCATTTACGTTGTGTGATTATTTGTTCGATCAGAGAGGATTAACACTGATTAGTGTAGTGGTCATTATGCTCATTATCTGACGATTGTCATTGTTAATTGACAGTTTCCCCTGTTTCAAGCTTTTTGATTTTTACTCCGAGCCCTTCACTCTATGAAAGACAGCCACAGCCATAATGAAATCTAGCTTTTTATGATTTTACTTTTCATCAACAACTTCATATTCTTCAGTTAGCCATGTAAATCCTTATCATCCAGCATAATTTTCTCCGTCTGAGTAAACAATAGTCAGATTCAGTATATAGAGCATTTTCCTGGCTTATCAGGGTCCATTGTATATTAGTCAAGGGAGTGGAGATGAACATTTTAGGGCGTGGTTTCTCCAGAGTGAAGGGTGGACAGTGTTTGTGTGCCCGTGTGTGGTGCTGTGTTCTACATGTGTGCATGTCATCCTCATACAGGTTCCCAAGATAACCATTACTACCAAGTCCGTGCGTGACGTGGGGAAGGGGGAGAACGAGACGCCCTCGTGGCGCGGCCTCCGAAAGACCGGCAGCACTAGTCTTGTCCCCGAAGAGTCGGTCAGTAAGATTGTCAAGGACGACAAGAACCTTCCCCGGTCCGCGTCCAGTCCCAGGCTCGCGGAGGAAACTGAAAATAAGAAAAATGAAATGAATGTAAGTCTGGTGTTAAAAGCCAGTTGCTGGTCTATTTCTTTTGTATTTTTGAGGTTAATTGGCTACAAGTTGTTATGTTATTGGTCCATCTTCAACATTTTTAGTGTAAGTCTATTTAAAGGATTAATTACAAAATGAAAAGAAGTCAGTCATGAGAAAGCTATGTCCATTAATTAGTCATTTTTAATTCACATTTTTTTTTTTTGTAAGTTACTTCATTTTTAGATTTTCATTAATGAAAAAAAAAGAGAGTATATTTTCATTTATTGTGAAATTGACAAGAAAGTTAACATGGAAGTTGGTACTTAAGCTCATTATTAAGTTTTAGAAATTATTTTAGTTTTCATGAATTTACTCTTGTAGTCAGCACTAGAAACTCTTTAACAGTTAGTCTCTACACTGCATTTTTCATGGTTTGAGGAAGCAGGAAATGCATATTTACCATAGATGGTGGCAGGGCTCACTTCAACAGGAATTATTTTGCAAATGTTAATTATCCCTACCTAGTGACATTCTTTAACTGTTCAGTTCATGCCATGTGTTTGTGCCTGTCCTCAATTTTTAATAAATATGAAATACATGGATTCTAAAAAAGTTGTCATTTGTTATAAAGTGATCTATAAGTATTTTTTTTTACTACTGTTACGATACATTTTAAAATTATATGATTTTAAGTTATTGTTATAATCAAACTGTCTTATTGCAATACCATTAATATCATTAAGCTTATGTTTATATCAACCATCCATCTGAATTTTCATAACTTAATATCTCTTAACCTCAAAGCATGTGAGATTACAATGTTCTTAACAAACATCAGATTTTGATGGGAAATTGATAATCAATCAGGAGCATGTTGGTAGAGATCTCACCTGTGACCATTACTGCAGAAATAACCTGTGAATTACCTGTGTTTATTTCAGGACAAACCTGCCTCTCGACGTCCTTTCTTGAGTTCCTCATCGTTTTCGACAGCGGACCACAACAACTCCAGTCTGGCTGACAGGTGGGTTGGGCTATTTCCCAGTTGCCTTGTCTTTGTACTAGACATGTCATATGCATTTAAATATGTCATGGGAACTCAGACATTTTAACACAACATATGTCCTCATATATGTCCCATGCACTCAGACATAGCACATGGACTCATACATGTCATATATGTCCCATGGACTTGGACATAGCACATGGACTCATACCTGTCCTCATATATGTCCCATGCACTCAGACATAGCACATGGACTCATACATGTCATATATGTCCCATGGACTCAGACATAGCACATGGACTCATACATGTCATATATGTCCCATGTACTCAGACATAGCACATGGACTCATACATGTCATATATGTCCCATGGACTCAGACATAGCACATAGACTCATACATGTCATATATGTCCCATGCATTCAGACATAGCACATGGACTCATACATGTCCTCATATATGTCCCATGCACTCAGACATAGCACATGGTCTCATACATGTCATATATGTCCCATGCACTCAGACATAGCACATGGACTCATACATGTCCTCATATATGTCCCATGCACTCAGACATAGCACATGGTCTCATACATGTCCTCATTTATGTCCCATGCACTCAGACATAGCACATGGACTCATACATGTCATATATGTCCCATGTACTCAGACATAGCACATGGACTCATACATGTCCTCATATATGTCCCATGCACTCAGACATAGCACATGGTCTCATACATGTCATATATGTCCCATGCACTCAGACATAGCACATGGACTCATACATGTCATATATGTCCCATACACTCAGACATAGCACATGGACTCATCCATGTCTTCAGGTATGTCATATGCACTCAGACATGTTACATGCAGTCTCCAGGCAACACTGTGTCATGCACATGTATAGTTCCTAAACCTAGGGCATGTGCCATGTAGTACCCAGGTCCTAGACAGCTGTCATCTTACTCAGCCTCTTGGCTTCATACATATGTCTTGTAGTAAATTGGATTTTCTCGGAGCATGTGTCAAACACAATGCCTGAGACCCCATTTTCATATTGCATAAAGCTATTTATCCCTCAAGTGCCATATACCATATGCATTGGTCTTGAATGCACGCTAAGATGCAAAAAAACAAAAAAACAAAAAAAAAACACCAAAAAAACATTTTTTAGATCTGCAAATGTGTTTCAGTTTAAAGTTTGTTGTTTTTTTTGCCATTTTTTTTTTTAAATATAATTTGTTACTAATCAGTTTTAGATATATCACTAAAAGCTCACCACCATATTCTTATTATTTACATTACCATAAGATATAGTGATTATAACATCCAGGTATCAAATATATAAATATTTATGTTAACATTTAAGAGTATATCTATTATTATGTTCTTAAAATTTACACATCTTGATATGAAGTTTTTATACCCCCTTTTACTGTGAAAGAAAGGGAGAAAAAGATCTGACATTCATTTGCGGTACTTTATTTGATAAACAGAGAGGTTGAACGTGTTTTGCACTCTTTCCATTATTGTGTTTAGGATACCACGCTGGACAAGGTTTGACCATTTATTGAAGTTTCACCTAGCTTCCTATTGTATCCGAGGCTTTCTGTTTTATTTCTGGCATTTTTTAAACCATTCTTATGCCTTTCAGAGAAGCAAGAGTTTTGGAACCATATATGTTTTACATGTATAAGTCTTTAACAGAAATAGAATTTGCTTTTTTTTTTTTTTTTTTATATTTTTTTTATATAGTGTTTATATTCAGCATATTTTTTTAAGTATGGCTCTCATTGACCCTTGGCATTGTCTTATGCGTCTGTGTGTGAAAACGTGTAATGTTGGCTATCATGTTATTTCTTCCATATACATACACAACTTCTTTGTATGGTGTGCAGACATTGCAGTGCTTAACACTGGCTTTTCACCGTTGCAACCCGAGTTTGATCCTAGGTCAGATTGACATATGTGAATGAATGTTTGGTCTCCCATTCAGACACATGGCTTTTCTCTAGGTACTTCAGTCCCCTCCCACATGAAGAATCATGCATATCTCACCATCACAGGCATTGACCTTGACCCTCTGTACAGCCATATAGACAGACAAAACTTCATGTTAGTGCCCAAAGTCGCTGCTTTATTTTTTTGTTTAACAAAAGATGTCTTGTTTATATTTTTTTTATATACCTTTAAGTAATTTATGGGAAATACAGTTAAGGTTTGTGCACCTACAATTCATTGTTTTTATGACTATTACAAGACCTGGAAGATTATAATACACAGGAAAAGATAGATACATGGCCTTGTATGCCAAGACAACTTATTGTGATGAAAGACTTGTGTACTCCGGGTTTCTGTCTGTTTTGCTTCCTTCTCCTTGACCTTGTGCCTTCAGGGTTGACTCATCCCAAAGTGTATGTGTGTGTGTGTTAAAATGTTTACTATATTATTTTGTGATATGACATCATTGCAGTATTTTTAAAATGCTTAGCTATCCCACTTTATGAAAAGTGCATTGATCATGACATGTGTATCAGATTATTAAAGGAATTTTTGATGTTTTAATGTCTCATTTGGCCACATAATGTGATTGCTTTCACAATTTGTGTGAATGATATGATATTTATCTGTCATTTACCAAAATGATGAATATTTCTTAATCTTTTTTTAAATCCAAGAAAGAATTTAGGTAGGCAAATACTGACAAAAATAGAAAATATCAGAGACATAGGTTTTGCCAAATAAGGCAAACATACTGGATGCCATGCCCACAAAGACTGGTCTTATACATGAACTATCAAAGCAAAAAGTTGAAATTTTAGATGATTGATAAAAAATATCTTTGATACAGCCTTATTGCTGGGATGTATATATATGTAAGGCTCAAATGCATGCCTGTATCCTCAAACATTTACAAAACATTAAGCTAAAAGTTGAAATAATGATTACATAAAGATATGAAACTGATCATATTCAGTCGTAGACTAGCTTCAGTCCTATTGACCCTGTGACCTTACACACACATTTGTAACCTTGACCTTTGACCCTGAGCTATATGGGAGGCAGCCTGTGTTTTCTGTGTGCTTTTGTCTGTTTCAGGTCCCCTGCCAGCCCCCTGCCCCTCTTTCTTCTCTCTATATTTCTTGCACTCCTTATAGGATACCTGTTTTTCTCATATTTTGATGCTCTGTGTTTATTCTTACTCTCACAGATGAAGTAACAACATCATTATCATCATCATTATCATTATCATGATAACGGTAGCTTTATAAAATAGGGTGTACATTGAATTCATAATGCTGTTGAAGAAGGAGGAAAGGACAAAATTATTACAGTTGAATCCTTTCTTTGTTGATCTTAATAATTATGAAAAAATGTCTTCAATATTTTCATTTTTCCCCCGTTTTTAGCTCACCTGAGCACAAAGTGCTCAAGGTGAGCTTTTGTGATCGCCCTTCGTCCGGCGTCCGTCGTCGTGCGTCGTCCGTCGTCCGTCATCAACAATTTGCTTTAAACGACATCTCCTCTGAAACCGCTGGACAGAATTTAATGAAACTTGGCAGGAATGTTCCTTGGGTGAGGCTCTACAAAAGTTGCTAAAATAAAGTTGATCCATGAAGAACTCTGGTTGCCATGGCAACAAAAAGAAAAATAATTTGAAAACTTTAAAAATCATCTCCTTCAAAACTACTGGCCAGATTTCAAAATAATTTGGTACAGATGTTCCTTGGGTCAACCTCCACCAAAGTTGCTAAAATTATTCCGATCCGTAAAAAAACATGGCCGCCAGGGGCGGGGCTTATTTGCCTTATATGTATATAGAGAAACCTTTAAACAACATCTCCTCTGAAACCACTGGACAGAATTTGATTAAACTTGGCAGGGATGATCCTTGGGCCAACCTTCACAAAAGTTGCTAAAATAAACTTGATCCATGTAGAACTCTGGTTGCCATGGCAACAAAAAGAAAAAAAAATGAAAACTTTAAAAACCATCTTCTTCAAAACTACTGGCCAGATTTTAAAATAAATTGGTACAGATGTTCCTTGGGTCAACCTCTACCAAAGTTGCTAAAATTATTCCGATCCGTAAAAAAAACATGGCCGCCAGGGGCGGGGCTTATTTGCCTTATATGTATATGAAACAAAAAAATAAATTGTACCCTTAGATGAGATTGTCCACTAGTCTGATAGGTCATTTGGGTGATTCCACTACATATGCAGAGGTGGAGAAGATAACATTACCACAAATACCATTCCTATAGCTTAGTCTGACCTACTGGCAGAGGTCACATTTTCTGGACTGTGTTGCCCCACTGAGTTAGTGCAAAAACTACATAACCTGCTACTATGTATATGAGATACTAGGCTAGTTTTACACAAAGCCACCTGATAGAGATATAAGGGTTATTGATACTATCCTAAATCAGCAGCAGCATCAACATCATCATTAAAGTGAATGTGGGAGGGGGGGGGGTGAATATGCAGATTGTCTGCCTTTACTTTGGTTCATGTCAGTGTTCCAGTACACAGGGATTACCAAACACCTCTTAAAAACCACAAACGAATGATTAAAAACACTTTGTAATAAATTGCAACTTATTTCTTAATAATTAACCCTTTTCCTCATAGAGATCTATAAAATATATGTACCTATGTGAGTAGCATAAAACCTAATCAGCCTGCAAGTCCAACTGTTACTCGCAGGCTGATCAGGTTTTATGCTGTTTGCTGCTCCTTAGTGGTCTGGGGATGGGGATTTTACAATTAAATTTGGAAAGGTTTAAGTGGGGCTTTCTGCAGATCAGGATTTATGTCAAAATGAGTTTTTATGAGGGAAAAGGTTAAGGACCATCTCTCTTTTTGTCCATTTTCAATCAGCAGTACCACACTGAAATCTCATGATCACTGTTTTTTTCCATACTATTGCTAAAATGGGTAAGAAAAACTGTCAAGTTCCTGAGAAACATGTATATCAGTATGATACATGTATACTAGGTTGCATATAGAGCAGTGGTACTCAGGTGAGCGATTTTAGGCCCTATGGGCCTCTTGTTTTTTTTTGTTTTGTTTTTTCAGTCATTGATTGAATTGAATATATTTTGGTCAACCAATATTTAATACCTGTAAAATACTAGAAAATGGGTTAACATTTTGGTAGGGTTGTTTTTTTGACTTTTATCATAACATTTCTCTGCCACCAAAAGTGGCCAATAAGCTATGCAAAACATTGTATAAAGTGCAAAAGACAATTCATGTATTTTGATGTAATTAGACAAGCTTAATTTGTTAAAGAAAATTGCTGCTTAAGGTCTGTGAATTGCAAGTCATTAGCCATAAATCTCATTATATAGTGATATATTAACTTATAAAAAGATAAAAGAAAATATTAAAAAAAAATCCAAAAAAAATCTTTTTTTACACACCTCATTATGATCACCACCTTCACATCTCTCCAATGATAGAGATCCTGTGTAATTGAGGGCAATACTGTTACTTCATCTGTATTTGATATCATCTCTGCATGAAATTATTATGTGTTATTTTTTACTCAAATCAGATGTTTCTCTCTCTCATTTATTTACTTATATATATTTCAGACATATTCATTTGCCATTTACTTTTTCATTATTATTATATCATTCTGACCTGTGCATATGGGACAAGTTTCATTAGGGAGATACATTCAGACAAGATCTTATTAAAATATGATTTTGGTCTCAGAAATCTTCTGTTTAAGGGTAAAGTTTGCCAAGTACATTCAGCATATCAATCTGTAAGTAAGTCATATACAGGGAAACTTCTTAAATGATTTATATATTTTTTTTAGCAATTTAATTTTTTAGGAAGTTGCAATATGTAGAAAAAGAGAACATTTCGTTGTTATATTTTGTTATCATTTAAAAAAAAAAAAAAAAAAAAAAATGTAACCTAGATGTGATATTGTGGATGCTTTGCATTTGTTTTTAATTTTCTTTCATAAGGAAAAAAATCTTGGTAACTGACCATTGAAAAACCATTTTCAGCTACCATTATTTTTGTATGACCTTGATTATTATCGTTAGCATCCATGTCCTGCTGTTTTCAGGGCTGATTGTACAACTCACATAACAAAATGTTCGCTGTTAGTTATCAGACATTATTACATGGCTTTTGATATCTTTTATCTCCAGCATGGGCAGTGTGTAAGACACATTTGACCTTGTGACCTTGACCTATTAATCTGCATGTTGCATGACCTTGAACGTGTTGCTACTTTCTAGGTACAGTGGAACTCAGTCTTCCCAGGGTATTACTAACCCCTATCGTTACGGCCTGGGTTCCACGTACGTGCCCCTATACAAGCGCCAGCAGCAGCAAGAAAACGAGCGAAAAGAGAAGGAGCGCATCGAGAACAACCGGATATCGGCCCCGGTTACGCTAGCGGTCACCACAACAGCCGGCACAACGATCACATCCACGTCAAGTACCACCACTATCACTACCCCCACCTCCTCATTTGTTCATAATAGAAAGTAAGTCCAGTCTCGCGTCAGTCTCATACCTCAACTAAAGACATTCACTTCATTATCATTCTCATCATTCTCTCAGCTTTTTCTTCACATCATCTGTTTATTATTTCCTCATACTATCAGAAAAGAAAATGTTTAAAATTATATCTGATTTTAGATTCTCCTTTTTTTGTTAAATTGATATTCATGTATTTGAAGTGTTTTAATCATTCTAGTTCAGTTTGTAATTTTATGGTTTATTATTATTTTGTAGATAAAACATGGATCTATATTTGTGAAAAAAGGGGATTTCATTATATCTTTCAAAATTTTAAATAATTTACTCACTTTTAATTTTGTTAACCTTAAATAAAAAAAAGCAAACTCAATAGTTATTAATACTGCATTTTTTTTTAATAAAAAAATATATTCATTGATATTTCATATTTGCATGGGGAGGGGGGAGGGGAAGCATAAGTTTCCTTTTATATATCATTAATACTAACATGTCTATTATCATTTGTAATATCCAATATCATTTGTTATATTTATTTCTAAGGAGTAAAATGATAATAAATGATAATTCACATTTTACATGTAGATCACATACCATTGGTATATTAACACTAACCCACACCCATTCGTTATTTGAGACTGTGTCCATAATGTTTTGCTATGAATGTTGTTTGTGACAACTGGGGCAGTATGTTCATGTTAATGGACCCCAATTGCTGCAACGTTGTCATGTGACTCATTTCATATTGCTGCAATATGGTCATGTGACTTCATCCATATTGCTGTAATGTGGTCATTTGACTCAATCCATATTTTCTGCAATGTGGTCATATGACTACACATAAATGGTATGTTTGAGCTATTGACAATTGCAGTAGGAGTAATGTGACTCAACTCATACTGCTTCAGTGTGGTCTTTAGATATGTGACTCAACTCTCATTGCTGCAGTGTGGTCTTGTGACATCTGACTCAACTCACATTCTTTTGGTCTTGACTTATAATCAATTCCGTTGGTCTTGCGACATGTGGCTAAACTCACATTGCAACAGTGTGGTCTTGTGACATATGGATCAACTCACATTGCTCAATTTTGTGATATGTGACTCAACTCACATTGCAACAGTGTGGTCTTGCAACATGTGACTCAACTCACATTGCAACAGTGTAGTCTTGTGACATGTGGATCAACTCACATTGCTGCAGTGTGGTCTTGTGACATGTGACTCAACTCACATTGCTGCAGTTTGGTCTTGTGACATGTGACTCAACTCACATTGCTGCAGTTTGGTCTTGCGACATGTGGCTCAACTCACATTGCAACAGTGTTGTCTTGCGACATGTGATTCAACTCACATTGCTGCAGTTTGGTCTAGTGACATATGACTCAACGCACATTGCTGCAGTGTGGTCTTGTGACATGTGACTCAACTCACATTGCTGCAGTTTGGTCTTGTGACATGTGACTCAACTCACATTGCTGCAGTTTGGTCTTGTGACATATGACTCAACTCACATTGTTGCAGTTTGGTCTTGTGACATGTGACTCAACTCACATTGCTGCAGTTTTGTCTTGTGACATATGACTCAACTCACATTGCTGCAGTTTGGTCTTGTGACATATGACTCAACTCACATTGCTGCAGTTTGGTCTTGTGACATCTGGATCAACTCACTTCTCTACTTTGGTTATATGACATGTTTCTCAACCATTTATGTGACAGTGTGGCCATGTTGACCATGTCACATTCATATAGTGAGCATATGCCCTGACAGTTTGCTGCAATGTTTGTATCAGAGTATTGGTATTGTGTTGTAGAAGCATGAAACTCTCCCCCCATGTTGTAGCATAATGTGTTTAAGCATGTAAGTGTTGTTACCTGCATTTTTCCCTGACACTGACCATCACCCTAGCCCATACATCCCTTAGTGTATATCTTTTCAAATACTCACTAATAATTTCCTTGGAGTTCTCATTGTCAAGGGTTTAAACTTCTGTGGTAAAAGATATGTAAATTATAATAAATGGCTAAATTGAGTGCTAATTCAAAACTAAGGTAACTAAAAAAAAGAAGCAGTTACAGTAGTTTTGTGCCAATCCCCCAGAATGCAAATTGGCAAAATTTATTAACTAAAATAATTGTGTTTGATGATTCAAGCAAATTTAAAAACAGCTCTGTTTTGTTTGTGCAGTGTTGTGTTGATTTGTCTTGTCTTTATAACTGTAAAAATCAGGTTTCGTAATTTTCTATTCTGTTTGAAATTCTGATCCTTAGGTCAAGGCAAATAAAGTGACCTATGCAACCAGTGTCTCTATGTGATCTTTAACCCTTTATCTCATGAATATTCATGTACATGTTTATGACTTAATGAATATTAATTTACAGAACTTTAAATGGTATATGACAAAATAGATTATTCTTACTTTGCCATGGAGACTTGTAAAAATATGAGCCACAGTATTGTAAAAGTAAACAGAGAAGACCCTGATCAGACAGCTAGGTCCTGCCAGTAGCTGTTTGATTTGGGTTTACTCTGTTTGCCAATGTGTCAAAACATGTCTTTATGAAGTAAAGGGTTAAAGTAATTAAAGAATAATCAGGTAATATAGTGTCTCCCAAAGTCCCCATGAAGTGATGTACTAACTGTTTGTCCATGCTGTAATGCTTGTGGTGTCATTTATAAGGGACCTAAAATTTTAAAGCTGAAGGAGATGATACAGACAGACATTGGCTGATAGATGGAAGCTGGGTGGGGGTGTCATGCTGTATGTGGAGGCAGCTGAACACATGTGTATTGTCTGTTTGCAGGTCCTATGAACCGCCCAAGCGAGATGAGGAAACAGAAATGCTGAGAAAAGTTCGTGCTAAGAGAGCAAGGGAAACCAGAAGATCAACTCAAGTATGTTGGCTGACCTCGATTTTCTTTACACTTGAAAGACAGCTAGTATAAGGTTTAGGGAATTTGACCTGTCATTTTCGAGTTCTTAGAGGCTTCATGTTTTAAAAAAAGATTTAAGGGCTCATAGATGTCTCAAACATACTTTCATATATATATATATATATATAAATACTGTATAACCCCATTGAAATCCTCACAGCCCTTTTATAAAGGCATAAAATTATATAATCCTTGGGAAATGTCTGGGATTTAGGGTATGAATTATGAACAAACCGGAAATAGTTAGCTTATTTTAGTTCTTCTTAATTTTGATACTGACCATTGATTTCGGTCATTATTGTATGTATGTGTAATGACAGGGTGTCACACTGGAAGAAGTCCAGCAGGCCAACGAGGTGTTGAGGAAGCAAGACAGTGTCACCTCGGTCCCTAGCTCCACTGCCGGCACCACAGCTGTTACCACGGCAACCGATAGGAACCGATATAGTGACGATAGAAAATCTCAGGACATAACATCCACAAATACTAACACTGACTTGATCAGCAATAAAAGTGAGAAAGATAGTAGACTTTCTGGTGATAGTTCTGTGAGGCGGACTAACTCTAGTATTGACCCAGATTCGGCATCGTCATGGCGACGATCAAGGGAGAATCGTGATGATGACACCACAACTCGGAGCAGTAGTTTCAGAAGGTCCAGAGGAGATCTGTCCAGTAGTGCCCCCGCCTCTAGTTTTTATTCCACCGATTCAAGTAAGTATGCTGCTGATTGCTTATAAATGCTAAGTGTTTGGAGGATTGGTCATTTGTCAAATGAGATGATAATTATAAATTCTGCATTAACAGATTTTACTTTAATAAAATTCAAGGGCTGACTGAAAAACAGGTCCATCTCTTTCTATTCCTGTAAAACATGCATTTAGAATAGTTTCATTGTTAGCTTCAAAATATGAATGCTCAAATGATGTTTTCATATTAGTTATTAAAGTTGAATTAGGTCGATCTAAGAAGTAATTGTTATTTAGGAATCTGTAATTTGTATTTGCATATGAAATGTAAGTAAAGTTAAACATGACATTGGTATGGTCTTTATATTGATATGAGCTTGTAATGTTAAAAAAACTTTGCAACATACATTTCTGTGTTTCAGCCTATGTACCTCGAAGTCAACGTTCTGACCGCAGCGAGCGCAACGCCCTGTCTGTGGCTGATACAGGAAATACTAGTCTAGGTGGCAGCAGTAACCTTACACGATCTACGTCATTACGCAGCGACAGGGTTCGCCCGACAGATGATGACACAAGTTCTCGGGTCGAGCTCCGCAGGGATAGAAGTAAGAAGGCTTTATCCTGTAGACTTTTTTACAGACGATTTGGAAGGGGCCATAACACCATACATTTGTTGGCAAAGGGGATATAGCATATTCTTGATTTTGGGAAAGAACAATCTGGAGTATACAGTTAAATTTTGGGAAAACTGAATACATTTTAAGTAGTTTCAGAAGGGAAGATGCCTGTGAACCACTCCAGTTAAAGAAGGAAAAAAAGACCTGTTCTGGGAGATAATTAAAACTGTTTTTTGAAAGAAAATGTCTGTTGAATATAGAAATTATAGCACTTTGTATGCTGTCTGAAATTTGTATGTCACATATAGCTTCCTTAATTTGAGCTCAGCATATAAGAATAACGCCAGAATTGGTTGGCTCCATGTCAAATTAATGTGTCAGAGTTGTGTGATGAATGATTTAAATACTGTTGATGGGACATAAAATGAAGCAAGCAAGAATAGCAGTGTTTATACAGTTCTTTGTCTTTCATCAGTAACCACGGATACAGACAAGGGAGATAAGTCAGATAAGGAAGCGGAGAAGAGACCCGAGTCCACAGCCATGAGGAACCGTCGGATGCGCCGGGAACGTCGGTCAACTGGCATTGCCAACTACACTGCAGAGGTAAATCACTACAGAACTGTCGTCTCCTTTACATACAGAGCAGATCCATTTTCACAGCTCCATAGCTTCCTATATTTAAAAAGATATATATTTTTTGGCATGTATTTGGCCAGTATTTGGACATATTTTTTCATTAACTCATTAAATTATAATCTTTAAAAAAAAAAAAAAATCCCCAATTTGTTTTAAATTAAAAGAAAAAAAAAAGAAAATGTATTGGACTGGCATTTAAAAACCTAAGACCCAGATCCAGGGTGTTATAAGAATAGATTAGTGATATGAGCTGTTGCTCTGATATATAATGTTTGGTGTGTTTTTTCCCTTTTGATGTTTTTTGACACAAATTTTTCGCTGACACCAGCCATGACCTCTTTCCCCAAAATGTGAGAAAAAAAAAAATGGAATCAAAACCTTTGTTTAATGTAAGCATTCATTTTAAATGTTATTCAGTAATAGAGTTTAAATTTAAAGATATAATGAATCTGTTCTGTAAATGTTATGTAATGTGAGGACATGATTCGTTTTTCTTTTTCTTTCTCTGATACAACAACCAGCTTGTAGCTGCTTGTAGCTCTGCTCTACTCCAAATGGTGTCTTTCTTTTTTCTTTCAGTGCTCTTTAATTTCTTGTGCTAGTTTGCTTACTTTGTTCTTTATTCAGTTTGTATTTAGTTCATGATATTTATAATACACATGGATTCATTCTTGTTTTGTTTTCTGCTTGAATTAGATATACCTTTTGAAATATGAGGTTTTCAGTTATTGTAATTGCATGGTTATCAGTGCAAACACATTAACCCTTTTCCTCATAGAGGACACCATGAAAAGACCTATGCGAACAGCATAAAACCAGATCAGCCTAACTCGCAGGCTGATCAGGTTTTATGCTGTTCGCTGCTCCTCAGTGGTCTGGAAATGAGGATTTTGTAATTAAATTTGGTAAGGTTTAACTGTGGTTTTCTGCAGATCAGGCTTTATGTGGTACCTATTGAGTGCGTCAAAATGAGTCTATATGAGGGAAAGGGTTAAATGACAATGCCGCCATTAATTTGGAAAAAACATAAATCAGTGTATAAATTATTCATCTTCGTTCAAAAGTAATTATTTTCCATTTGTAGCATTGATTGGCCTTTTTATGTTTTTGCATGATTTTTGTGCTTATTTTGTTTCTCAAATTCTTAAGTTTAATAATGAAATGTATTGCTTTATTTGTTTAAATATAACAACGTAAAAAAAAGAAAAATGAATAAAAAAATAATGGAAGATGTATAAATTTGACAACAAGAATGCAATATTGACTTCTAAAATATATACTTACTAACCTGCTTGCAAAAGAGTACCTTTATTATTTTTGTTGACTTATTTCCTAGTTATATATACACCACAATATAATCGGCCGTATGTGTGTTATGTTTTTGTGACGCAGACCATTAGAAAGATTCGAGAGAACTGGTCACAGAAAGTAGGTGTCTTCACGTCTGAGTGTGGCAGTATTACGCACGTGTGACTCATTTTTTTCACCCTCTAGCTACATCTTGGTGGAAGGATATCCCATTATTTAGCCTTATCAGTCTGTAAACGGGCTTTGTCTTGGTCTTGTCCTGTATTGTTGAATGGGGGAAAGAAGTTGGACTTAAAATATTGAGGGTCGACCATAAAACTTTTCTAAGCTCATAAAGAAATAGAAGGTAATGGAATAGTTTGTGGTCATTCCTCACTGTTATTGATAGTGTATTGCATATTGCAAGTATGCTTCAGTATTATATAAGAATGGCTGTATTTCTTGCTACAAGGTGCATTTTTGTTCAAATATATTTACAGACTGTGTTCCTTTTAGGCTATGATTAATATGTATAATTTCTATTTATAAATACATGATTGTATATTATTACTTGGTAGCTATGTTTTTTAATTGCCTGTAAGTATCAAATATATGGCATGTGTGAGGTATTTACATTTTATTTTATATTTTAGCTATAGTTTAATTGATAATTATTTATTAGAAACAGGTGGTCAAAATTATCTGAAGCCCAAGACTGGTAAAATTCTTTCTGAGGGGCTTATTCAAATTTGTTATTTTATGTAGTTGGGCTTGATGCAAATTTCATAAAACAATGTAAGGAATTTTGCTTGATTATTCAATTTCTTTATATAAATGGCAGAGTAATAGCAGTTTAAAATCTGCAGAATGAAATGTCATTAAAGTCTTTATAAATGTTTCCATTTCTAACACCAATATAATAAGTAAACCCTGGGCTTCCTCTGTTGGCACATCAAGCCCTACACCCCACTGGTCACCTGGAAATTCCCTTCATCAACACACATTGACTTACATAGTGTTTCTAATGTTGAACATATCTTTAATAAGTACAACTGTCCTTATTGTTACTATTAACCATAAGTAAATCACAAGATATTGGTTTTTAAATAACCCCCTGATTCCCTATCCCATCCCCCTCTTTTTATAACCCTGCTGCAGAGAAGTGGAGACTTAATATATAGGAATCACTCTAGTTGTGTCCCGTTATTTCCTGTCCAGTCCCATCACATCATGTCACATCCCGTCCTAAATTCACATTACAGAAGACAAGGTGGGAAGCAAGGGTATTAATACCTCTAGTAATAGTTTTAGTTTCTATTATCAAGTAATAAGAAATTTGATTATATAACAAAAATGTTAATCTCCTATATATCATATATTAGGAATATTGTCTTTAGATAGGAAATGAGAATTGGAAATAAAAATAAAATAAACAAAAAAAAATAAACAAAAAGAAGTAATTCTATCTTTTTTTGTGCTATGGCCACTTCAGATTGACTGTATTTATATATGTTGAAAATGCAATAGTTGAAAAAGCTATAATTAAGCATTTGAATTAAATTCTCACTTGTGATCTCGAAAATACTTAAGTATGATCTTAGGCTCAAATTTGTGTATCATACTTATATCCCTATTGGAACCATAAGGCATAGTTATGAGACTGAAAACCAGACCGAACTCTATACCTCATGTAGACTCATTTTGATGTGTTCCCAAACAAAGGAGACCCCTTCCAGCAGCTGTCTGATCAGAGTCTCATCTGTTTACTTATACAAAATTGTAGCTTAGATTCTATACAGTCTGCAAGGCGAAAAAAGAAAAAAATAATACATTTTTATGCTCACCGAAGGTGACGCATATAGTCGCCGCTTCGTCCGTCCGTTCGTCCGTCCGTCCGTCCGTCCGTCCGTCCGTCCGTCACACTTTCCTTGTCCGGACTATTTCTCAGGAACTAACGGCTTGAATTCAACGAAACTTTTATGGGAAGCTTTATTACCAAGAGGAGATGCGCATATCGTCAGCATGACCCGATTCCTAAATTTTTCACAGAGTTATGGCCCATTGACTTTTCGGCCTATAGTACATATTGCATGATTCTTGTCCGGGCTATTTCTCAGGAACTAATGGCTTGAATTCAACGAAACTTTATGGGAAGCTTTATTACCAAGAGGAGATGCGCATATCGTCAGCATGACATGATTCCTAAATTTTTCACAGAGTTAAGGCCCCTTGACTTTTTGGCCTATAGTTCATATTGCATGATTCTTGTCCGGGCTATTTCTCAGGAATTAATGGCTTGAATTCAACGAAACTTTATGGGAAGCTTTATCACCAAGAGTAGATACGCATATCGTCGGCGTGACCTGGTTCCTAAATTTTTCAAAGAGTTAAGGCCCCTTGACTTTTTGGCCTATAGTACATATTGCATGATTCTTGTCCGGGCTATTTCTCAGGAACTAATGGCTTGAATTCAATGAAACTTTATGGGAAGATTTATCACCAAGAGGAGATACGCATATCGTCAGCATGACCTGATTCCTAAATTTTTCAAAGAGTTAAGGCCCATTGACTTTTTGGCCTATAGTACATATTGCATGATTCTTGTCCGGGCTATTTCTCAGGAACTAATGGCTAGAATTCAACAAAACTTTATGGGAAGCTTTATCACCAAGAGTAGATACGCATATCGTCGGCGTGACCTGGTTCCTCAATTTTTCACAGAGTTATGGCCCCTTGACTTTTTGGCCTATAGTTCATGTTGCATGATTCTTGTCCGGGCTATTTCTCAGGAACTAATGGCTTGAATTCAATGAAACTTTATGGGAAGCTTTATTACCAAGAGTAGATACGCATATCGTCGACGTGACCTGGTTCCTCAATTTTTAAGAGAGTTATGGCCCCTACTACCATGTTGTTGACTAATATTCATGTCATTTGCCTAATTTAACAGGAGATATCATTTAAACAAAACCCCACAAAATTCAATATGCTAGTAATGTCAATAATAATCATGTCAGCTAATTGTTGTTTAGGCCATTATACACTATTTCAAATATCCAGTCATATGTCAAGAGTGTTGGTTAACCTCTTTGATATGAGCACACATTGAAATGTATGACTTAATTTTTAGTAGCATAAAAACTTAAAAAAAATCAATGAAAGATCTGATGAGTAACACGTATTATCATATTAAATAGTAAACTGTTACTAAGTCTCCAAATTAGAGTTGGTAAAACATCTCATCAGATGAGGAGAATAGATATGATTTAGGAATGGGGATTTCAACATATCCTCCCACCCATTGACCAAGACCTTATTTGTAACAATGACGTTCTTCGGGGAGCATCTGTCAGTTCTACTGACTTTCTTGTTTCATACATATACACCATTTAATATTCTGTTAATTAATATTCATCAAGTAATAAACATGTATATGAATGTTCATGAGGTAAAGGGTGTAGAGCCATTTTTCAAGAACACAGGGCCATGAGCAAAAAAACAGACAGAAATAGAGGAAAACAGTTGCGGTTATCCAAGCCTTGTGATTATGCGAGCATTTCATTATATAACATTATTTCTTGGATTTTTATGATTTTATTGTATATGTTTGCTGTGTTTAACCCTTTCCCTCATAGAGGAAACCATGAAAAGACCTATGCAAACAACATAAAACCAGATCAGCCTGCGAGTAAGGCTGATCAGGTTTTATGCTATTCGCTGCTCCTCAGTGGTCTGGAAATGAGGACTTTATTATTAAATTTGGTAAGGTTTAACTGTGGTTTTCTGCAGATCAGGCTTTATGTAGTACCTAAAGAGTGTGTCAAAATGAGTCTATATGAGGGAAAGGGTTAATGACTTTATAATTATCAGGTCTATTAATATATCATAATGATTGTGGTCACTTCATTTTTCACTTGTATAATGATTTGAAAGGTGAAGGGACAAGAAATAATTTGCATTCATATGTATGTTATTGTGCTCAGTCTACAGCAAAGATTGATATTTTATAATGTTAGCCTTATGTGAGTTTTTCTTTATGGAATAAGATGTTCCAATCGGCTCATTAAAACCATATAGAAAGAAAAGAAAAAGAAAAAACATAGGATTTTTTTTTTTGCAACTGTATGTTTGAAAAATATTTCAGACAGTCATTAACTCTTGAGTCAATATTTTAGTTTTTGCTGCCTGATGTAGAAAATTTCAAATGTTAAGTGTTTTTGTAAGATCATTCGTTATTTACGAGGAAAAAAAAAATCAAAATTATAATAGCTGAATTTGAGTAATGGAACTTGAGTAATCATGATCAGTGATGTTCCATTATCTTTAGATGAATTGTATAGTGTGTCATTTTGATCGTATAATACAAACTTTTATCGCCCATGAACATTCTTCTAATTAATAAGCCAAGCTTTTGTAGGTGCAAATATTGATGAAAATTCAATATCTTATATCGTATGAAAAACTTTTTTGTATAGATTGTAGATAAATCTAGACCTTTAAAAAATTTAGGAATGAACATCTAGAAACTTGACTTAGAATTTCTTGGTTTTGCTTTATAGGGTTTATTGATTTAGCTCTAATCTGTTGTTGATTATCTATCCAGAATGAAGAAGATGACAAGGATAAAGACAAAGAGAACGAATCAAAAGATGAGAACAAGGACAGCAAAACAGAAACAGAAGATAAGGTAAGTCCAACATACTGCCACCCTCACAGGCCTCTCTCATAGTGCCCCTGACAGGGGGTTTATAATGACAATGTGTGAGAGCTTCGCAAAACCTGGTCAGTTTGCAAGTGATTTCTTTCCAATTTTGGTCAGGTTTAAAGGCCCATTATATTTCAAAATGATGCAATTTTCATGAAATAGAAATTGTAAAATAACATTGGCATATTGTAGACTAACACAAATGGTACATAATGTGCATATAACAGTTAAACGCATTGAAAATGTTGATTATATTATGCAATTTAACAAATTTGTAGCTCACACTTTGTTTTTCTGTCCAAAGAATATACACTGCATTCAGAAGAATAATTGGCCTTAATAAGTCATTACCTTCTGTTTTTAATTTTTTTTTTGTATGTGAGAAATTTTCCAAATAATTTTGCAAGAATATATGGTGAAGATAACACTTTATTTCTTTTGGGACCATGTCCCTCAAACACTTTTATTCATATTAAGATGTATGTACAAACTACTTTTATGTTGTGTGGGCCAATTGATTATAAGTGTGCAAGTTAAAGAAAACTAATTTAACCCTTTCCCTCATAGAGGACACCATGAAAAGACCTATGCGAACAGCATAAAACCAGATCAGGTTTTATGCTGTTCGATGCTCCTTAGTGGTCTGGAAATGAGGATTTTGTAATTAAATTTGGTAAGGTTTAATTGTGGTTTTCTGCAGATCAGGCTTTATGTGGTACCTACTGAGTGCGTCAAAATGAGTCTATATGAGGGAAAGGGTTAACTGGACAGTAGGGATATGATTATGTATACACTAAGTAGTAGTGTAGTGCTCATTGACTACAAATCTGATGGTTGAATGTTTGATTTTCAAGACCTGGTCCAATATAGTCACTATTCAGAGGGCAAAGTAGAAGTTGTGAAAACCTTGTTTCTTTGTTGTTGTAAAAGAAATGTTTAAAATCACTTCCTGACAGTGTTCAGCTTGATGGTGTTCCAGGGTGTGTGTGTGCAGGAGATTCGACGAAGATATATGTCTGGCACTGTAAGGACAAGTTCTGTTGAATACTGTTTAGCAGTTATTTTAGTTAGCGACCAAACATTTCATTGTTTTATCTCTTTCTTTTCAGTTCTTTTATTGCCCTTAGGTTTGCCGTTGCGTTGTTTTATTGTTATTAATGGTTTGCAAACTTGTTAAATGTTGACAAGGTAGACAAATCCTACTCATACATGGTTTGTTGGAGCAGGGTTATCTACCTTATAATAAATACTGACTGAAACATAAAGACTTGAAGCTTATTTTGTAATATATACATCAAAGCAAGTTTTATCTTTCATCGTCATGACACTTAATTATTATAATTGGTAATATTGATAAAAAAAGTCTTGCTTTATTTAACCTGGTTAAGGTCGAAGTCATTCAAAGATCTCATAAATTTATTTCTGAATTCAGTATATGGAACAATTAAAGATCATTGTTAACTCATCTCGTGAAGTTTACAATATCCTTACAAAATTAGTAGACTATTCAAATATTTAAACATGAGTTTGTCTGATTAGGAAGTCTAACTTGTGACGCAGGGAAGGTGATCATAATACTGTGGACTCGCTTGACACAGATGTCCGTTATCTGATACATAGGGCTTCAGGAAGCTGGGAGAGTGTTACAAGGACTGGTGTATGTGTTATAATGATGGACCACTTAATACAAAAATGACAAGAGGAAGCTCTGGAAAAATTGAAAAAAAATTGTATGATAGGGATTGTAAAACCATGGGATGGCCCAGCATTGTCATCTTGTAAATGTCCAGGAACTGTCTTTTTTGTGGTTTCAATATTTGGCTGTGACAAAGCAAAGTTGCTAAAAGGGGTATTGGTGCATATCCTTTGCTTGACATTGAGCATTTTAGAGTAGTTCAAGGACAATTTGGTTTGTAGACAGGATAAGCACTGGATGTTGTATCATGTCTCCATTTTGTCTACGGCATGATACAGCAGGGATGTCTCATGCAGTCAAAGTCCCCAAATACCAGAAATAGATCGGCTTTAGAGTGTCTTTGTGTAGCTAGTTAGGGGACTTGATCACTGGACCAAAGAATCTTCTTACACTCATGTGATAAAATCTATGGAGATTATTTTAGAAGTGGGAGAGAGAGAGACATAGCAGACCTAGATCAGACAGCTGCAGGAAAGACCTGTCTGATCACCATCTCCTCTGATCACCGTCTCCTCTGTTGGCGCATACAATATTATTGTAACTTGGATTCTGCGTCATCAGCACATCATAGAAAATTCCAATGTTTCATATATTATTATAAAGTTCATTCAATTATTATTCATCCAGTCATTTATTTGTACATGAATATTCATGAGGTAAAGCATTATACATAACCTTGATGCACTGAATGACTTGGGAAAGAAACCTTTTGCTTTTCCCTCTCAGTATTGTACTCCAGTAATGAAAATAGTTAAATAATTTCTGCCAGGCTTTCATGTCACTTACCATTGAATGAAAAGTTGGAAGCCAAATGGTATTGATTAACTAATTACACTGGGAGATTTATTGTTTCTACAGCTGCATCCAGCCGTATATTGCGTTTCCATGGTTATAGTTAATTTAAAATATGATTAACAATTTCTGCTGATTTCAATTCAATTTCTTATGCAATCAGTTTTACGATATTTGTGGCAGAATTTTTATCAGCGTTTGTTCTCAGCATATGATGCTATCGTTGTAAGGGATTTCTTAAATTTCTTATTCTGAGATATATCTGATTAGGTTGGTTGTTTGCCAGTCTTCTATTTTAAGATTATCAGCTGTAGATCTGAAGAATGAATAGTGTCAATTCTCCTTTATTTATTCTACTATTTACCAAGAGAAAACCATATCAGATGTTTGGACCTGTCCAGGGGTGCGTCAATATTAAATAGTGATTATCATTCTAAATGGGAAGTTGCATGATATATCTTAAAACAGGGAATCAGCTAATATCAGTTGATCTCTTCAGAGTCACTAAAAAGAAACTCAGACATTGTTTGTTTTCTGTTTTTTATACAACTTCAGATATTTTATCATTTTCTTAGGGAGGTATTGATAAAGAAAGTTAACGTGTCTTGATTGGACATTTTGATATTATGAATGTGCAGCAACAAACACCTTTAAATTTATATTGGGAAATCTATATACTGCATGCTGTGAATCGTCTTAAATAAGAGAAAAATGGGTCACAGGAATTTCTTTTTGACTTCATAGAATATCCATTCATAGATTAGGTTGTAAACCTATAACAGGCTTGTTTACCGAATGTTTTTGTTGAGTGTTTGAATATGCGTATTTCAGTGAAAGGTTGAAGGTCAAGCATGTACTGGATAAATTGACAGTGGGGGTATCAGTGGAAATGATAAGTTTTATCAGAATGCACATCATGTTTACGACCCCATGTTTTTGTTCCTCTATACCTGTGTAAATATTGTTGTGGAGGTTCAAGATTTAAGTTCTCTTACATGTATGTGTGATATAAATAAACAGTAGGGTGTAAGGATAGGTGGGAAAATAGTTGGGGCTTGTCACTGATGTTATAGTTTTATTAAATCCATTGCAGTAATGTCGAACTACCCCAGTGTTTGCCCATGGTTTGTTCATATTTGGGACAAAAGATCCCATTATATATGTGTATAGATAAAAAGACAAATTTTGAAATATTTGAGGGTCATTTAGACAATCTGAGAGTCAAAATGGACAGTGTCGTGTGTCATGGAAAACCCTGTGGCCATCTTACAAAATGAAAGCTTATCTCATGTCAAGATAATGGCTTAGTTATAAGCATCACCAACTGAAGTGAACATGAGGCAAGTTATTGACTGACATTATATAAAAAATCAGATCTAACCCAGTCTTTCAAAGTATGCCCCAGCATGACATAAGGTTATGGTGCAGGATTGTGGACCCAGCACAACCATGACATTCCTGAAAACTTCTTCATATTTGTCCTTCCCTCTGATTGAAGTGTAAACATGATTAATTGGCTCATTGTTTCCTGTATCAGTTCAATATGGGAGGGTTGATCAAGGTTATCAGTTGTATTCAAATTAATTTATTAGATTATCCAGTAGTTCCACTGATATATCATGTGATCAATGTGACACAAAAGAACACATTTTTTAGCTCACCTGAGCATAGCTCAGGGTGAGCTTTTGGGATACTTGATTGTCCGTCGTCCGTCAACAATTCTGATGTTTACACACTAGAGGCCACAATTTTGATCCAATCTTCCTCAAACTTGGTCAGAATGTTTGTCTTGATGATATCTTGAACCCTTTCTAAAATGGGTCAGGTTGGATCAAAAAGTAGGTCAGTAGGTCAAATCTTAGAAAAATCTTGTTTACACACCAGAGGCCACAATTTTGATCCAATCTTCCTCAAACTTGGTCAGTATGTTTGTCTTGATGATATCTTGAACCCTTTCGAAAATGGTTTAGGTTGGTCAAAAAGTAGGTCAGTAGGTCAAATCTGTTGTCTTGATGATATCTTGAACCCTTTTGATAATGGGTCAGGTTGGGTCCAAAAGTAGGTCAGTAGGTCAAATCTTAGAAAAATCTTGTTTACACATTAGAGGCCATAATTTTGATCCAATCTTCCTCAAACTTGGTCAGAATGTTTGTCTTGATGATATCTTGAACCCTTTCGATAATGGGCCGGGCCGACCGAAAAGTAGGTCAATAGGTCAAATCTTAGAAAAATTTGTTTACAAAAGGCCTTTTAAAAATCTTAGAAAAATCTTGTTTATACTCTGAGGGCAATATTTTTGGTCCAATCATCCTCAAACTTTGGCAGAATGTTTGTCATGATGATATCTTTTGTGGATGGGGTCAGAAAATTCCTGAACATTGTTTCACCTCATCATCTTAATTCTAAAGCAATCTGTTTTGTAAAGGCAATGAATGATACTTTTCTCAGGTGAGCGATCTAGGGCCATCTTGGCCCTCTTGTTTTTTATTGTATTTGTGAGTACTTATATTGACCTAATTATGTATAGACAAAAAGTTTTTTTGTTTTTTTTGTCTTTTTCTTTCTTTTTTCAAAATCTTGAAAGGTCCACAGTGTTGTGTTGTAACCTTGACAACCAGTATTTTAGTTGCTTATATATGTACAATAGGTGTCTGGTAGCTGTAAGGGAAATACCTGGTTATTTGTCCTCCCAGACAAACCAGGCACTCTGATGCACACTTTGGTTTTGCCCACTTAGCTCTGTATAAATTATTTATAAATACAGGCCAGGGCCTTTCAGTCATACACTTACTCTTAATGTCTCTGTAAAGCCATAGCAGTATATATACCTTTACTTTGCTGGAGAGACTTTCTTCTGGGCACCGATCTTCTTCTAGCTCTTCAGTTTTCTTCTTATAAAAGGCATTAGGTGTCTAGAAAAAAATTAATTCTATTTCCTTGGCTTCTCACGGTCTCTACATCAGGTCCCAGGGTGATACGGGGAGATTTAGTCTCCAATTCTGGCAAATCCACATATTTACAGGTTGCAAATATGTAGGATGTTTGTGGTGGTTTTTGAATGTAACAAGGAAGTTCATGAGGTAGAAGATGCTGTTAATGGTGTTATGAAAATAATGTTGGTGTCTCCATGAAATTGCAATGTATACTGTGCAATCAATGATTTTTGTTGACACTAGATTTGGTTTATCATGTTGTTATGAGATTTTTGTGAAGCTGTCTGATCTGGGTCAGTTCTGTTCACCAGAGTGTCAAAATCCCAAACCCCTACACACTTAAAACACTCATCCTCTGTAACTTGTTGAAAGTTCTCACTCAAAACAAGGCTAAGAGGAGTATTAGTGAGATTCTGTGAGAAACCTGATGCCAAGAGATAATGGGATGCAATTCAAGTTTTAATTCAGTAAAGTAGTGCAAATTTAATGGCTCATTGAAAACAGGTGCATTCAAGTTGTTAATAGTGTTAATGACATTCATCTTTCTACAGCTAATTTTGTGTATTCATTTATAGGTATTGGTATCATTAAAATATACAAAAGCTTCTTTCTTTTTTAAAAAGGTAATTTAGAAATTAAAATTTTATTGGAAATATATATTTGGTTTTGTAATCATACAAAATAGGGATAAAAGTTCAGGTGTGCAAGATATATTAATCATTATACTGATCAGTTTTCATTACTCTGTCATCAGAAAAATCAGCTAAAAAAAAAAAAAAATGGTAGTTATTTTGTCATTAATCACTTCATTTGAAATAAGGTTACATTTAGTTACGTTTCATGAAAAAAGTCTGTTAAGTATATAACTGATAGGTAACCATTATCTCTCTTTCCAGGAAGAAATGCAGACCATGATCAGACTGCATGATTGTGCAGGCTGATCTTGGTCTGCACTAGTTGCAAAGGCAGTCTCAAGTTCCCACAGCATTGTAAGGTTTTAGTATCAGGAAATAGGCTATTGTCCCATAGTCTCATCAGGATCATGTATGGGACTCTACTATCATTGTCACCAAGGTTGGATCCCAGCTCTCTTCATTGTCTAGAAAGAGTTCTCTTTCTTTTACACACTCCTCCACACTCCTCCACACACACTCTGTGTTATGCTCCGTATTCCTACTGATAAGCCCAGTTGGCCTGGGGTTACTACCTGCCATTTGGGTAGAGATGACTCACCTGGCAGGTAATGGTTCCCACGCTCCAGCTCCCTCTGTCAGCTGGAAACCTTCACTAGCTGGCACGAGTCTTGGAGAATCCCTGCATTGGTACATTCCTTTGATGCCAGAATATACCCTACCTAATAGGGGGGCTCCCAGAATGCTTGAAATCCCAGACACCTGGTCCCTGGCTCTCTTAGACTAAATTTTATCTGAACAAATCAACTATTAGAAATTCCAGATTTTTAATCAGGAGAGTTTGAAAGTACTAGCACTTGATGCTGTTTTTTTTTTGGTAATTCTTTAGTAGATTTTTGAAGTAGAATTTAGATAATAATTTTGAACAAATATTTGAGTATATTTTTTGGATAAGTCGAACTTCATAATTAGGATTTAAAATTCAGTTCCATTTTTTGGTTAATATTTAAATTACTGGAATCCAGTTATAGAAATAAGGTGGCATTTTAAATAAGTCTGTAAAATAATGGGTTTGTATAAAATTATCTATGAACTGATGGATGGGTGTGTCCAAAGGACAAGACGTTCTTGCATTTGTCTCACCATTAAACACATAAAGTTTCACTGTTTTACTATATCATGTGAATGGGAAGCCTGGACTTGCCTGTGTAATATCTCTTTATAGATTATTATTGGCTATGAACATTTTTTTGTGGTAGATAAGAGGGAAATCATGATTTCATGAAAATAATGCCCTCAAAATTTGGAAGAAAAAACTATAAATAGAAATGAAAGCCATTTCACCTAAATATTTTATTACATTTTTTAGCATTTGTGGAATATGAGGAATGCTTTTAACCCAGTTAGGGCCAGATAGGTGTACCTGAAATCCATCCTGGTGTACAGATAGGACAGTTAGTAGCCTGCCTTGGAGAAACAGTTAGAGAACACGCTGCTGAGAACTACAGACATGTGCAGGCAGAGATAGCGGCAAGGAATGGGCATGGCTGACTAGATGTTGAGAGAAAATGCAGTCTGAAAGGCTCTGTATGTGTCTCCCTAAACAATAGAAGTCTTTCACAATTGGGCCGTGTGGTGTTCCCCTCAATTATTTTGTTACCTGTCTGTCTGTTTTCAAGGGAAAGGTTTCATTGCCATTTGTTGTTAGATAACTTACCTTTATGCATTTACCACCTCCAGTGACAAAAAAGTTACTGTTTTGAAGCGGAAACCAAATGCAGGTGGCTGACATTGAATTTTTTATGTAATAAATAATCTGCATGATACTGAATGGTACAGAAGTGTTTCTTTTGTAACCAGGAAATGTCTCTGTCAATTATTCACCTAGTATTATGCTATTTTTAATCAACCGAAGCATTCTTATTCCATTTTTTGGACAAAATGTGGTCTCTGAAGAATGCGGTGTGTGGGTTTAACGTAGCATTTTCAGCTTCATTGTTAATCAGTTGGAAGAAATGTGATGAAACTGTTAAGTCGGGTTCCCAGAAATTTGATATTTTTACACATGCCAATTAGCTGTGAAGATGAGGAATGTTTCCTGATACTGTATGTTGGCTTCTGATGAGGCAAAGGTAGTTCTAGCAGCATAATTAGCTGTCCATGTGCCCCGTTTTCTCGAAAATACTAAAGTACCATTTGTGTATCATTCTCAAATTCATATTGAAACTATTTGACAGTTTGAGGCATACTAAGTACCATTTCTACTTTTGAGAACATCCGAGGCCATGTGTCTCACTACCACTCTTATCTTTCTTAATTGCCATTTCAATCTTCCTGGCCAATGGGCTGAATCCTACTCCAGTTTGAATTAACAGGTTAGGAGCTCACCATAAAACTTTTCTTAGTGCCTGTAAATATAGAAAGAGGTTTCTTCTTGTCCATAAAATATTTTTTTTTGTTATTTGTTGTTTTTTTAACTGAGAAATTTAAAAATAGAAAATGATGTATATCATGTTAATTTATATCAATCAGGATGCATGCTGCTATCATTCATTAGTTACCTAGATGATAACATTATTCTAATGTAGACAAAGATACTGGTATGATAAGTCACACGCCATGGCAGTGTGTGATCATCAAAGAGGCTGATTGAAGGCTTTGATTATAAAGTCTCCAGGTTGTTCCTGCAGCACTGGGCGATAAGGAAGCCACCTACCTTCTGGATCAAAACCCGTTTTATCTACTGATGGGAGACAAGTATTTGTAAGGTAGACTATGAAAAAAGAGAGACTGGTTTTTCAACCTAGATGGTACCATGACTCATCCAATGCTTGTGTTTCATTTTTTCAATTTGAAGATTCTTCACTATTGCAGTTTGTTTTTAAGATGATTCCCAGTAATTTATTGTTCACGATTGTTTCCCATTTTTATGTAATTTGTCAGTAGGACTGAGCCATTTCCAACAAGTCAATCTAGATTGGGTACACTCCAAAATTCCAAATATTTGGGTTGGTGGGGGAGACTGAAAGACTAAATTTAAGCTAATACTAAACCAGGGTAACACTGGTGGAAAAAGTGCACAATTGCCACTAGCCTTTTCGATAATCATTTTGTTTACTTAAGAGAGCGTTAGCAAGGAGTCCACTCAAAGAAAGTTAACATAAATTGGTTGGCAGTTTTTTGGCGATAATTAGTTTAGGCTTGGCTGTAACCCATTATCCAGTGTTCCCCCAGAATACTTCATCTCCATGTGGAATAACTGGAGGAGACATTAAACTCAGTGGAATTTAAGAAAGGTGCCAGCCAATGTCAAAGTTGGTCAAGGAACAATACATTTGAACTTCACTTTCATTTGACCTTCACTTTGATAGTAAAAGAAAAAAAGATTGCACCTGCCAAATCATGCTTTCTATAAGAATCCTGTCTTTTTATCAGTGTTTCTATTATTTGTTCTACTGACCTTATATAGCCATGTGGACCCAGATCATACTGCAGATTGTCCTGTCTGATCAGGCACTACAATATTATCATTGCATCTCAGTGGCATCATTTTGAGTTGTTTTGAATCAAGATCTTGTAGGATAGACTTTTTTCCATTTTAGGAATCTCTGTTGGTGAGATAAATTGTGAATCTACCTGAGAACTTCTTATACTCTTAAGATAATGAGCTGGTTATGATTGAAGTTACTGACAAAGTGACAGTTAACTTCAAAGCAGCAATGCATTATGCAGTATGCCAAGTCTTTGCAAAACTGCTATATTTATAATTATAAGTAATGGTATGGAGTATTTGATGGGCTGTCTGGCACGGAAGTTCTGTCTGTGTGATGTCTGAGGGGCACAACAGGGGATGTCACATGGTCAGGTTCAAGGTCACATTGTTTTACAGCAGTGACTGAAATGTTGACCAGTCAAATGCACCTTATTGGATTACATAATTTCCAGGAACCAATGAAATGTTGTAATTTGTTGCATCCTAAAATGATGAAATACTAATGTTAAATTCCACAGCCAATAGATGATATCGATAAATCATACTTTGGTATCCTATGTTGCTGGCTTATTATAGCTAATTAGTGCAGTTGGTAATTAGCATAGATAAACTGACGTATTTTCCCATTCAATTGAAGACCTGTTAGGAACACCTGCATATAGTTGATTTCAAAGGTTTTCCATGGTGCATAGAATTGTCCATTTTGACTTTGAAATTGTCAAAATGACCCCCAAAATATTATGAAATTTGACTCCTTTATCTACATATCAAGGGGTCATTTGACCTTCACTTGAAAGAAGAAAAAATAGAGAGAGAAAAAACATGAATGGAAAGCTAAGAATATATTGTCTGAATCCACTATCTACCCTTCTCCTCAGTATAATACCCCTGTGCAGACCAGCGATGTGATATACAGAGGAAAGTACCTCCCCCTGTGCCTCCATTTTCTGTATACTGAGAAAAATATAAAGTGAGCTGTGAAGAGTTCATACAGACACTTAAGCTTGTGTTGTACATGTGAGAGGCAGCAAGTGCCGCTAGTGAGAGAGTATACCCTTCCCGATAGGTTATCACACTCCGCATTATCAGGCACAATCAACTTTTCGATACCAGGGAGGATTCATTGGTCCAGTGTGAAAATCTTTGGACTGCTGTATAGTATAGTGCAGTACCTACCTACTGTGGGTATACTTTCAGTTTTCGGAGTAGGCCTGTGAAAGCCTGAGAAGGATAAGTGTGGCTATTGATCAGGTTCTTATTTTTCGACCATTTGGTTAATGCCGTAATTGCTGCACAAAAGAGAGGATTATATTCATTCACAGTGGACGTGTCAAATGTTATTATTTTATTCCAGACTTACAGCCTTGGAATTGCAATTAAGCATTTGTCAAGGTCTTGACCAGTATTGCGTGGTCAGCCCTACTGTGAGAATTAAAGGAGTGGAAACGGTCACTCCCATATTGTGATAATAATGACCCTTAGATTAAAAGTTGGTGTGGCTCTTTTATCTCACTGAGGAAAGTTATCTTCCATTTGGGATTGTGGAAAAGTGTTAATTAAAAGAGGCAGTATGTTTATATGCTAATAGAAAAGTCTGAACGTGTGGGGGATTACTTTTATGTATCTCTTTACTATTCATGTATTTTCATGAAATCAAGGGAAGAAGGAATAAGTCTGGCAGAGTGAAAGGAAAGGGTATCAGTGTTATTGTATGGAATTAGAATACACCTCACATGGATCCAAGTCAGTGTTTATAAACTTGGAGGTTTGATTCAGAGATAGTGTGCAGCTTGTACATGAGGATCATTATAGCTGTGTAGCGGTGCTGTAAATTATGTCTTTTGGTAGCGGTTCCCACCGCTACAGCCCTCTGACAAAGTACGCAGGAAGTTCAAGCCACGGATTTGCCGCCAGTAGTCATTCCTTGAACAGTAGTCCCTATTCGTCAGGGTTATATTCGAACCCCTATGCGGGCGTTTACCAGAGCCCGCTGAACTCTTCGGGTCTTGGGTCCGGGTATAGCTCAAGATCTGGATCAACTAGCAGCTTGTCAAGTGTTGGTAGTGCCAGCAGCGGATACGGGTCTGTACCCTACAGGGTGCGTATAATAGCTTTAATCAGTGGGCTTTGTCGTCCATGTTTTAACTATATATGTCATGTTAGCTACTGAGAAAGAATTAAGATAGATATTGTGTATAACCACAGCATCATTTTTTCGACAAATTAAAGGTGACCATGTGATAAGCATGGTTTTTGACCTTTGAATAATTTCATGGTCACCCATGGTTTTACCGTTATAAATTCAAGGAAGATCAAGACCAAAAATGAAAGCAGATTTTGTGTCACCTGCTGTAAGCAGAGGTGACATATAGGGATCACTTTCCCATCATCAGTTTGTCTGTCTTTTCGTCTGTTTGTTTGTCTGTCACACATCAGCAGGCGACACATGTTCCAGAGAGCACTCAACACCCTTGTTTTTTAAATGAGACTGTACAAGATATGGACTAATACAGGTGTATGTCAGAGGTCATCCTGATAGAGTTATATTAATAGTATTTCAGGCTTGGATGAGGTTTGTTTTGTATTATTTTAGCTTGCATACAGAGAGGTTAAATACAGGTCAGATTTTCAGCCATTGGTTTAAGCATTTTTGCCATGCATTTAGTAATGCTGTTGTTAAATCAGATCCTATTTCTTCAGTTTGTTTAGTGTTAGCACAACACCCTAATGAGCTATCTTCATGTATATCACAGTCTTCATTCTGCAGGTAGGGTTAGAGACTTAGGGAAGTTGGCTTCTCGTGAAACCAGAAACAATCCTGATTAATACAGCATCTCAACTGTCTGTTTTGCATGACCTTTGCATTTTCTCACTCTTCTGTATATAAGTAGAAAAGGCTGTATCTATATATAGGGCAAATGTTGAGATACTTTGGCATACCCCTTGCTGTGTGGCGTGGTAGGGGTAATTGGACGTGAGATGGGAAACCAGTAACCAGTTGGGTTGTTTGATTATGACTATCTGCCTCTTGGATAATTGTCTGCCATTAGGGCTGGGACTAGACAAAACAGATGATGTACTGCATAATGGAGAGCCTCATTCCCTGGGCCTCTCTCTCTTTCCCACCTACGTAAGTTAGGAGAAGGTTCATTGACACTATGTTAGACTTACATAGAGATGCCTAACATGTAGATGTGTAATAATATTTCTCATTAAGATCTATAGCAATTGCCCATTCTGCTTAAATTAACCATTTTCTTGAGTTTGAGGTAAGAAAAACCTGGGACTATAGTAATTGCCCATTCTGTTTAAATTCAACATTTTCTTGAGTTTGGGGTAAGAAAAATCCTGGGATAAATAGCAATTTTGAGGAAAATTTGCTGCATAAATTTAAAGAAATTTTCAGAGGGAAAAAGGTCTATGAATGACCCCCTGATAAAGAGGGTAAGAAAGTCTGGACTCCAAAGAGTTTTTACATATACATATTTGGTTATATTATACGGTCTGGATCAGCTAACACACTCATAATGCAGAGGATTAACCCTTTCCCTCATATATACTCATTTTGACGCCCTCAGTAGGTATCACATAAAGCCTGATCTGCAGAAAACCACAGTTAAACCTTACCAAATTTAATTACAAAATCCTCATTTTCAGACCACTGAGGAGCAGCGAACAGCATAAAACTTGATCAGCCTGCGAGTTACTCGCAGGCTGATCTGGTTTTATGCTGTTCGCATAGGTCTTTTCATGGTGTCCTCTATGAGGGAAAGGGTTAAAGATTAGTACAAAAATGTATTTTACAAAAATTAACATACTAAGAGTTTTTATATATACATAGGAAACATTGTTATATGTGGGCCTGTTTACATATGCTATTGAACACACAAAGGGCTTTAATGTTTGAACAAAGTTTTAATTTATGAACAGTAAAATAAAACTGTTGTATGTTGACACTAGAAGGAGTCGTCTATACACAGTTATAAATGCTAAGATCTTAAGGTTTCTTAAAGACTCCTTACCTGTCATTGTTTACAGAAAAAAAGTTTTCCTGCCTTGTATTAATAAGAAAGCTTTACAGTTTTTGTAGATTTTTTTTTTTTTTTTTTTTTTTTTGCACTTGACATGTTTTGCTGTTTAAACAGTGTATTATTTTGAGTTTGTAAATTATTCAAAGAGCAAATATTAACATTTGTAGACCCATGTTTATGGATTTAAGAAACAGAATGATTATTTTCCATGAATGAAATTTATGAATATATTGATTGGCAGTTTCATAGGTCCTGATTGGTCGTTCATTGTGAGACTTGGACTGGTCTGGCTACCACAGTTTTTGTGTCGACTGCTATAAGCAGGTGTGACACATAGGGATCACTTTTCCGTTGTCTTCCAGTCTGTCTGTCTGTCACAATTTTTCTGTCAACTTCAGCAGGTGACACATGTGTTCCAGAGAACACTCTGTATGAAGTATTGAATGAACAATTTGAAAAAGAGATGAAAGCAAATGGAGGGTTTATGATAAGTTCGTAATTTGGGATATTTTATATGAAAAAAGATTTTTTTTCTTCAATGTTGTGTCTCACAGATTGCAAAAATAAAGATAAAAGGGTACAAAAATGATTGACTTTCTTAAGAAAACATCACCTGTAATAAACAGGAGACTTCTTTATGAAGGCAATACTGTCACATTGACTGTAAATTCTAAAACAACAAAAACAAGAACAGTGTAAACAGTCTGTAACACCTGTTAGCTAAAGTCTCCATCATAATGCAGATATGTAAGTCTCTCTTAGATCATGCATGGATAGCTTTAACCCTTTCCCTCATAGAGGACACCATGAAAAGACCTATGCGAACAGCATAAAACCAGATCAGCCTGCGAGTAACTCGCAGGCTGATCAGGTTTTATGCTGTTCGCTGCTCCTCAGTGGTCTGGAAATGAGGATTTTGTAAATAAATTTGGTAAGGTTTAACTGTGGTTTTCTACAGGTCAGGCTTTATGTGATACCTATTGGCGTCAAAATGAGTCTATATGAGGGAAAGGGTTAAAGCAATCCCAGGTTTGAGTCTTGGTCATGTACATGTGAGGGACTACAGTGGGTGCCCATTCATTACATGGAGTTGGATAATGGTGACAATATACCTTCATCTAGTTAACCCTTTCCCTCATATACCGTATAAACGGTCAGATTAGGCGCAGCTACGTATAAGGCGCATCCTAACTTTCAGGGTAACTTATTTGAAAAAAAAAATCACTTATCGTATCGTATGCGATGAAATCTTGTTTTGAAATTTGAGCCGTCGTACATTTTGACGGACCGAAAGCTATCCGTACGTCACCGGGCTAATCATACGGTGAACCGTTTAATTTACACATGGCATAAGATTACCGTTAGACCGTTACATTAACGACGGGTAGGGTAAAGGTACACATTTTCATAACATGACATTACTCAACCGTGTCCCCACATTCTAACACTAGGGGCCATTGTCACCTGTCAAACTTCTCCCAACTAACAAACATTACGTAACAATGCCACCTGTCAAGTTTCTCCTATACATCATGAGGTCCCGTAAAATAAACTTATTTGTTTATATTGAAAATGGCTTCGATCAAGTTGTTTCAGTTTCTCACGATCATTTTATCATGAAATATACCTGTAGGATAACTAATAAGAACAAAAGCAATAATCTGGTATTGTTTATCATGGTTTCGTATAGACTTTATGTCATATTATCGTATTCATTGGCTTTCAGTATATCCATTTTCTGAGATCGTATACCGGTAATTTTCACTTCTTGGTGATCATATAAGGTGCACCTCTCTATAAACTTGAATTATCTGGAAAAAAAGTGCGCCTAATCTGCCGGTGTATACGGTAGACTCATTTTGACACACTCAATAGGTACCACATAAAGCCTGATCTGCAGAAGACCACAGTTAAACCTTACCAAATTTAATTACAAAATCCTCATTTCCAGACCACTGAGGAGCAGCGAACCGCATAAAACCTGATCTGGTTTTATGCTGTTTGCATAGGTCTTTTCATGGTGTCCTCTATGAGGGAAAGGGTTGACACTTAACCTGCTGAATTTTTCAAATGGACTTAACCAGCATCTTTTTTTGGAACTGTCCTTTATCAATTTTAGGGATAACAAGATGAAAACTTGTAGTTGGTAAGCCAACAGTAAAGAGCCAGGCCAGCCTGCACATCCATGCAGGCTGGCCTGGCTCTTTCCTGGTGGCAAAGGTTGGCACTTTTGGTTTCCAGCAGGGTAATTGATGAAAAGCAGATAGAAACTTCTCCAGAAATCTCTGTATGTATGTAGACAGTGTAATGACCTCACCTATATACCTGCATCCACTCCTCTCTGCAATTAGCATATCTCTTGTTTCAAAAGTAAGTCATGTTGGTAATTGTACATTCAGATTAATTTAGATTTTGAACATAAATATGCCAAGATATCTAAACTCTGATCCTTTCTTCATTTTCTGCTTGTTTAACCATGACTTTTCAGATGATATAGAGGGCAGTACTTTATCTGTCCTCTGTAGATGACCAAAATTAATTTCCCCACTTGTTCTAATAGATTGATGAGAAATTGACGATAGGGTATGAGAGAGCAATTTAATTGGGACACTGATTGACTTCACAAAAGCTGTTGAGTGCAGGAAATTACCTGTGCAATCAGTTTAAACCTAAGTCAGACTGGTTCCGATGGTTAAAGCATCCACCCCAGAATCTGGAAGTTGTGGATTTGATCCCTGGCTGCGACATACCAAAGTAAAAAAAACAAAATAACAGGTACTGGTATAGCTTCCTTGGTTGGCATTCAGCATGTACGGATAGTTCCAGGACTGGTTGTCATGGTGTCTGGATAATGTGACTTGGTGTGGTATCATGCCACATGTCTACAGCGTGATAGTGCAGTGTGGCAGCACTATATCTGTCTCAAGTAGACATAGTCTCCAACATGGCAAAAATACTCTCTGTGGGACCTAAACCCAAGAAACAAACCAACATATTCCTTTATTTGCATCATTTAACTGTTTTGTTAAAAGTTGTGGGAGAATTAGTTTAGTAATTGATGAAAAGCAGAGAGAATCTGTCTAAAGGAACCTTTGTGCATATAATGTATGAAGACAGTGTAATGACCTCACCAGTATACCTTTACCCACTCCCTCTGTGATTAACATACCTCAAATGTTTCTTGAGCATGTAATTGTATATCTAATCAATTAAGATTTTGAACACACATGTACCAAGATCTCTTCATTTTGATGCATTATTCATTTTCTGCTTCTTTAATCATGACCAGATTGATGTAGAGTTGTTAACATACATACAGTTCTTTATCTATCTTCTATAGATTACGTTAATTAATTGCCCCACTTGTTCCAATAGATGGATTTGGAATTTGCTAAAGGGTATAGGGCATAAGAGAGCAATTGGAAGCTAATTGACTTCACAAAAACTGTGGAGAAAATTACCTGTTCAACCAGCATAAAATAAGATCAGCCTGCATTTTTCACCTTGAGGCTGATCTGGTTTTATACTGTTTACTAATTCTGGGTTCATTTGAGGTGATCAGAGAAGGGGTCAGGGTAAAACCTGTCCATACTTAACCCTTTACCTCATGAATATATAGACCGGTCGAGTGGTTAGAGTGTCTGCCCTGGAATCTGGAGGTCGTGGGTTCGATCTCTGGCTGCTACATAACAAAGTCGTAAAAAATGGTACTGGTATGAGCTCCCTTGCTTGACGCTCAGCATATAAGGGTAGTTGCAGGACTGGTTGGGCCGGTGTCAGGATAATGTGACTGGGTGTGGTATCATGCCACATGGCCACGGCGTGATACTGAAGTGTGGCAGCACTATATCTGTCTCAAGTAGACATCATCTCCAAATAACTGAAACACTGTCAGTGGGATGTTAAACCCAGCAAACAAGCAAGCAAAGAACTTATTAGGAATTCACTCACATTACTTTCAGAACTGGAGCCATTCCATGCATTCTGCCTGAAGCCCCAAAGGCACTGGCAAATATCCTGATCTCACTATCCAAAACATTCAGACTTGACAAACTGCATCTTGACACAGTTTCTACTGTGTTGACGATGGCATGTGCCTTAAATGTAAGCAGCTTACATGCAGGATGCTTCAGTTGATTCACAAAGATGACAGTTTTGTGATTGATGTCACGGATGATTGTCTTGTCTATGAGCCTACTAATATGTTTCTCCCAGGGATAATCAATACCAACAGAATAATGTAATGACAAGCTAGCTACAAAACATTTTGGTCAAACTTGGTGCTATTTCTGAAAGTGGTGAATATCCCAAGGAACAGAAACTGTTCAGTGACCTTGTAGATGGAAGGTGATAAGCATGATTTCACTGTTTCAGCCCCCACTCTACTGTAGCATGTTTGTATCAACATTTATTTTCATGTCACAATATACATTATACACAATAGCCACACCCAGTGTTTCTTTCCTAAAATAATCACATCTATTAGATAGCTTTGCATCTGCTTGAGATAAAGTTGTTTACCTCATTAGATAAAAGAGAAAGATGACAAGTATAAATCAAACACTGTGCTTCAAACAGACATAACCCATGACAGTATGGTCCATCAAAAGGCATTGTGTGATGGTGGTCCAAACAAAGACCCCGTCATCTATGGATAATATGAATGACCAAAAGTTGTGGGTTTGAGCCTTGTTGGGTCAAATATTCTTCATGGCCTTCCCAGGCACAAAGTACTGGTCCAACCCAGGAACCGTAAATGGGGGATAAACTTAAGTTGTAAGAACTTGATTCCTAATTGATGTTTAATACATAAGTTTAATCTTATAATGTAATAGTAGATGTGCTATTTTTTCCAGATTGTATTTACAAGGGTCACACAAAACTTAGTCCAAACCATTAAACCTATGTTTTCCGTGTTGCCATTTCTGTTATAGTTATCATTACAGCAATAGGTGACATATTACAATGAGGTGATGAATAAATCTATTACGGGCTATGAAAAAAAAGATCTTTTTAATATCCCTTATATACTGACCAAATAAAAATCATAATATAAGTAAAAGACTAACATTTTCAATTTATATTTCTGAACTAATAATGTGACATATCAAAACATTTTCTCTCTTTTCAATGGTTGCTCTCATTACTATGTGCAAAGTATGGGTATGCAACAGAACTAATACAGAAATTCTGTTATGGCTGGCAGTGGCAGACCACTTTTAAATCAGACATAAACAAGTGAGGCCAAAAATAAACCAAGCTTGTTAACTCACATTCAACATTATTTTCACAAAGACTGGCTTCTGCTTCTGTTGTTGAAGGGGAGAAGACAGGCATGAAGTTGTTGAATTTCAACATTTCATACTTTTTCAATCAAAAGGGTATTTGATTTGAACCATTCAACACATTAACTCTTTACCAACCATGTGTGTCATTTTAAACTCTGGTAGACCACAGAAAAGCTATACCTAACTGAAAACATTTTTAATTAACCCTTTACTTCATAGAGACTCATTTTGATGCATTGGCAAACTGAGGCGACCCTGATCAGACAGCTCATTGTAGCTAGGGTGGTGTCCTAGAGACAGATCAAAAGTAATGAGGAGACAAATCTGTACAAGGATAGTATTCAAGAACCAAATGCATTGGTAACAAATTAAGGTGGTATCAAGGGTACAAGTATGTTGATAACAAGTGAAGGCTCTGATATCAAAGAGATAGATGCATTGGTTACAAAGCTGAGTATAAGTATCAAATATGGTATAAATGTACAATGGTTACAAACCATGCAGGGTATTATCAAGGATGGTATCAGAACAGACAAGTACATGAGTAACAAAACTTGGTATTATCAATGAGAGGGTTTCAATGGCAACAAATTAGGCAGCCATGCCTTGTGATAGATTTACCAGTCTCCCACACCCAGCTTCCTACACAGGTTGTTATTAGTTTCATCATCAGTCTTCTGCCTCATCATTGAACCAGGATGAGTCAGCTTGGGGCGTGTTTACACTCACTTGTGTGCCTATCTTTCTTCAGGAATATTAGAAATATTTTTGGCACATCTACCATAAACCCTACACTGGCACGATATAGAACTAACTGCCGATGCAGCACTTACTGACATGCCCTATACATCCCTGTACTTTGCCAAGAAGTTGGGGTTATTTTGCTTTTTTCTTGTTCTGAATATTAGTTTTACTGCTAGTAGCTTGGTAATCAAAAGAAATTTCTTACCTTTGTTATCAAGTTTTAAAAGCCATTTCCTCACCATTGATTCATTGTTTGCTTGCTGTTTAACTTCTGGCTTTTGTACATGTGGAATGGTAAAAGTTTTGAATGTTCATTTAAAATCTGATCAAAATACCATCACCTTACATGTACCCCACTTCTATGATACATTTATGAACTAATTCTAGGTTAGTTCGGCAGAGACCAATATATGTATGATGTGGAAGCAAAATAATTCAGCTAAATGTTTTATTGAACTGTAGAATTAACCCTTTACCTCATGTGGATGTGTTTTGTTGTCAAGGCAAACATAACAGACCCTTCTTCCAGGGGCAATTATCACAACCTTACCTTGCTCAAAGTACTTGTCCAACCCAGGAAGAGTAATTGAGAAGTTTTAAGTTGTAAGAGCTTGTTACCCAGTTGATGTTAAATAAGAAACAAAGCCTCATGTTTATGTAATTAGGGAGCTACTAATACATGTAGAACTTTTATTTCAAGTTTCAGGTATATAATAATGCAGTATGCAATATCTGTCGATTAATATATCTCTGGACTCAATTAGCTATCAGTTGCCAGATGTAGGAGCTTCACTTATGCAACAGACGATTGCACCAGACAGCTGTATATTATTTATATCAATTAGCTTTCTCTGTATTGCTCACATAGGCTATTCTACACTACACCATTGCGGGGTGGGGGAAGAAAAAAAAATAAAGGTTTTTTCTCCAATTTTACAGTGATTGACTTTGTCATGTAAAGATTAATGATGATTAGCATTTTGCATAATAACTGGCTAGTCTGTGAGTTTCTCCTAACTGCTTAAGGTAAATACCATTTGCAAAGGTCATTTTGTCTATAACTCTCACCCAGTAAAGGATTATCACAGTTTTACCATGACTGATGACTGTTTCTGTGCTTCTAAAAGTTTCCAGTGAATCTCCACAATACTTGCCAGTGGAATACAGTAAGATGGTTTGTCAGAAATAGAAATGGAATTTCTTTCTCAAATAGATCTCTATAGGCTGTTCATGTCATTTTGTAATGTCCTCTGACAGTTTTATCAACAGCTTGAGAATCCTTGATTTTTTTTCCCAACTTCATTTTGTTACTTTCATAAAAGTCATTATGGCCATTATCATTACTAACAAATAATAATATAATAATAAAATAAATAAAAGCAGCATTTTCAGTTTCTACCTCTACTCTTCCTCTCTCACCTTTACTATCACCATCCAACCCCACGACTACAATACCATCACCACCAACAACAGCAGCCGCTACTTTTATTCCTCCTCTCTGTCCCCACCTGTTGCTGATGGCCCCCCTTCAGACTACAGGTATGTTCTGCTGGTGGTTGTATGGAAGCTGGTTCACCTGTAGGTGCGATACAAACCCCCTTCTCAAATTTTTACACAACTCAAAGAGTTTTTTGTCATAACCAAGGAGCAAAAATTCCCGCACAGCAGCAGGAGTTGTCAAACAGCATCCTTTGTGAACTGCCTGATATCGCACATGAACCGGAAAATTGTTGGAACAGACGAAATAGTCCTCCCACAGTTACTCCCCTTTATAGTCGTCAGTGGGAGATGATGAATATCAGGTCTGGTATTTAGTGCGACAACCTGATTCTGATGAGAGCAGCAAATTTTTTATTTGTCATTATGTTTGGCATCAGATTGTGTGTTCTACATCAGCTGCTAGGATTGTCCTAATCTAATTTTGAAAAGCAATTTTTTTTATTCTTAGTTGTTGCATCATGTCACTCTCTGACCTGTCCTACACCCACATTGCATGAAGACAAGGTGGGATGCAAGGTATTTATTCATTTTTCTTCATAGTGGCGCACTAGTTGTTATCCCTTATTAAAGTTTAGAAGAACATGTGAGTCAGGGCTTTTTTTCTCCTTTATCAGGGCCATTCATAGGTGCCTTCCCCTCTGATTTTTTTTAAATTCATGCAGATTTCCCCAAATTTGCATCCTACTCCAGGATGTCCACATGTCTATGGCGTGATACTGCAGTGTGGCAGCACTATATCTGTCTCAAGTAGACATCATCTCCAAATGACTGAAATACTGTCAGTGGGACATTAAACCCAACAAAGTATACATTGATAAGTTTATCAACATTTCTATAGTAATTATCAATCTTTACGGGGAAAAATCTTTTCTTTTTTTTCCTTTTTTTTTCTCTCGCCAAATTGAACAAATTTCTTTTCTGTAGAATTATTTGGGAATTTTACATTCAAATTGAAAAAATTTATACTTTTTTGCATTGGGAATATAATCAATACCTGCTAGAAAAACAGCTTGGGGTTGGTGGAAGGGGAAGACTCACACTTCTATAGCCTATTCAAATGCCTTTATATCTAAGGTTTACAATAAATTCTCCCAGGATGACAGATCTTTATAACACATGTAATGTGGCTCATTAGATAAGCCTGTTTCTTGGAAGAACCCATCAAACTGCAGTTCTCTTATCTGATATGCAGTATCGGATTGTACAATATCTTCCAAACATTTCATGCAACTGAGCTGGGCGATTGAAATATCAAGACTTGTTATACCTGAGTACAGGTGTGTTATGAAATATATTTGATTACATCAACAATTATCAAGTGAATGAAATGATTATATTACTTGCTTTGCTCAGTTCATAACAAAATTTTAAGCTTTGGGGATTTTTTTTTCTTGAGTATTCTCCTGTAGTAAAAAATAAATATATCATGAATTTAGTGTTACTGGGGAGATGGTTTTCAATGAGAGGGAGACTTGCAAGAAATATTGAGATACAGTATATTTCTTCAAGTAACTTAGGGAAAGAGAAAATCTCTGTCAGATGGCAAGACTTGTTATTAGAGAGGGAGAGAGATGTTGATGTTTTTTATCTGTTGTAAAAACTGTGATGTTCACACCACTATGCACATTCTCTCTCATGAATCTAGATCATGATAAAAAGGAACGGGGCAATTTCTGAAATGTTAATGGAGCACCGGTGCATGGAACAAACTGGTGTTTATATTGTTTTGACTGCAAGATTGCCATGGCAACTGATTGGAGAATAATAGAGATGATAGAATAATAATACATGACATGAATGTCAGAGACTGATGTAGTATTTACAGTAGACTGACACACTGAGCGGAGTCAAAGTCCCGGCACATGCATGACGTACATGGCCATCCAGGAATTGGCACCCCATACATTTTGTTTTTGTGTATGTAAATGTAGATAAGTTATGTTGGCCCACAATTGTCGGACACAGTGTGTGTATTTTTCTGCATGTTAATGCCTGATGCTGTATGGTTTGTTTTGGAACAATCTGCTCTGCAATTCTCATACATACTAGATTGGAAGTATCTTATCAAAATCAGGAGATGATTTGAAAGTTTTGTTGAAGTTACAAGCACCACAGCAGGTTTCCTATCTATTGTTAACAGACAAAACTTGGCTGTGATTTTGTTTGTGTTGAAAATGTATATTGCATATCCATGTAACCTGTTTAGGTATTTTGTGCAGACAATGTCGGAATAAATAGTGTGCTCTTTGCTAATGTGTTGTGTATGGTATTTACTGTGTGCTTATACAATTGTCTCAGTGCAGAATTTATCTCTGTGATATGTAATCAACTGTAAAGAAATAAACCGTGGATGATAATTTATTAATTTGTAAAGTCTGAAATTGGAGCAGAAAAAATGGAGCTTATGTTACATGGAGATTTAAAAAGGTTTTGTTCGCTTGAGTAACAGGGTTTGACATGTAGTGGCCTTGATTTATCTAAGGTGTTTGTAAAGTTAAATGTGTTTTACAGGACAGGGAAGGAAACAGGAGATAAATAAAGTGATTGATCAATATGCGAAAAAAAGGAATTTTAATCCATGTGTAAAATTTGAAGCATGACTTTTTAAAAAGTACTCAAATTTCAGTGTGAACCAAGTTTTGGATGTGGGCTTTGGATGTAGATTTTTTTTTCTGTGGAAATACAAAATCTGCTCAGTATGGATGATTTGACATATTATCCATATAAGGTAATGGGTAGTCTTTATGGCTTAACATGGCAGTATGACTGTGTGTGTATTTGTGACATTATTATTGTATGGAAGTACTTCTAATTTATGGCAGTAGGACTGCTGTTTTAAATCTTTATCTGTACCTGATTCTGTCTGTGAACACTTATTGATTGACCAATCACAGGAATATTATAGAGGAAACCATGAAAAGACCTATGCGAACAACATAAAACCAGATCAGCCTGCGAGTAACTCGCAGGCTGATCAGGTTTTATGCTGTTCACTGCTCCTCAGTGGTCTGGAAATGAGGATTTTGTAATTAAATTTGGTAAGGTTTAACTGTGGTTTTCTGCAGATCAGGCTATACGTGGTACCTATTGAGTGCGTCAAAATGAGTCTATATGAGGGAAAGGGTTAAACATTCCTATTTACACTATAAATACAACGTAAAACAAGATAAGATTATAACCACAACCCAAGGATTGGTCAGGGCTGTCTGTGTAAAAGAATTAATTAAAACTAAGATGCAAATGGAAGAATTTAACCCTTTCCCTCATATAGACTCAGTTTGACGCACTCAATAGGTACCACATAAAGCCTGATCTGCAGAAAACCACAGTTAAACCTTACCAAATTTAATTACAAAATCCTCATTTCCAGACCACTGAGGAGCAGCGAACAGCAGCTGTTCGCATAGGTCTTTTCATGGTTTCCTCTATGAGGGAAAGGGTTAAATAGTGCAAATCAGATAAATACAAGTAAATCTTGCATTAATGCATCAAAGGTGTGATTTGTGATATTGTAATAATAGTTTATGTTTGTTTTCTTGTTGTATTTTGGGTCCTTTTCAACCTGGTATCAGAGCCTTTCAGTGATTTACTGTCTAGTCAGGTTTAATATTGTAAAATTGTTACCAGTATACATTCGAGGGGTGAGTGCGAAACTAGGCTAAGTGATTATACATAACTTATATATACAGTATATATGTAATTAGCCTAGTTTTGCTCTCACCCCTCGAGTCATGTCTTTTACTAATAAGTTGTTTGCAAGCTGATCTGGTTTTAGTTGACTGTATGGTTGTGTATGTTTGTTACAGAGCACCAGTAGGTTCAACAGATATGGGTCGGCCTCGGACGTCCCCAGCCACCTGTCCACCCGCCCCAGTTCCTACACAGAGTATTCACGATCAACGCCCTCCCTAGAGAAAGATTACAAAAAGGTAAGGGGAATTGTACACACTGAATAGATATATAAATAGATATGGTAATAACATTCTCAGGCACAAAGTACTAGTCCAATGATTGAAATTTGCATTAAGTTGAAAAAAAAAAAGATGATAATAACATTTAACCCTTTACTTTAATAGACACATTTTGACGTATTGGCAGACATAGCAGACCCAGATCAGACAGTTGTTGGAGCTGTCTGATCAGGGTCTGCTGTTTGCTCATACGATATTGTAGCTCAGTTTCTACACAGTCCATGTGGCAAAGAAAAAATCATGATGTCATATACCATTTTAACTTCAGTTAATTAATATTCATCAAGTCATAAATTTGTACATGAACATTCATGAGGTAAAGGGTTAACTTGTATAATGATAATAATAGAAAAGTAAGCCTATCAAATGATGGGTATAGGATTCTGCTTCTGTATCATGTCCTCATATGACAGCTATTGTATATTTGTTATTCTTATGCCACAGCTTTATGAAGAGGAGAAGTTAGAAAAGGAGAGGTTGAAGCGTGACTTGGAGCAGACTAAACGTGAACTGCGGGACGCCAAGTCCGAACTGGACCGACAGATGAAGAGGCAGGAGGCTAACCGCGTCTCCGACACAAACGATAAACGGGTAAACTTCCACTTTTTCTACTCTGAAACAAACAATAAATGAGTAAACTTTTAATTTCTCTACTTCAACACAAACAATAAATGGATAAACTTTCACTTTCTGTACTTTGGCAGTCATTGGTGGTGTTTGTCACACTGACTCTGTTTACCATAGCTTTATATGTTATTGGACCAACTGAATCTACAAAGTAGACATTATTACTGATTATTTGAAGCAGGGAATTTACCATTTGCTAGTAACTGATCTTTGCCTTTCATCTGATATATTTGGTATTTACTCCCTACCTCATATAGACTTGTTTTGATGCCTCAACGAAGCAGACTAAGATCAAATAGCTTTTGAAAGGGCTTGCACTGTTTGCACATACAATATTGTAGCTCCTATTTTCTCCATTGTTTCTTACACAATTTTATGGTCATTAAATTAATATACAACAGGTTTTATGATTGTATATGATTAAAAGCAAAGCCAAATGTCACATTGACTAAAATCTTCATCAGTCCTGTATGAAATATCTTGTGTTGTTGCCGGTTGTGTTAATCATGTGACTAATGTTTACAGGAAAGACGGGCATTAGAACGTAAATTATCGGAGCTTGAAGAAGAAATCAAGGTACTGTATAAACAGGGACCAGTATCTATATTACTGTTTCACTGTTTTTATACGCCGCCAGAGGCGGTCGTATATTGGCATCATCTTCTCCGTCTGTCCGTCCGTCCGTACGTACGTACGTCCGTCCGTACGT
>CM037779.1:24318032-24368032 GCA_021229015.1 Solen grandis | reverse complement strand
ACGTCCGTCCGTACGTACGTCCGTACGTCCATATCTTGTGAACGCAACTCCTCCTACGTTTCTGAATGAATCTTTTCAAAACTTGGTCAATGTCATTACTATAATGGGTAGATGTGCATGAAGTGGCGATTTTCCGGTTCATTGATTTTTACAAGATTTGTGTCCCTTTGAAACTTAGTCTCTGTAGCTGAATGATATTGCAGCCTTGTGAATGCAACTCCTCCTACATTTCTGAATGAATCTTTTCAAAACTTGGTCAGTGTCATTACTATAATGGGTAGATGTGCATGAAGTGGCGATTTTCCGGTTCATTGATTTTTACATGATTTGTGTCCCTTTGAAACTTAGTCTCTGTAGTTGAATGATATTGCAGCCTTGTGAATGCAACTCCTCCTACATTTCTGAATGAATCTTTTCAAAACTTGGTCAATATCATTACTATAATGGGTAGATGTGCATGAAGTGGTGATTTTATGGTTCATTGATTTTTACATGATTTGTGTCCCTTGAAACTTAGTCTCTGTAGCTGTTTGATATTGCAGCCTTGTGAACGTAACTCCTCCTACATTTCTGAATGAATCTTTTCAAAACTTGGTCAATATCATTACTATAATGGGTAGATGTGCATGAAGTGGTGATTTTCCGGTTCATTAATTTTTACAAGGTTTGTGTCCCTTGAAACTTAGTCTCTGTAGCTGAATGATATTGCAGCCTTGTGAACGCAACTCCTCCTACATTTCTGAATGAATTGGCGATTTTATGGTTCATTGATTTTTACAAGATTTGTGTACCTTGAAACTTAGTCTCTGTAGCTGATTGATATTGCAGCCTTGTGAACGCAACTCCTCCTACATTTCTGAATGAATCTTTTCAAAACTTGGTCAATATCATTACTATAATGGGTAGATGTGCATGAAGTGGTGATTTTCCGGTACATTAATTTTTGCAAGATTTGTGTCCCCTGAAACTTAGTCTTTTTAGCTAATTGATATTTCAGCTTTGGGAATGCAATTTCTTGTATGTTTCTGACCTAATCTTTTGAAAACTTGGGCAATGTCATTACTATACTGGGTAGATATGCATAAAGCAGGGGCTTTGATGTTCATCAATATTTGCAATAGTTATGCCTTTCTAAACATGGTCTCTTTAAAACACAACTCAAGTTTCTAAACAGGTAAAAGTGCATAAGGCAAGGATTTTCTGGTACAGTGATTTTTGCAAGAGTTATGGGGAGAAAGAAAAAAGGATTCAAATTGATACTGCTATTTGACCTACTGTCATATTGGAAGCATTTTTAGGGTTCTATCTCTGTTCAGCTAAATTAATTGGTCTTACAGACTTCATTATGAGGTTATGCTTACAGAAATGTTAAAAGCAATAATTAAAAGACCCCTCTTGGTCTTTATATTTTGTGGCGGCGTATATTGTGGCATCACTGGCACTCTTGTTTATGTTTGCATTAAGTTGATGTCAACTTGGACCGGCTTGGAGCACAAATGATGTCTGATGTGGCAGAGCAGCTTTTGTTCTAGTTTTTCGTTTTCACTATTGATACTGTAGTATCAGTTATTTTCGCGCAGTCTAAATTTCGCGCTACCCTCTCTAAAAACCATTTGCGCGGTGCTAAATTCGCGCATTTCCCATTTCAAAAAAAAAAAAAAAAAAAGTATAAAAAATAAATATGAATAAATAAAAAAATATCCATTTCGTTCTGAATGACTGATTTTGTGCCCCGGGTATCGAATGCTAATTAATTACCGACTGATATGTTTGCCCTACCCTCCCCCCAGGTAAGTGACGTCATAGGGGTGGGTTACTGATAAGGGTTACTGGTAAGTTGTTAATTAGCACCGTCTCCTAATTGCTGGGGCCAAACTGCCGAAAGATGGCATTTCCTTTGTTATCGACTGCAGCACTTCCGGTGATCAGACAATCTATTCTCCGGGACATTTTTGTTTTACAGGTCTCACTTTGATTGTTGTATAAACAAACTGTCAATCTAGAAGGTGGGGACATGTCAGAACACACGATCTGCCATCATACAGTTAGTAGTAATGTTTGTTCGAAATCTGTGTGATGAATTTATGCATAAAGGTCAGTGCCTGAATAATGACTCGGCAAAAATGAGTTAACATCACGCAAGCGTAAATTTCATGCACCGGTTCAAAACCGGTAAAAGGTAAGTTAGAATATACAAAAAAATCTTATTTTAAAAAGAATAACACAGATTATTGATTTGATATTAGTCTCAAATAGAACACGAGTGTAAAACCCTTGGGAAACTGTTGGTTTTATTGATCTAAGATGGTACTGATTATAAAACAACGCATGAAATTTAGTTGTCAAAATCGGTGTCAATCAAAAAAATACCATATATATTCTTTGATTATACAGACTTAATATCGCGCGGTCCTAAATTCGCGGAAGGCCCATTGCGCGAAAATCGCGAAAATTAGACCAGCGCGAACAATACTGATACTACAGTAATGGAAAATACAGAATTCAGGTGTTGGGTGGTAATTGACATTATGCCAAACTCTGTGTATCCCCCACCCCAAATGTTTATCATGATTTTTAGCTCACCTGAGCACGTGTGCTCAGGATGAGCTTTTAGGATCGATGAATGTCCGTCCGTCCGTCCGTCGTCCGTCGTCCACAATTTGTTCGTTTGCACTCTAGCATCTTCATTTTATGAGCAATTATCTTCAAACTTTAAAACAATGTTTATAACCATAAAATCTCGGCCAAGTTCGATTATGGCTGATATCGGAACATTAGGTCAGGAGTTATGCCCCTTTTAAAATTCAAAAAAGCCAGATTTCACATTGTTTGCACTCTAGCATCTTCATTTCATGAGCAATTATCTTCAAACTTTATATCAATGTTTATGACCGTAAGGTCTCAATTGAGTTCGATTATGGCTGAGATTCATCAATTAGGTCAGGAGTTATGCCCCTTTTAATATTCAAAAAATGCCATATTTCACTTTGTTTACACTCTAGCATCTTCATCTTTTGAGCAATCATCTTCAAACTTTATGGCAATGCTTATGACCATAATGTCTTGATTGAGTTTGATTATGACTGAGATCAGTTGCTTAGGTCAGGAGTTAAGCCCCTTTTAATATAAAAAAATGCCAGATTTCACGTTGTTTACACTCTAGCATCTTCATCTTTTTAGCAATCATCTTCAAACTTTATTACAATGTTTATGACCATAAGGTCTCGATTGAGTTCGATTAATGCTGAGATCCGTCAATTAGTTCAGAAGTTATGCCCCTTTTAATATAAAAAAAGCCAATTTCACTTGTTTCACTCTAGCATCTTCCTTTTTTTAGCAATCATCTTCAAACTTTATGACAATGCTTAATGACCATAAGATCTCGATTGAGTTCGATTATGGCTTAGATCCGTCAATTAGGTCAGGAGTTCAGGAGTTATGCCCCTTTTAATATAAAAAAAGCCATATTTCACGTTGTTTGCACTCTAGCATCTTCCTTTTTTTAGCAATCATCTTCAAACTTTATGACATTGTTAATGACCATAATCTCACAATCGGGTTCAATTATAACTGATATTGACCTGTAAATTTAGGAGTTATGCCCATTTCACCATAAAAAAAAGCCAGATTTCACTTTTACACTCAAGCATCTTTATTTCTTAAGCAATCATCTTTCTCAGGTGAGCGACCAAGGGCCATCTTGGCCCTCTTGTTTAATAAAGGAAACTGAAAAGCAAGGTCCATATGCATTTGCTTTTCTATGACATGTACAGCATTTCATTGGTTAACAGTTAAGTAGATATAATTTGAGACAGTCTGGCGTAATGTTAATTAGGTCAATTTCTCCTTAAAGAAATAAAGAATATTTTGGTTTTAAAGGATTTTAATAGAAATTAGCTTTCCTTTCTATAAAATAATAATTGAACATTAGACATTGAAAACAAAATCAATTAAGGTTGTTTGTAAGGTTTTAAGATATGACATAGACATATCACATTGTGGTTATACACTGATGCTGATTTTCCATACATCATTGCCCTGACAGGCAGCCTAAGTGCAGCGTTGTTGTTGCTTGTGATTTTACCATTGACCCGACAGTATTTCAGTCATATAAGGGAATTTCAGCTAATTACCTGAACAGGAAGACCCACAGAGACACCCAGGTAGAGCCATCAGCCTTCCTAAAGTCAGCTGGAAAGTTTTCTCACATGGAAATCTTAAGTGATCAGACCGAGACTCAAACCTGTAGCACTGAGAGTCTGAGATTGTCATTGTGATTAAGAATCACATTCCTGGCTCCGTGTTCTTGAAAAAAAAAATTGCACTTAAATATGATTTTCATACTCAAGACTAAAACTATGTCCAATATTTTCAACAGGGATTTGTGTACAATACTCAAATTTTGAGCCAGGGATCGTGATTTAATATTTTCGAGAGCACGGGTCACAACATCTCCATTATGTTTTCATAGAGTATGTCATTTCCATTGCTTACACATTTACAATGTAAAAATTTGCAACTGGAAAGGAATGCAGTGCTAGAGGAGGGTGGGAGAAAGAGAAATAAAAAGAACCCTCTGTCACTAACATGTGCACATATATTACAGCTAATGGACAGGTTAAGGTCGGAAAACGCAAAACTTAAGGAGGAAAATCGAGCACTTACGAGAGTGGTTGCCAAACTTTCTAAATAGGTAAACCGTGAACATCATGTTGCGGCCTTGTTTTGATTCCGTTACTGCTAACTGAGAATGATTATTTTGACATCTGTGTCGACTCTGTATTCTGTTCTGTCAACTCACAATCAACATGGAGATAGCCATTGATGATTGATCCAGGGACTTTTCCAGGTTTTTTTTTTTTTTTTTTTTTTTTTATAAATATAACCCCTGCTTCGCAAAGTGAAGTGAGGGCCTTAAAAGAAATTACGCATATTGTACCATTGTGTTCCATCTTGCCCCGCATTACTTTAAAAGTTCAATCATTTTTATTTTTTTTCCGTCTTCAAAATTTGTGTCTTATTAGTGAAGCATGGGTATTAATCACCATTAGTGATAGGTTTGCTCTAGTTATAATTCAGGTTGATTTTGGTCAAAATTTTCTGTTAAACTGTCACAGTTCATTTGTTGTTGTTTTTTCAATATTTTTCTTGACAGAAGACAGAAGTATATTCTTTTCACAATATTTGTTCATATTTGCGTGATAAATATTAATTTTGTCAAATTGAAACTTTCTCGTCTATAGTTAAACTTCATGTGTTAAACCCTTACAATGCTGTGGGCACTTGTGATTGCCTTTGCAACCAGTGCAAACCAAGATCAGCCAGCACATCCATGCAGTCTGATCATGATCTGCACTGTTCGCTAGACAGTCAATAAATTTTCTACAAGCCCCCCTATAAACAACTAATGATACAGTCCAAAATGAAGAAAGGTCAAGTCCAATTAAGAAATTTAGCATGGTAAGGGTTGAATTCAATTGTTGACATCATCATCATAATTATGAGATTGACATTACATCTCCAGCATTGGCTGTTAGTCATCTGATTGTTAATAATATGCTGATACACTTTTGAGGTACATCATCATCCACAACATCAACATTCATGCATCAGGTCATGCATTGGATGGAAATTTTACCCCTGTGTTTTCTTAAAGATATGAAATAAACTTAAGTTTGAATTTCACACTTGATCTTTTATCTGAAATACTTCTGTTATGGATTTTAGCATGATTTTTGAGTTGAACAAGAATTTTATGAACAGGGTGCCGTATTTAAGTATTCTCAAAACAGGAATCCTTCACATGGCCGCTTACAGAGAGCTTTCATATTCCACTCTTTAGACGCAGCCTTCTGTTTCATTTTGCTGCACAGGGCTTATCAGCATGTTGGCTGGGTGATGCACATTCCTCATGAATTCAGCACCATCATTATTTAGAATAAAATAAAATAACAACAATTTCAATTGTAGATAAGCAGTGAATCAGCACAGCTCTGTTTTTTGATATCCTATCTCAGAAAGATTCAAATCAAACCATTATTGTCCCTTTTTCACAGTCTCGTATAGGTTTCAGAAAAATATTCAAGATTACTGAATTTGAACAACAGAGAAATAGATATATAATTTTATATTTATATCATTTCCCACCTTTGACCTCAGTTTGGATCAGAAACTAGTTCAGATAAGAGGACCGAAGGTTAAGTAAAAAATATGGCAATTTCCAATAATTTTATTTCCACTCTGGATGAATTAACTAAAGTTTCTGCTTGATCATCATTTGGACCTATCTTCATGGTCGATTGTCTCCCTTGACTCTTGCTCTGTCATGAAATTATGTATACTTTGTTATTTCGATTATATATTATTGTTTCCATAGTAACTGCATGAGCTCAGACTGTACATAGGTTGATAGATCTTTTTTTTTTTATCTTTTTTTTTTATTTGTCAGATGTAGACATGAGAGCAGTCTATTTATTTCGGCATGGTCATTTTTTTGTCTCACTTGCACAGCATGATTTCTGTAGCGACACGTAATCTTTTGTTGTTTTTTTTATTTATTTAAGTACACTAATGAAAGTCAAGATACAAGAAGTATTGCTATAGCTTGATGTATTTATTGGTCTGTACTCAGGTAAAAAAAATCCTTAGAGCCACATTCAATGTTATATTTATTCGCCATGCTTATTTGTAAATTTCTCCTTCTATACCTTCTGTTACTTTAAGAAAGACTTCAGTATTCATATTATTTTATCAGTCCATGTAAAACTTCCATTGTAAATGTTATTCACAGTAAATTTTCTATGTAAATGTTTTCATTCAATGAAAGTTTCCATGATATAGCATATATAAGTGTTACCATCAGCATGAAGGTTTCATGGTAAAAATATCGGTCAATACATAATAAGTACTAGTAGGGTGACATAAAGGAATGCCAACACACAGTATCCTAGTACTTTATTTAACAGTTAGAACAAGCGAAGCACTTCAAGTGGTCTATATATACACGTCGTACACCGTGTTAAGAGGGAACACTCTTATCTAGGCCCTATATTTGTTACAGTCCCATCAATACAGCACATAGTGGGGGGACGGAATGCATAACTGTTCCATCTCCTTCTTTTTCTTAACGCACTTTGAGTAGTTTTGCGGTCAGCCCTGGATATATGTTTCTGATGTAGCCTGATCAATTGAGAGTCAATGGTACAACTACTGTAGTGGTTTGTTTGATCTGTATACAGTAATACATGACTATAGGTGCCATTTAATGTGCCACAATTCCTGTATATTATGGTTTTAATTTTCTGCTGCAGTAAGCCATATTGCACTTCTTACGGGTGTAGGACAAAAGCCCACTAGGACATAAGCCCACTAGGACAAAAGCCCATAGGACATAAGCCCACTAGGACATAACCCCACTAGGACATAAGCCCATTAGGACATAAGCCCACTTTTAATAATAATTCAGTATATAATTAAACATTTAAAGTTTTTAGAGATATTAATCATCTCTCTCTCTCTCTCTCTCTCTATCTCTCTCTCACGGAAATGCAAGAAGGCAGATATAATTATAAATGTTTAATAATTCCAGTAGTATTAACACTAATGAGCACATATATAGTTTTGCACATGATAATGGAGCACATGCTGAAGGCAGGTGTAATTATAAATATTTAATAATTCCAATAATATTAACACTAATAGGCACATTGTTTTGCACATGGAAAAGGATGAAGACAATTATGATAACTTACCTCTAAATCAGTGACCGCTGCTCCAGAGCATGTGTATGCACGTCTCTGTGAGCATTCCCATCGCATTGTAGTTGCACCAACATACTTCTTCGTATACATAAATCCCTCAAAACAGAGCTTTACACCACCTTTCCTATTCTTAATAATCTCCATTACTTCAAGTTACAAAATTGAATAAAGAGGTCATAATTTTGGTAGAATATATATAAAACACTTGATACATGAGTAATACAAACTGAACAAAGTTTGCCTCAGTTTGGCTGCATACATACTTTGATGCTGCAACCTTCTTAAATGATCAATTGTAAAACAAATATGCAATAATTACAAATAATTACTACATCATTATCGAAATTGCACAACAAAATAAAACAAACAAGGCAAAGACAACAAGATTAAAGAATAGAGGTGTGATATATGAAGACTTTAAAGAGATTAGGTGTGAACTCCTTAATAATTGTATTTAATTGTGTTAAGAAGTTCTTTATATTAATATTCTTATATCCCTTTTTTTCTTCCCATAATTAAGTTTACAAAAAAAAAAAAAAAGTGGGCTTTTGTCCCCCTTGTCAAAAATAGGTGTGGGGTTTTGTCCTATGGGCTTTTGTCCTATGGGCTTATGTCCTAGTGGGCTTTTGTCCTAGTGGGCTTTTGTCCGTACCCCACTTCTTACACACCTTTTCAAAAAATAAAAACCATGTTTCTAAATAATCAGCTGCCATAGTAAAAAGAAGACCTCAATTCGAATTTGAATTGACAGTAAGGCATCTTGCTTCAGTACCTTAGCAATTTGTCTCAGAATTATTTGCTTTTCGTTGCCTTAAAGAAAGAATAGCGTGTTTGTCACCTTATAGTTTATTTCAGCATTTGACATAATTGTAAAACAGATCTTCGTATGAATCTAGGTATCAGTCAAAATTTATCAAAGTGGGGTGGGGGGGCATCCAATGAATTCTAGACATACTTTATTTGTATACCTTGAGCTTGTACTGTCAGTCCATGCAGTCAATGTCCATGCAGTCAATGAGATGTTACCAGAAGTCAGACTCTCTTTCTGAACTGTGAGCAACTTAAGCAGTAACATTGAGCCAGTATACTAGGTTCTCTCAGCCTTTTATATCAATATTGTACCTGCATTGCTGATGCTATATTGTTGAGCTTTTTATTATTTTAATTTTTGTTTCTTCAGTTTCACACATGTAATCATATCACATATATAATGACGGAATTGTTTCACTCTGTTGGTATAGCGCAAGGATAAATGATGCCAATTGCAAACGTATTTGTTTTATCAATTTGTCATATTTTGCAAAAATGTTCACTTAGCTGTTTATATGACTGTTTTTTTTCCCCCAGATTTCATTGTTTGCCTTATAGTATGAAATGTTTTCTCAAAGATCATAGAATTTGAAGCATCATGCAAATATAAAAAGATATTCAAAATGAAGCCATGTTCTAAGACTTTTGATCATGATGAAGATGAAGACATTAATTTACCATGAATCAACCATTTTAAGGTTTCATCTTAAGGTTAAAAAAATAAGTATACCATCACCTACTTTATGTGATTTGCAAAATATTAGAATGATAAAAGAAATAAAAGGAAAAAATTTTAAAAAAAAGGTTTGTTGAGCACTTATATTGTGAGCCATATATATATGCTGAATGAGATTTATTCTCAACATATATGCCCATATGTGTTATATGCTGTGTGTATGTCTAACGATATATCTTGTGTATATACAGCAAGCATGTAAGCTGTCCAGCATACACTGTATATGTTATCCCTTTCCCTCATATAGACTCATTTTGATGCACTCAATAGGTACCACATAAAGCCTGATCTGCAAAAAAACACAGTTAAACCTTACCAAATTTAATTATAAAGTCCTCATTTCCAGACCACTGAGGAGCAGCGAACAGCATAAAACCTGATCAGCTTGTGAGTTACTCGCAGGCTGATCTGGTTTTATGCTGTTAGCATAGGTCTTTTCATGGTTTCCTCTATGAGGGAAAGGGTTATACAAGGTCTGCACAAGCAATTATTCGTAATAAGATTAATGTACTGCAATCTGTTAATTCTTACATACTGTGGATACTTTCACAAGTGTGTATACTTGTGACTTTGACATTCAGGTGGCCTTTTATGTAAGGTCGAGGACAGAGATGTATTGATTATAAGATGTAAAACAGTTACCAGTCAAAACGGACCCAAGTAAAAATGGACCCAAGTTGAACGGTGCCAAATTGGTCAAACCCAAAAAAAAATGGTCAAAACGGTGCCACTTTGGTTAAAGCCGACCCCATGTAAAATTTAATGTATAATATTGTATAATATTTAAAGGATGATTAGTTAAGTACTTCGAAGTGAACAGAATTATCAATGAAACTGTTTTAAATTCACCTTAAAAATGAGAGATATGAAGGGTTAACTGGCTAATTTAAATTATAAAAAATAACACTCCTGGTGTCAGTTAATCTATAAATATTTATCGAAAATAAATGTAAGAAATTCTTATTATATAAATAACCTTTCTATTTGTACAGACACTAGTACCAACTCACACATTTGATTTTTCACACTTCAAATAAATATCGTCTTGCCTTAAACACGTTCTTTAATCAAATTACTTGATTGTTCACACGTTCGTACCCACTCATTCTTAATGTCACATTTCATTAAACACGTTCCTTTAATCAATTTATCTGATTGTTCACACGTTCATTACCATACATTTATAATGGGGCCGTTTTGACCAATCTTCTCACCCAGTTGGGGCCGTTTTGACCAATTTGGCACCGTTTTAACTTGGGTCAGTTTTTACTTGGGTCCATTTTGACTGGATACCTGTAAAACAGTTTCTAGAATATCATCTGTAAGTAAACTAGCAAATTAATGTTCATTAGATTCAAGCATATCAAAATACCAGCAGACAGTCTGTTTTGCAATTTGTTCATTTCCACAAATTATTATTGATTCATTAATGATAGATGATTCATTTTGACAGCCATGCAGTCATAAAAAAGAAATCAGTATAAAGGCAATTGTTAGTCATACAGTAAGCAAAGATCATTTGTTTAAATAGTTTGTCTGCAAATTATCATATAACCATCGTGTCATGTGTCATTTTTTTCAAACAATGATGTGTCACAAATATTTTCATATGACACATCAGGGTCTCTTTAATACTGTATATATAGAGACCCTGGACACATTTATACTACATCAAAGCCGTAAATCATAACTGTCGATAAGTGTGTAAATTTATTAAGATATTCTAATGATATTTAACATGTGTTTATTTTCAAGGTAACCAGGTTTAACTTATAATATTTTGTATGTTTGAATGATTGATATTGACTCTACTTCAGTGAGAAAAAAATATGTTTCTTAGTTACTGTGTATGAGGTAGTGTTACTAAGCAACTGTTAATGAAACAGTGTTACTTAGCAACCATGTATAAAAGTTTGTCACTAAGCAACTCTTGTTATGCCTGTCAAAGCAAGGCTGTGTAACGCAGATGTACTAGAAGGCTTGGCAATCACTGTGTTGTTCTCGATGTTGTCTTGTTTCTCATATCTCCGCTACTGACTGAGGACTACTAACTATACAGTGTCTACTAATGTAGCAGATCCCGGCATCTTATTCTGATGACAAGTGTTCTATCTTTATAGGAAAGTAAGTCGTTGCAAGCCGCAAGCCAGGAACCAGTGTAGTAATTATTTCTGTAATGATGACTCCTATACTGTTTTACAAAATTTGTTTATGATTCAGTTTCTCACATTTATTTTAGGTAGAAAAATCAATATAATTATTTGTTATCCTGTATTTATATACCATATTTATGTACTTAAAAACATGGGGTGTTATAATTTTTTTCTACATATTTTCCTTTCAGAAAATGGATCAACTTAAAGAAGATAACAGGCGATTACGGGAAGAAAATGGCGCTCTGATACGAGTTATAAGCAAGCTTTCGAAATAGGCATGAAAGGATGTAAAGTATTTCATACAGTAATACTGAATCAGTCCCTGCCAGTGTCAACTGTAGTCATTTTGGTTGGATTCACTCCAGTGCATTGTTCACAGAAGCCTTCATCTACAGAACGTACAGCATCATCATTGAACATATGGTCCGAAATGACACACCCTCATTTCCTCACACTCATGGATGATGACTCCATAACTAATTTGTGCGTGAGAGTTTACTGCCATGTTTTAACTTTTTGGACCAGGTATGTGTTTCTGAATGATGGTGAGAGAGATGGTGTTGCTGAATCTGTAAGTGACATGTACGGGTGAATTCAGTCAAGATGCTGTGGTTGCTATGGTGCCTGACAAATCGATACATTGTCTCTCAAGTGCAATTTGGCTAGGTTAGCTGCTTGTGATATCTGGGTACAGTTTTTGTTGTTAATATCGCCCCAGCTGCGGGTCAGGAATCTTTACTAGTTGTTTAAGTCCCTCTGTATTGATCACTTTAACAGTATCCAAGATGAAAAGATAGGCCTCTTATTAAAAAGATCTTGTAGCAGCAACAGCAACAAAAACTTAATTTTATGAAACCCCATAATTCACAACCATGATACATTGTGTTGTCAATTAAAGCAAATGACACACACTTTGAAACTTGGGACTTAAACATTGCTTAAGAAATGTTTCAGTAGTATGATTCCTGCACCTGAAAGCAAAGACTTAAATGTATTAAGCAAATCTATGAGTTGCTTTTTATATAGATAAAGGCAAGTCTTGAATTACTGATTTTAACAACAGATTTCATAGTGTTGAACAAGAATTTTGATCAAATGTTTCGATAATTAGATAAGATAATAATGATCAATTTATTTTTGTCAAAAAGAGAAGGCATTACAGAAGAGTGTTATAAAAATTCTTCAATTCCTGTTGTTTAAGTTGTCGAGAGTTTCTGTTTAATACACAGAAATCATGATGTAAAAACTCACATAATTGGAAACAAGTTTGGTTTGATTAAGAATTCAGAAAAAGTGTGATAAAGAATTCAGAAGCTCAACATTGATTGAGTGAACTGATTGGAGGTTGAATGACCAAAGAGGAGAAAATGTCCAGACAAGGTCACCTGACCTTGCTTGTTTTCAGTTATGTGAGTTTGGCAAGGCTGTAGTAGATTGTTTTAATCCAGATTTACATTTATAGAAAAATTAACATGCATATAGACTCTTTAATCTCCTGTCTAACAACGTTAAATGAAAAAGATTGTATCTCTTTTTGTGCATTAGTGAACTCTGTTTTACTTTTCTTCTTATGTTTGTAATAGGTGTATGCATTTTATAGATGAAGGTCAGAAATTGTAGTTCAAGATTGTGTCAAGTTGTTTTTTTTTTTTCTTGAAAATGGTGACAGCCGAGGTCACATGATAGGTCACATGACCATCTCACTGTATGATCTGTATCAGTCAGCAGTATGAATCCAGCTACATCCTGTTCATGGTTACAGATATGCTTGATGAAATATACTCTTGGTCATATACCAAGTATGTTGATAAATGTAATTTTGAAATGTTCATACCTGGTGCTATGTGTATCATTTATGTTTCTTTAAGTTTTAAACATTTAATACGCAGCCTGTTTCCATTGCATAATTGCAGGAATGAATTGTTTTAAGGCTGCAGTTGTCTTTAATCATGACTAATATGTAATTATTAAATGCTAATTTATTGTGCCTTTCTTAGCTTAAGTGTTAAGTAACTCTGTTGGACAATATTACAAAGTGCCAGGATAAGTCTGATTATGTTTAAAATAGAACTGTGTCTGTGTGATTTCTTTAAAATAAATCTTCAGTATGACGGTCCAAAAATATATATTTATTATAAGTATTAAAAAGTAATTATAAGTAAACATTATAGAGATATATTATTAAGGAGTAATCCATTTCTGCTTCCAGATTTTCTATATTTATTGCCCTAATGTTGCCAAAGGAATAAATTGATTAATTTCAGATAATTAAGGTTAATTTAAGAACTTTTTTTTTTTTTTTTTTCAAAAGTAAAAATCAAATCCAATTCCATTGATACAGAGAAGCGTTATGCTTGGTGAAGCATGATCTAGATACGTATGTATTTTGTATTTAGTTAATAATGAGATTAGTAGTGTAGCGATAAACAAAATGTTTGGTATTTCCTTTTGTGTAAATTATGTAAAAATGTACAGACTTGTAAATTATGCATATTTATCAATGTTGTTGCTCTAACATGTGTACATAATGTATATAGACCATTACTACAACGTCCCCCCCACCCCCCTGTCTAGGAAGCCAAATACTTGTATCATATGCCTTTATTATGCAATTAATTTTCTTTGTCAAGGAAAATATTGTGATCTCAATAGGTCTTTGTTCAGTCCTTGAAGGTGCATTAGTATGCCTGTACTAGATGCCCCGTGTGTACCGTTTCTGTTCACTCATGAGATGACGGTGAGGGATTTCCTGTCTGCCAGCATTTGGAAGACCTCAGATGTCTACCTTGTCTTGCCAGTTCACCATGCTTAGAATGCATTTGACACCATAATGCAGACAGTCATTGTTATTATTATATTGTGATCTGTTTTATAAGCATGTTTTATGCAGTGTGTTGTGTTGGTGATTTTCATACATTGCATGAAATTATTTTAAACATTAGTATTATGTTGTTTTTCCCTTTATACTTATACAGTGCCTGTTTCAATAGAATAGCCATGTTTTGCAGGAAGCAATGAACCAATCAGAACAGATGTTACAAACCACTGCCATCTGTTAAATAGTATCTCTGTTGTGATTGGTCTATTTGTGTTTACAAACACTTAGTGTTGGCTAATGGCTATTTGTTGAGGAGGTTCAGAACCAGTTCCTTCATCTTGACAGTTTTTCTGGCTTCAATTTCTTGTCCCGCTACTTCACTTGGCACCTTCAGAGGTTAGTTCTCACATGCTGTGTGTTTCTATGGCTATACACAGTGATATGACCTTGACCTTTGTTAGGGAAGCTTTTGTAAATGACATGTTGGATTTACAGGCTGTAGGGAGGATAACAGATTTTAGCCAGGGTGTCAAGATGGCTGACTGGCCAGAACCTTACCACTACTGTCACCCTTGTACAGATTTTATGGGCAGATGCTTGACAGCATCCTGCCAGCATTGCCGGAGCCTTTGCTGCAGTTGCCATGGCAACTGAATCATCTGATCTTCGCAAAACTGGCTGGCTTGCTCTCACAAATGACATGTTGGATTTGTGACCTGCTTTGACCATTCAATCACTACAAGGAATTCTGTTTATTTATATTTTTAAGTGCGACTGTTTAGCAGTATTGCTTTATTGACATGAGAGCATAATTTATTTGTTCATTTGAGCCTGAATTTGATCACATGGATTTGAATACTGTGAGTGACTGATTAGGAAACCCGGGTACGGTCAGTGAAATGTCTGGGTGTAGTTTTGTGATACTTCTGCTCCTGGAATGGACAGGCACCAAACTATGAGATAAACAATGTTTTGATTGCACTATCTTAATAGGTACCTGACTTGCATTCTTGAAACAGATGCCTCCGACCTTTAAAGAAAAGCATTCAGGGCTAATGTAATGTTTTCCATTTTCTGTCATTTAAAAAAAGAAAATGTAGAAAGAAATGCTGTACTAAGAACAAACACAATTAGATCTGCTTTGGAATAAAAAAAAAAAAAAAAGACTTGTTTAGTCTCTGGTACTGTCACATTTCTGGAAAGACTGATGTGACAAGATGTAAGGTTGGCATTAAAGATCAGATTTGTGACTGACCGTGAATTTTCTATACATAAGTCATTTCAGTGACGGTCTCAGAGTGACATGTTGGACTCTGTGTATGTTAAGAAAATTCTGTTAATGATGAATGCTTTTAATTCAGTCTGGGCTAGATATGGGTGATTTTATTTTCCATACCTGGGAAAAACTAGTACTATGTGTGAAATGTTTGGGGTTTGGTTTATGTTTTTTTGTGTTTGTTTTTTTTGTTGTTGTTTTTGTGTGTGTATATTTCCTGTATAATTTCTGTGTTACTTATTACTAAACATTGTTCTGGACTTAATAGATTTGTTCTAAAGTTCAAGGAAAGCAAATTTACATACCTATACTGCCCAGAGAACATGGGTTTTTGGTTTGTCCTGCTTGTGTTTGGTAAATCTTAGTAAAAATATATCAGTTCAATGGTAAAATGTTTTGCAATTCCTTGCTTTAGAAAAAATCTTAAATGGTTTAAGGACACTGTTTATGTCAAAGTCAGATGATCAGATGACACTGGATGACCATTTACGAGTCAAAGGTCATCTGACTTTGATTGCACTTTCCTGCTTGATTTGGATTCTTGCATGTGTAAACAGGGCTGTAACTCTGCCATTTGTTGACACACTTGAAAAAGTTATGTCCCCCTTAGGTGACATGTTGGACCTAAGGCATGCATCAATCCCAAAATCATGAAGGTAAGACAAAGTGGTCTCTCCATGCTAAAGCAGATGGTGGCGCCTTTTGCCCTATTTCGCCAGCATGCCAGATATGCCACCCTACCCAGTTAGACCTTCTTTTGCTAGCATTGTTTTGGAGTATATTATTGCAGTGTTTTCGTTTCTTTCGCTTTCTGTAATACACAGTAGTGTGGTGTTGTTTTTACTTCCCTTTGTGTTTTTCCACAAATGTGTAGGTCCGCACTGGATAGATTTGGAAAGGTTTCATCCATCAGTTAATTCTTTCCAAAAAGAATATGAAAAGGGATAAGTTTGTTTAAGTTTGGTATGATTTAAAAACATGACACAGTTATAGTATTTTTTATTTTATGCAGTTTGATAAACAAATCTTTCCATTAAAAATTCAGTGTTTTTATAATTCAACTTTTCATTATTATTACACTATTAGGAATCCACTCATTCACAAGTGCACCTTCCAAGTTTTCAGTTGCCTTTACTTGCACATTTTGTGGGTGGTAGTTGATATAAGGTGATGGACAATGCTAAGCACATAAAAGATACGAGCTATCTGAGAATGTTGGATTTACATTCGATATTCCTAGTCATTTATTTGAAATAATGTGTCTTTCAAGCCAAAATACTTACAAAGACTTTCGACTTTACATTTCAAGTTTGATGCAGAAAAAGAAAAAGATCTGTAAAATGTTTTCTCTGATCTTGGTTCCAATAAACAATACAGATTTATGATTTGATATTGATTTTGAAGTCAAAGGAAACTCATTTATTATGAAAATATAAAGTTTATATATATATAGGGCATTAAAATTGGTTTAGACAGCAATTATAGGAAAACATTTGATTCACGAATACAAATATTTATGGTATTATATATGAATCTGGTCAAAGAGAGAGAGATATTTTATTGAACAAATAGCTTCCAAAGAAGCATCTGCCAGTATTTTTATTTGAATTTTTGTAGGATAGATATAGATTTCTAGATGTAACATAAACAAAATTTGTGGTATGACAATACAATTCATTTCTTGATTAAAGATGAGTTCTGAGTAAGAAATATACATTTTACCAGGGACTCTATGTGTATTTAGAGTCCCTAATTTTACTTCACATGGCTAAGCAAAGGTTTTGCCATGTACCTGAATTATTTCCTTACTGGGTATCTTGGTTTAAGACGCCCATTCTTACATTGTGGGGAACTGTTTTCTCATGATGACTTGTTGCATATGGTTGCATGTGAACACAAAAAGTGCTATCTTGTTGTGTTTATACATTTACTTACATACTTGGTAATGACTTGAATGTTTAATAAACTTTTTTTTTCCAGTTTAACTTGTATAAAGTTCTACCTATTACCTATTGCAGATTTTTAAAAATCTGTGAATGAAATACTTTGTGATTAGTTATTGTGCTTGAATATATTAAATATAAACTATTTTGATTGTAGTTGTTTAGTACCTTTGTGAGATGTAAGCTGGATTCTGATTGGCTGATACAGATATGCAAATGAGAATGGGTCGTGACCTCAGTGGAGTCCAATGATATTTCATATCATGTTAATGTTTTGCTAATTTTGATGTACAGTAATGTTTGTATTGTTTCTATAATGTATTATTATAATTATTATTATGTAGCAAATTAGTTATGAATTATCCATTATAATGATGATAATAAACCTGTTTGGTATCACATGTTTTGTTTGTCTTTAACCCTTTCCCTCATAGACTCATTTTAACCCTTTCCCTCATATAGACTCATTTTAACCCTTTCCCTCATATAGACTCATTTTGACGCACTCAATTAGTATCACATAAAGCCTGATCTGCAGAAAACCACAGTTAAACCTTACCAAATTTACTCATGAAGTCCTCATTTCCAGACCACTGAGGAGCAGCGAACAGCATAAAACCTGATCAGCCAGCGAGTTACTCACAGGCTGATCTGGTTTTATGCTGTTCGCATAGGTTTTTTCATGGTGTCCTCTATGAGGGAAAGGGTTAAATGAACATGAGTTGTCTCTGGTGTCCAAGTGGTTAGAGTGTCTGCCTCTGAAGCAGGAGTTTGTGTGTTTGATCCTGCAACATCAGAAGTCGTTATTAATGGCACTGGTATAGCTCCTCTGCTTGCTGCCTAGGTATAAAGATAGTTTCAGGACAGGTTGGCTTGGTGTCAGGTTAATGTGACTGGGTGTGGTATCATGCCAAATGTCAATGGCTTCATAATTATACCCGCAAAAAAAGTTTGAAAGGGGGTATATAGGAGTCAGTCTGTTGGTCTGTCCGTCCATCCCAAAAACTTGTGGCGCAAACTACTTCAACATTTCTAAACCAATTCAGTTCAAATTTTGCGTGTGCTTTCATAATCAGCTGGAGAGGTGCGTGACATAAATTTCACTTGCGTTATCTCAAGAATTACAGAGTTATTGCCCCTGATTCAACTCTAAATATCTTGTGACACAAACTTCTTCACATTTCTTAACTGATTCAGTTCAAATTTTGCGTGTGCATTCATAATCAGCCGGAGAGGTGCATGACATAAATTTCACTCGAGTTATCTCAAGGATTACCCAGAGTTATTGCATCTGATTTGTTTAAATATCTATTGACGCCAACTTCTACATTTCTTAACTGATTCAGTTCAAATTTTGCGTGTGCATTCATAATCAGCAGGAGAGGTGGTAGACATAAATTTCACTCGTGTTGTCTCAAGGTCAGAGTTATTGCCCTAGTCCCATTTTTGAATTATCTTCCTTTGTTTAATACTGTTTTTTTCCGGAACATAACTCGAAAATCATACAAGATATTGACTTGAATCTTAAAATGTAAACAGATATCTACTAGGTAAAAGGCAGTGTCTAAGAACTGTACTTCTACCTGGTCCCATTTTTAGCTCGACTATTCATAGAATATGAGAGCTATTGTAGTCACCCTTGCGTCAGCGTTGGCGTTGCAGCTTTTGGTTAAAGTTTTGCATGCGAGTTAGTTTCAACCTTATATCTCAATAACTATTTATGTTATCGACTTGAAAGTTTATAAATATGTTAAGGGGCATCAGACAACCAAGGTGAATATCTCTTGACTGAATTTAATTTGAATTCTGGCCCCTTTTTAACTTAGAAATTTTGTTAAAGTTTTGCATGCAAGGTACTTTCATGCTAATATCTCAGTATCCAGGCATGCGATTGATTTGTAACATCTTTAATACATTTAGGGGTATCATACTATCAAGGTAGATAACTTTTGAGGGAATATATTACAAGTTATGGCCCCTTTTTTAACTTAGAAATTTTTGTTAAAGTTTTGCATGCACAGTGTTTAAGCTACTATCCAGCTTATATCTCAGAAATTTCTTGTGGAATTGACTAGAAAGTTAAGGAGTGTCTTCAGGGGTATCAGAAAACTAAGGAGGATAACTTTTGGACTGAATTTTATGCAAATTCTGGCTCTTTTCTAACTTGGATCTTTGGTTAAAGTTTTGCATGCACAGTGTTATTGTGCTTATGTCTCAGTAACTAGGCATGGGATTGATTTTAGACTTCATAAAAATATCAAGGGGTATCAGACTATCAAGATATATCATTTTTGACTATTATTATATACAGGGTATGTGAAGGGCAAGAACTGAAATAGATTTCATTTGATTTACCAACAAGCATTTTGAATAGTCGAGCGTGCTGTCCTCTGACAGCTTTTGTTTAATTATCTCCTTTTGTTAAATTGTTTTTTTTCTTGTCCCGAACATAACACGAATATTATACATGGTATTAACTTGAAACTTAAAATGTAAACAGATGGCGATTAGGAGAAGTGCAGTGTCCAAGAACTGTAACTCTACACTTTTAAACTACTGTGCCAAACAACTATAACTGACTCTCTATCAACTTTAAATAAAAACTTTTCTTACTTATTACTTACTATCATAACCAATATACTATGTTTACAGGTTCTTATCTATGCTCTGCCTGGAGTCTGGCTACTCCTATATCAAAGTATTTTGTGGGGGTATTAATCACCTTCAGTGATAGCTCTAGTTTATTTTGGCCTTAAGTAGAGACTGAAATACTGTTTGTGGGACATTAAACCAAAAAAAATTAAAAAAAAATACGCACACATCACAATGAATATATAATTCAGATAGAATATTGTCAAACCTGATATCTATCATCTGAAGGCACACTGGGTAACATAAATGTAATATAAACAGTAGCCAGAATCCAAATTTTTGTTTAAAACATATTTATTTAGATTGGGAAACAAGTTCTTACAACTAATATACCTATCCCTCTTAACATTTTGTGGGTTGGACCAGTACTTTGCGCCTAGGAAGGTCCGTGGCCGAGAGGGTAAAGTCGCTGACTTTAACACTCACTCAGCCCCTCACCGCGTGGGTTCGAATCCCGGCAGGGTCATTAGGATTTTCATGTGAGAAAGCCTTCCAGCTGGCTTGCGGTAGGTCAGTGGTTCTACCCGGATGTCTCCGTGCATTCGGGGTCTTCCTCCACCTGTTATTAGCTGGATGTCGCTACATGACTAAAATACTGTCGAAGCGACGGTAAACTCAAATAGTAAAGTCAAGTCAAAATGTCAAAGAGTTAACCTTGCCTTTCTTTTTCTCTTCTGTATACATTGTAGCTGTTTTCAACTGAAAAATATGTTACAGCCAAAAACTTTTGCGTCAATTTCTCGAAGCATATCTGACAAAAAATGTAGAATGTGAGAAAATGAAATATTGCAGAATTCGTAATATAACCTCTTGAGTCTAATTCTAGCGTGTAGATATCATTTTGATGAATTAGGGACCCGGTTCGAATTCCACCAATAATACTTATCGTTAAGTAACACTTATATGCTTAAAGTAGGTAGAAACAAATTCCACCATTTCTATTTTATGAATTTTTCAAGTACACGGCTAAGCTGAAATGAATTATTACCTTAAAGAACAATAATTGTTAAGAAATGAAATATAAGTCTAATGAAATTCAACCTTAAATATTTCAGTATTACTAAGCGCTATGAATTGTTGGTGGAATTCAACCCTGGTGTTCCCGGCATAATCCATGTAACATACTTAGCCTTCTATTTTATATAGATTCATATTGACACATTGGCAATTAGAGCAGACCCAGATCCGACAGCACCTTTCAAGAACTATCTGATTAGAACAGTGTCTCTTTCTCGTACAATATGTAATTTTTTGATTCTGCACCGTACGCACAACAAAGAAAGATCCATTGTTTAATGTACTATTTAAGGTTCAGCCAACTTATGAATTTGTATATAAGGCAAAGGTTTAAGTTCTTGTATCCAAAAGCATATCTTGTAAATCTTGATGACGAACATTATCCCTTGTTAGACCTGCTGCAAGGAATAAACTCTAATGGTGTCACTCATCTCCATGGTTACGATAAGCCTCGTATTCGTGCTCTCATGGCAACAGATCGACAAAGGCTGGCATAAGCCATCGCTCTCCTTCAAAACTTCACCAACCTTCTTCCCCTCAGCAGATATCTGGATGATATTGTTGGACTCGTATCCGCTGACAAACAAATTCCCTCTTCCGTCCATACACAGTCCCATGGGTTCCTTCAATTCTGGGTCAGTGAAAACAGAGACGAGTCTCTTGCCGTCGTTTGACAGTGTAACCACGCCCTTCTTGCTGTCAACAACGTGGATCCTTGTTTCTTGGTTGTTGACTACGATAGCCTTAGGCGACATGAAAAGTGGTTTTCCTTGGATGTCTTCCTCAAACACACGCATCAACTCGCCCATCAGATTGTATACTCTAAGTTGTCCGTGTATTTCACCCTCCCCTCCCCCGCACGTGATGTACAGCTCGTCATTGTAGTAAGCGATACCTCGGCAATACTCGTCGATCTTAAACTTCTTGTCAAGTTTTAGGGCTTTCTCAACAGTGATCAACTGAATCACCTTTTCGTCTCTGAGACTTACGGCTATCTGTTCCGAGCTGATGTCACACACGCTGTACGGCATGCCGGGGACGTCACAATGACTGCGCACGTTGTATGATTGGTCCAACAGTTTAACACGTTTGTTCTTCCAGTCGGTCAACACTGTTCGACCGTCCGGGAGGTTTGCTGAATCGTTAAACACATAATCAGTCTTGTCTGAGTCTGATTTGACCACGGCATCGTATTTACCAAATGGTGATCCAACAAACCCGCCTTGTTCGTGCTCAAATCTCCCGATTACTGCAAGCTTTCTCATCCATTCTTCTATGCTTTCATCAAGATTAAACACAACCGTCTCTCTACCAATGTTTTCTGACACCCTTTATTGTATTTTCACCTTTCAACACGCTTTGTTAGCATCTTGTTTCGTATAAATAAACAACAATGCTTCATCTATATTGTATTGACTTATTTTCTTGAACGCATCATCAAGACTTGCAATCGAGTCGTCACATTTCTTAATATCTGAGTTAATTACTTTCATATCTGTTGAAAACTTTTCATGAAGATTTGACTTAGCTAAATTTTCAAGCCTGTCCAATATCTCATTCACCTTCTTTCTCCAACTATCAATTTCATCAATTATGTCATCTTTCTCCTTTGAGAACCGTTTCTTGTCTCCTAACCGTTTAAGTTTCAACATATGCACGTCTTGCTTCATTTTTGGACGGCATCTTTGACTTCCTTTGGCATACCAGATTTTTTAAAACCTTGTGACACCTTGGATATATACTCCGGCTCCGGGCAAGCCTTATGGTCTGCGGCAACACACGCGGCACATCCTACTGCATCATGATCGGAGCAGAACAAGTTTAGGACCTTATTGTTATGACGCGAGCACACGGTTATTTTCGTTTCCGACTTTTGCCGAGGCTGCTCGGCGACTGGTGCTGCTTCCATTCCCAGAATGTGGTGCGAGTTCAAGATCTGAAACTTCCGGTGTTGAGTGACGCAGTTTGGACAAAGTTTCTCTTTGCATTCTGGGCAGTAGTTAACGGCTTCCACCACGCGCTTCTCACGTGAGCACGGCGCACACACGTGATCTGGTGGCTTCGGCTCTTCTATCTTGGGCGGTTCATACTTCACCGAGAGTTTCTTTAAAGACTGTTGTATTCCATACTTCCCCGGCATTCCCAAATATGTCACGAATCGGTGTAAAGCAGTATTCTATTGTTATAACTTATGTTACGATGGTTACTACGAGCTCTGAAAATTTTGTGTTTACTATTGATACAAAATCATGTATCAAAATACATCCCCAGTTGGTCTATACTCTTAACATGTCAATCCAGTCCTGCAAACACTTTCTCCGATTATATACACGTTTTGTAACATGACTCCTCTCTAAAATAAAAGAATGTGTATCACAAGAGTTAAAAACAATAGATTCCTTTTCAGTCTCTACAATGGGTTTATTTGAATCAAATCAAATGTGACGGTATTGTAGGATTGTTTACGGGCTTTTTAAATCAATAAGTTTATGTGACCTTAAAACTGTCGATGAAATCCCCCATTTCGTCGTAATGAAAAGTAATCGGCATGTAGCACAATAATTTGTCTTACATATGCACCTAGAACATGGTCAAATCAATCAGCCAAACTTACCACTCAGTAATACCTATCGCCATCCAGATTTTCCGTCATTCTTGTTTCTCCAATCTATAAACCCAAATTTACAATTTCTTAGCATTGTAGCAAAAAGGTAATCATTTGTTACTTAGTCATATACTTGAATATTTCTTAAAACAGTTTTGGTGACATGCGTTTCTATTAATTAAGAGGTTATGTAATATTAAATCAACCTTCTTTTATTCTGACTACATTTCTTTAAGGTAATCCGTCCATTATTATTTTTAATCATGGTCCTTCAAATGCTACAAAAAGACTTTATAGCAGATGCAAACATCCATTGACTTGGAGTTATAGATATTCTTTTGTCCAAAGTCTGTAAATTTTTGCACTTACTCTAGAAATTCCATGACCTCTTGATGGACCGTGATCACAATTTAATGATGGATGCATTACCTTAATAGCGAGTTATTGTAGCATACGAGAGTATCCGTCGGTAAGATACATGTAGTTTTGCTTGACATAATGCTACCAACCACTATGCATCATCATTCTGAATGTTCATTCCCAAGTTTTGAAAGAATAATGGAGAAAATAATAGGAAAAAATAATCCTCATATACGGCTGCAAATCTCGAATTATACGAGTATATATCGGTTTGAAAAAACGATTAGAAATATGTAAGACGAGAGACAACTCTTACATACTTACACTATTTTTGAAGATAGTTACTGATTATGCTTAGGATATATATAGTGTTGTCTCCCGTAGACAAGTGGCATTAAATACGGTTTTCGGCATTGCTCGTTTAGGGTAAATTTACAGATATGCCAAGGAAGAGCAAATACAGTTCGCCACAGAAAATCAAAGCCGATTTAAATGAGGTATATGAGGATCTTAGATGGTTGGTTCGAGTTAAAGATGGCAGACAGACGGTTGATGATGATCGATCAAGTCGTCCGTTGACGGAACGTCATCGGCGAAAAAGAAAATCACTCATCAAACAGTGTCTTAGGGGAAAACGGTTGATACCCGCTTAACTGTGTATTTACCAATATACTAGCAGTTTACCCATGTCGGACTATAATAATGCATTTTCCGGGTGAATTAAACGTCTGTAAAAGTGTATACAGGTCAAAAGAGGGTCGTTTGAGGGTCTCCACTAAACATTATTTGACTAGGTAACAGCGGTATTATAAAACCATAATCATTATCAGGGCGCCACGGTCCAGTGGTAACATACATTACTGCCGATCCGAAGGTCGTGGGTCGAACCCCGCTTGGAGTCTGGGCTATTTAAGGCATTCTAAAGCACAAAGTACTGGTCCAACCCAGAAACCGTCGATAGGGATTAGTACAAGTTGTAAGATATTGTTTCCTAATCGACATAAAATAAATGTTTGAACTAATAACTGATCCACTGAAATCACCCCCACCCCCCAGTTTACATACATATCGCCAATAACTTAGAAATGCCAAGTTTACCGAGACTTTAAACGTATACACCTGAGATAGATGTATACAGTGATTTATTCACCCTACTTAAATCTGCTATATACGCAACGACTTTAAAATGCTTAGTGTATAATGTACATGTATATAACTTCGATATTTCCCGCCATTTTGTTTTTGCGCAGACTAACCCCTTTAGACACATATTATCCCTCATTACATTTCTAAATAATTTAAAATCACTTGGGGAAAATATTCGATATTTTTCCAAGGTGAGACTTGAATATATTTTGATATTGCTCTTAACAGACTTCTGGTCATAGGTTAGTAATACGTTAATTCGCGGCTTCGCCTCTGTGAAGTAAAACGCGATCTAACACCAACAAATGTATTCCCTATATCACGATGTATCACTCACTATAAGAGATCAAATGTAATTACGTTGGAAAAAAGAGTTGGTTTCCATTGTTATACAATATCTTAATACAATTTGCGTGAACCCACTGCTTCCCCGCGCAATGTAATAATTTCGACCTTCGAATGAAATCTTCAAGTATTATCTCAAAGTTTTGTATATGCACTATGCCCAAATATGATCAAAAGATAGTAGGTTGTTAATTAAGCTGTGAGGATATTTGATGTTTTTTCTTCTTTTCTTTACCTCTTCTATTTTACGAAATCAAGGGCCACAACTCTAGACCTGATAGCAGAACTGTCGATGGGACTTTGAACCAAAACAACCGATCTCTGACATATTGATCATATCCTGTCGGGACTAATTTTGCTTTAAAACGTGGAATCTGAATATACGAGCCATAATCTAGTGGTAACGTTCACGAATATGGACCCGCATGCAGGTTGTGGGTTTGAACCCCGTTGAATGAAGTGAAGTACTTTTCATGGCTTTCCCAGGCGCAAGATGCTGGTCTTTTCCAGACTTGTTTCCCAATATTCGTAGAATTCAAGCTTAAACGTTTCCGTAATAGGTATTTTGTAATAACGGACAAATCCCCGCACCTATATTTTATTTTTACATTTTCTTCCAAATATACTTCATTTCCCCATATCCCCTCTGCAGTTCCTCTGGGAGAAACCGACAAATTATCTCTCGCGGTTAAATGCAATCACTTACATTCTTGTGTACATCTTTTGTTTTATGACTACGCCTACTTTTAACCATTAATTACAGCGCATCATATTAAACGTATTTACAAGAGGAAACGAAAGACGCCAATCACTTTGTAACAACAATGAACGTTGGAAGGCCTATGTTTAACCAGGACATAAAAACATTTTAACACAGCCGAATAACCCGAAAATCAGTTTCGATGAAGTCAACAGATTATCTATCCAGTACAATGTAAAAGTTACGACATTGGATTGGTAGATTGTTCACTCAGTTTCATTGTTGATATCTTATACACATAATATTTTCTTGTCGTTCTACCACAGCGTAATTCAATGCGTACACATTAATAAATGAGGAAAAAATTGAATCCTTTATCTCATGCGCATTGGCAAACGCAATTTGGCACAGCAGACAGGGTCTTCTCTGTTCACTCAAAAAATATTTCAGTTTAGATTCTACACAGTCTGCATGGCAAAGGAAAGTCAGTTGTTTCTTATTCATCAAGTATCAAATTTAAACATGAATATTTGTTATGAATGTTTTAAGATTTTAGATTTGTGGTACAGTATTGGCAAAAGTGAAGGGTCAAAATGTTTAGTCGTGGAACTCACTGACTACTAGTCCGCAGGTTACAGGTTCGAATTCACCGATACGAACAGGGTGGGGCAGATTTAATGATATTCCCCGGTTTAATACAAGAACATTCGAGAAGGATTAGTATAAGTTTATATGTTTATTTCTTGATCGAAATTATATAAATAATGTATTTACTGTTGATCCCATAACATCTAAAGGTGTGACCAGTATCCATCGCAATATATATTTACCTAGTCATATTTCAAGCTATCTTTCCCCTTCCGTCTGTTACTATGCATGACCCAGCCCTGAGCACTGTCACGTGTTTCCTGGATTGGACCAGTACTTTGATACTTGGATGGTTATGTACGAGTCTTACACCTAACAAAGTTCGAACCAGCAACCTTCGGACCCACTGCCATGTACGCTATCACTCCACCACGGTGTTTTTGTCGATCCGATGAAGTTTAAGGACGTTGATCTAATAGAAACCAAACCTATGCATAGTTGTCCTTTTAATGGGAGTTTTCTCCGCTGCGACGGTATTTCAGTGATAAAGCTATACCCATTTATAGTTACAGGTAGAGGAAGAGACGCATCTGGGTAGATCCACCGCAAGACAAGTTGATGGCTTCTTCGCATAAAAAAAAAACGAGTGGCCCTGCCGGGACTCGAACCCACACCGGTAAGGGGTTCAGTGATAGAACGTCAGTGATTATAATCACTCAGCCACGGAGCCCTCCTCAATGAAGTGTTTGTTAGTTACGTTCCTGTCTGTGAAAACTTTAAAGGATGATTGTACTGCAAATATTATTCTGTGTATTCAACGCAGTTGAATCTGCTTTAGAGACCACCTGTTCTAAGCGGTCAACATGTATTTAGCTGTCAATTTTAGTATTACCAAAATGTAGCATTTTATTTTTATATTTAAACTTCATTAAGCGGCTACCTGTGTCAAGCGGCCACTTTCGTTTGTTTCCTTGATAGACCGCTTAAGACAGGTTTAGCTGTATCATTGTTCACATAGCAACAAGAATGATTTTCACGGAAGTGAATTTCGAATTTACGTATGTTGCATAATAAGCGGCATTCAGATAGTCTATTTCACTACAAGTGGTGTTTTTACGGTATCTTTTACTTAATTAATATTTTTATAACTATTATAGACATAGAAAATTACCTATTTTGTTTTATAGCTAATGAAATTTATCCTATACCAAAGTTACGATACTATATAAAAAAAAACCTGTACAATAAATACGGGAAATAAAAGAGAAACTATGGAAATTCAATCTTTCAGTTTGTGGCGATATGCAAAGACAAAATGCATTAGTTCAAAGGATCTGCCCTATTGATGTCGACAGAATCGTCGATATAATAAATATATGTAGGACATTTAATCGCTCCAACCTCATCTTGAAAATTTCCTGACGAAGATTCCCGTGCTCACTCATCGATGAAAGCTTGAATATTTAAAGACGAAACATAGTTTTGCATCATGTTGTCACCACCAACCGCGTGTGTAACATCAGGAGAAAGAAAATATATTAATCTAAGTTTGTAAAGTTTAATTGTAAAACAAAAGGAAATGTAAAGCTGCCTATCGTTTTCGCTAATTAGAAGAGAAGAGAAAGGTAGAGCGACTTGCAAAAGTAAGTGGGTTAAAGTTTACTCGTACACCGTTTAAGACTTAGCTTTTACATTGCAGGGAACCAGTACACATACACATTGTTTGAACCAATAAATGAAGTCAGCTTTATAATTTAACTAATCAGTGGAGAGAAGTTCAAAATGATATTTTTTTATATATAGCTCACTTCGTCATGAGCTCTTAACTACGGAGGCCCTACAGTATTATTGTAGAATTTAGAAACGAACGTGATTACGACCAAATAATATTTCGTTTTTACAAAGATAATTATGTAGTTATGTCTTTAAGGGAAGACTAGTTATCAAAGACAGAAACTAAGTTATTTACCACACAGACGCTTCAGTGTATATTGATTACTTTTGGCGTTCATTTTACGTAGTGATACGAATTCGATCCCATGTTCGTCTGACATGGAGCAGACATGTTGTATTTTTTCCGGGTGCGCTGGTTTCTTCCTTTTTTCAAGTACTGCACGAACGTCACCGTCAGAGCCAAAGGGAAGAATCACTCTGACCATTTGCTGTAAAATAAACAAAATAATAAAGGCAAGATAATACAACAAGAAACAGTCTCAATAAACAAGTTTTACAATAATACAGTACTGCACAGGAGCTCAACATCAAGGCATTTCATTTCCCCTCTCCTATTGGAAAGCCAAGTGTGCTGCAAAATACGCTCACATGTATAGACCTATTAATGTTGAAATCATTAGTTTTCCACGCTAAATTTGTAGAAGCGTTCTAAAGAATTAGTTTATTTTAAGAGATTTTCAATTTCGATCTACGGCCGATTTTTTTTCCATCAATACCTTTGCGGGTTAGAATAAAACGTTATTTATTCATTTTTCTTCACGAGTCTATAAAAATATTTATTTTTAAAGGGTTTTTTTGGTTGGAATTTCTTTAGTTTTGTTTAACCTAGTATAGTAAAGATTTGGAAATAAATGCATTTTTTGCTGAAGTCCATTAGTATTATATCTGATTTTGTAAGGACTTGTGGACAAGGTAAAAAGAAAAAAATATATATATATAAATATATATATATATATATTTTAGACTGTAAAGAAAAAATATTTTTTTATCTTCATGTTGAAAAAAAACAAAAAACACAAAACATGCCGTCATTTTATCCAGGAAATTCTCTTGTATTATATTAAACTACCATATTTACCATATTAAAATACTTTGAAATAAATGGGAGGGAAAAAAATTAAGGTAATATAATGTTAGTTACCTCCTGTAAAACGTCAAATCTCAACCATTCCCCATTTCTCAGCACACGTACTGTACTGAAATCACGTGCATCATCTTAAACTACCTGGTATTGCACAGCCGTCTCCGGTGGCCGAGAGGATGGAAAGTCCGCCTCGGGAGCGGGGTTCGTTGGTTCGATCCCCGACCGCGACTTCCAAGGTCATGAAAAATGATTCTGGTAGCTCCCTGCTTAGCGCTAAGCATATATACAGGGCAGTACCAAGACTGGTTGGCCCGGTGTCGGAATAGCGTAATGAAGTGTGGTATCACTCCACATGTCTACGGTGTGATGCTGCAATGTGGCAGCTTGTACTCATATTTGTCTCGAGTAGACCTAGTCTCCAAATTACTGAAGTACTATCATCATGAGGCTAAAAAAATAAGGATAATAATAATAAAAAAAAAAAAAAATAATAATAAAAAAACACTATAAAAAGTGACATTTATTTCCACAATACACACCTTATCTGTAATTTCTTGATATTATCTTTACCATGGGCAAATCTTTGCGTGATTTTGATAGGATGACTTTAAATATAATTTTCGAGTAACAACTACCTTGTAGGCATTTGATTAACGCTTCCTTTGTTTTTATCTTTTATTTCACATTCACTTTGTTTCCGCCTTATAGCTCTATGAGACTGGTCAGAATTTTATTCATTTAACTGATTTGCAGTAATAGAAATACTTTATCAGGATAAAATTTAAGGACATTTCAGCGGGTTTCCACTGAGTTCAGTTTTTTTTTTATTTAACATTTTGATTTATGCCTTGTTTTTTTTTTTGTTTGTTTTTTCAACAAATAAGAGTAAACAGTGATTATCTACTGTAAGCTAAAGCTCTAAAACGAGCATGAAAACTTATTCAATTTATATATATTTTTTTAGCTTAAACAAAAAGTACTTATTTGCAAAATTTCAGATACTTTTTTCCAAAAATAAAAATAAATAAATAAAAATAATAATAAAAATATTTTTGATAATATGGATTAAAGGGTGGCCTGGCCGAGTGGAAGTATATCACTGCGGGTCCGATGGTTGTAGGTTCGAATCATAATGGTGCAAGGACTCTACCAAAGTTTAGCTAATCTTAAAATGTTTCGCGGAAACAGTCATGACTATGTATTTCATGCAGAAATATACATTTAAGACATTGTTTCAGCAATTAGGAAGGCTGTGGCGTCTCGCGGCGCTCGCGCGCGCGCGTGTGTGTGAATGTGCCCTTCATCACAAGCGCTTGGTATTGTTTATTTTTAATCCAGTGTTTTGGGTATATTTCCGTATGCACAATGCCAGTGTAATATTCCTAATCATGAATCTGTCTCTCAGCCCCCGTGTCTTTTGTACCCATTGGAAGTTGAAACTCGTCCACACGCTATTCAATATTGTCCTGTCTTAAACATTTCAAAATGTTCTGTTTTATAGATTATCATATGGGAAATATGTATAGCTATAAAGACAAAATTAGACTTGTATACCCTGAAGACGAGTCATACTATAACAACATTTTATTTACGTGGCGCTATAGGAGACGCGACGCGATAAAACACGCGACGAGCGTATCCCAGTAGACAATTTCCACTTCTTTCAGTGTTGTTGGCACTTTGATTTTTTATTCCACTTGAAACGTTATCTCGCCTTAGAATAACATTCAAGATATAGTTTCGAAATCGAGTAAGCCGTCGAGTTTGTAAGCTACACAGGTCTTCCTCCAACAAAGGAGTGTCATTCCTTTTGGTACAAAAATAGGAATGTTCTTTTAGACAATAATATGGCCAAAAATATGCTTATTTGTATTGCATACGGTATTCTATTATTATTATACCAATCTTAAAAATCAGCATTTTTGGTTTCGCAATGATTAAAGAACAGCGTTTTTACCCCTTATTCACACTGATAATGTTTTGAAAGACATGAAAAGAAATAAATGTCTAAAGCTTCACGGTTCAGTTGAATTGTTATAATTATTTAACTCAGGGGTATCTTACACAAGGAAGAAAAAAGTCACATGTCCTCACCTGTACGTTTATATCTATGCTGCGTAGGCACGACGAGGGTGTCTGTCTCCCACGGGTGAAAGGGGGAAAAGAAAAACCATTGGAAAATTATCCGAACCCAACGCTACACCATACGCCAGGGAGATTTTTGAAAGGAAATGAAAGCGCGTGGGTTCGATCACCATTCTACATACATTTTTTTTTTGGGGGGGGGGGGGGGGGGGGGGGGGGGGGGTATTTTCATCAATTACTCGGTGTTTCAAAATATAGCCATCCGCTATACGCAATAATTAAAGTGCAGCAACAAGTTAGTAACCTGGAGGTCACTGGTTCGAGACTGACCCTGATCTTCATTTTTCTTCAAAATATCTCAACTCTGATTTCATGGTTCGTCCAAATACAGACGGTTACCGAGTTTTACCTTCAATAATGGCTGGAATATTTTTTTTTTTTTTTTTTTTTTTACTGTTGTTATCTATTACATATTCAACAACACACCCACAGTTAGTGATACGTGGTTCCAAATCTTTACATGATAATGCCACCATTCTGGATTTTTAACCTATCTTCCATAGCCTATGCTTGAATTCACCTAATCATACTTAGCGCTAAGTACAAGTGTAGAGACACATTCCTGTTTTAGGAATTGTTCAAGTTTATGATTAAGTTGTCATACATTTTAGCTTAAGATCTCATGACATTAATAATGAAATGTTTGGTCATGTTTCCTAGCCTGATTCGGTACAGAAATATTACTTAGCGCAAAGTATGACTGGTGGTATTTGAGCCAAGGGTATATGAGAGTTGCTTTGACACGCGCAGAGCGGTCGGCACCACCTTATATATCAGTGTATATACGAAACAGTACAAAAATGCACTCCCTGGGTGGATAAAAACGCGGTGTTTCAAAATATAGCCATTTGTACCGGCGCAATAGGTCAGTGGTAGAGTGTCCGCTTTGCGTTTGGGAGGTATGGGGTTCGAATTCAAGCCGGGGCACTTCTTCCTACGGTGACCACATCAAACTAAAGACTTATAAAATTGGTACCAGATGGTTACCGGCAAATATGGTTGCTATGAGAACCTGGAGTATACCCAGAAACTCGTCTCCCGTGTATCGGTGCTATATTCAGGGTACGTAAAAGAACCAAGGAGTCTTTTCGCAAAACGAGCTAGTGTATAGCACCCGGACTCCCTTGTATCCAACAACTGTCTCTTTCGGTACTGTCTCTTCAGTAAAAAAACAACAACAAAAAAAACAACAACAAAAAAAAACAACAAAAAAAACACACACACACACAAAACAGGAAGATCCTCAAGATATAAAATATGACCATTATAATCAAAAATGATTTCGAGCCATTCAAGAAAAGGAAAGACAGAATTCGTACAGTCACAGGGAAGGAACTTTGAAGTAAAAAAATAAGTTTTCCAAGAGATAAGAATCACAGTTGCCACTATTCATGCAATACTCGTATATATTCTTTTTGTTGAATTGCCTGTCTTCCTATGTATGACAAAATCAGTTTGATTTAATGTGTGCAGAAAATAAATCCAGTGCACATGAGACATATCATGGATGTTGTTACTGAAAGTGGGTGCGGTATAAACCCTTAACCTGCTGAATTTCTCAGATGGACTAAGCCGGCATCATTTTTGGAACTGTCCAGTATTGATTTTAGGGATAACAAGAAGAAAACTTGTAGTTGGTCAGCCAATAGTAAATTGGTGGCAAAGATTAGCACTTACGGTTCCAGCAGGGTAAGGGTTAAATGCTGCTTGTTTAACAAGATCCTCTATGGATTGTTATTTACCACCGGTCGACCTACCTTTGGTCAAGGGGGGAGGCTTCATCCCAACTCGTGCCAACAACTGTGAGGGGCTGAACCACTATAACCAATTAATCAGTCACGGAAGTCACTACGACACAGTAAATACATCTCTCGAAATAAATCGTCATTATCTTAAAAAAAATCTGTCATTAATGTTCATATTGTAAATGATTAAATGATTAAGTGAGAGTTCTGAATAAATATTTCTTCTGTTCTGTGGCATGATACCACATCATGCATTCACATTATCCTGACACTTAGCCAATCAGTCCTGGAGCTATCCTGTATTCCAGTACCATTTTTAAGACTCTGGTATGTCGCGGCCAGGGATTCAACCAACGACCTACCGCTCCCATGTCGGCATGGATCGACGCTCTACCCCCGGGCAACCTACTTTAAATTTCGCCGCCTACGATAAGCAACCGCGTTTTCAATGTCTGAACTTTCTTACATATAATTTCCGCCTCTCGACCTTTCTTGTTCAGACACAACACCGACGGAGACGTGTTTTCCACAATTCTAAAAATAGATTTTACAACTGATACAAAACAAAGTCTTTTTCAGATGGTCTTTAAAATGCAGTTGAAATAGAGAGAAAATAAGAGTTGCAGTTACCATTTGCGTCGGTTTATGTAATTGGTTGAAGGGAACTTAAGGAATATAGACGAAGTTATCATGTGCTGTTACAAAGGTAAATATAGATTTATAATAATTTATACATGTATATTGACCCTTGCTTGTTACATGAATTTCAGTGATCATAGGAATTGAAGAGTTATACATGAAATGCAGCCAAATGAAGGGGCATTTAATTCTAGTATTCTGAATTTTTTATGTTTGTAAGCTTACACAGGTAACAAACTAAATGATCACATGCGTAAAAAGTGTTGATATGTGTAACTGAAATCAAGCACATATGTAGACCACAATTTGTGATATATAGCGTTGAACTCCTATAGCAGAGGCGTAACAACCAGTCCAGTGCCTACAATGGTCTAACATACGTTTCTTTAGAACTCATCGCAATAAATTAAACGTTAACTTACCGTCCCCGGTGGCCGAGTGGTTTGAGCGTCCGCCTCGGGAGCGGGAGGTCGTGGGTTCGATCCCTGGTCGCGACATACCAAAGTTGTAAAAAATGGAACTGTTATAGCTCCCTTGCTTGGCGCTCAACATATAAGGGGAGTTGCAGGATAATGTGACTGGGTGTGGTATCATGCCACATGTCTACGGCGTGATACCGCAGTGTGGTTGCACTATATCTGTCTCAAGTAGACTTCGTCTCCGAATGACTGAAATACTGTCGGTGGGGCGATAAACCCAACAAACAAACATAAACTGCATAGTTAAATGATATGTATATAGAACATACGAAGGTATGGAACAATACATGAATATTCAGACCTACTTTACGTGTCCGGTGTGCTTTAGAGTATGGATAAACACTGAACGAAAGATGAACATTTTGGTAAGTCAACTCGTTAAGACAACAACAATAACAACAACAAACTGTAGATACCAGTAGGATGCAAAACGTACGTTCGTTGGTTCGAGCATAAGACCATCCGACCATTAATATACCCATTCTAGTATCTAGGTTTTCAGCAAAATCACTGTTAACCAATGGCGTGTCTTTTGGTACACACCATGGTCACATTATAACTCAGTGTGGCAGCACCGTCCCCGGTTGCCGAGGGGATAGAGCTTCCACCTGTGGAACGGGAGGTCATGGGTTCGATCCCCGGCCGCGACATATAAACGCCGTAAAAAATTATACTGGTATAGCTCCCTTGCTTGAGGCTCAGCATGTAAGGTAGGACTAGTTCCAGAATCCAGAACTGGTTGGCCCGGGGGCAGGATAATGTGACTGGGTGTGGTATCATGCAACATGTCTACGGCGTGATACTGCAGTATGACAGCACTATATCTGTCTCAAGTCGACATAGTCTCCAAATGACTGAAATACTGTTGGTGGGACGTTAAACCCAACAAACAAATAAACCAGTGATTGATGCTCCGGAGTTTGGGTCATTCCATGATGGTAGGCTCGATACCCGGATGGCGTGTCTCTATAGCTTGTTTGCCTTTTAAAAAAGACCAAAATCAGATTTGTGATTCCCATATTTCTTTCGTAACATAATTACATTTCGGACATGTTGCATTTGTTATTGGGATAATTTGGTTGTTTTTGTTTATATTTCAATTAACCAAAGAGAACTTAGCCTTTTTTCACTGCAGATAAAACAGGTAGTAGCTTGTCTAGTGTCCACAGATTCAAACTTTGACGGGTGAATATTTAGGAATATAATTAAGCACTCGAAGCGAATCTTTAGGAACCGATTTTATCTACGAAATGAAATTTCACAAAATTGACCTTTATGAAATATCCTTCCCTTTTTTGTCAATGTCACTTGTCTATGGCGTGATACTGCATATCGGCTGTCTGTGGGACAGTGCTATAAATAAAGAGGGCACAACCTTTAAATACATTAATGGTATCGAAGACACGTTAAACCAATATTAACAATCAAGCAAAATGCATAATGAACCTTCATATTTTGAATACATTGCCCTGAATAAGACGAGTGTACAGAACGTTTAGATGTTAACATAATGGGTTGACAGAGCATGCCTCAATGCATTCAGTGAATAGTTGTACACGTGGGTAACTCAAGTTACCTATTTATAACATCTTGGCTAAGGTTTTACGCACGATCCACTGATATATTGTTATTTCGCCAGTAAGCTAGTGCTCCGTCGATTAAAAAAAAAAAAAATGATGCAACTCTGTAACATTCTGATCTTCTTTATAAATAAAAGCAAACAAAGCTAAGTGTACCCTTTTAATGATTCACTGTTTCGTGTCGGGGACTCGGGTTATCAAGCCATAAACCCGCAGCTCCTATGGCAGATACCCATTTTAAGTTGGACAATTCGGAAAATTTAGAGCTATACTACTTGTCACTACGTAGGCGTCTTCGCCGGCGTTGGTTTAAGTTTGTTTTGAAAGGTTATTATCTTTTATCATATCAAAGACATTTGTTTCAAACTTCACATGCTTACATGTACTTTCTATTGCAAGGTGAACAATTCTGACAAGTCACATAACTCTGATAGCAGTGATGATATCAGAGTTATGCCCCTTTTTAAGACTTTGCCAATTTAGGTTAGAGTTGGAGCCTGTTTTGGATATCTCCCCAGTCAATGAAGATATTTTTTACACTTCACACGTGGGTTTGAGTCACTGCTCAGTGTCACTGCGCAATGTCAGATAGCTCTTACTGGTTTTACAAATTTATTTCCCCTTTTTGGACTTTGAAATGTTGTTTAAAGTTTTACATGCAACTTATTATAATGCTTATATCTCAGCAATTAGTGATTGGATTGACTAAATGAAAAAGAAACACATCCGCCCACATCACATTGACAAGTTACAAAGTTTTAATAATTACCTCCCCTTGATATTATCTTCCTTGGAAAACTAAACCAGTAACTTTCTCAGTTTTTCTGTTGTGTTCAGATTATTTTTATGAAATTCGAAACAGAATCGTATAATCCATCTTTCTGCCGTGATTTTTTTCGCGGAAATGAAACTCAGTTTTTCATATTCACAGAAATGATATATTTCTCATGGGCTTTAATGTTTATTTAAATAAGATTATCTCCTCGAAATTTAATTTTGAAAAGAACTTGATTAAAAACTTTTTTGGAATGAAGTTTCATAGAAATTTTACGTACCATTCAGTGGCAATATATGGAATATGGCTATTATGGGGCGTATACCTTAAACTATACATACGATGCAACAACAACAACAACAACAACAACAACAACAACAACAACAACAACAACAACAACAACAACAACAACAACAACAACAACAACAACAACAACGCTACTATTACTTATTTTTTACCATTACATTTAATTTACAATATGATTCGCTTCGTTCAATTTCGAGCCTCTGTAGTTAATCGAGTCCCAATTAGATTAAATAGTATTGCTGTAATTGATTCTTAGACAGTATTTATACTCAGCAAGATTCAGTAAGTTATCCAATGCTCAAGTACTGATCCAACCCAGGAACCGTCGAGAGGAGTTAGTATAAGTTAGGAGAATTTATTACCCAATCAACGTAAAAATGAATAAATTTAAACTCAACTACGCGTCATTCGTCTAGTTTGAATATTTTGGTTTATACGCATATTAATACATTGAGTCTGATTCACGCGATAGTTCAAACATATTGTAGACCAATGATGTTCACTATAATCCCGGGATTAAGCTGTACCGCGTACAAGGAAATAGAAAAAAAACACACAATGTAAAGATAAATGTAGCATTACCATAGCTTGTTGGTTTCTTTACATATTTACACTCGCCCTTGGCCTTGAATATGCATATTATATTGATGTTTCACACAAGTGTTGGATGTCGGGTTGTTGTGTAAACGCTACATATGTGCATTGGGATTCCCTTTATGGGTTCGAAACAAATGCAGCGTGCTGGAGTTTGGGTTCGTAACCATTTCATATTCCGACATTTGTATTTCATTTTAAATCATTTTCGTGAATATTTTGTCACAAAGCAAATCAGTTCAACGTAGCCTTTCTATTTTCCTCTCTGTTTGTCTTTCTCTTTCTTTCAGTTAACGTTTGAAATGGTATTAATAGATCTAGTTTCGAGACTAGAATATGTCATTGACTTTGGCACCTGCAATGATTTGCATGTGAACGATGTTATACAGAGGAAAAACCATTTGCAAATTTGAATCAACTTTCGATTTTACAGTATCCTATTTATCTCCGAAACTTTCTTTTTGATAAATTGCACTTAACTTCCGGTGGATGCTAAATTTGTGATGGAAACAGGCAAATCTGTAACATTTGAATAAAAAAAACAACAACAGATGATAATTGTTTTTTATCAATACATCAAGCTTCACTATTAATTCAGTTTAAAATTTTGTGTACACTTGTTATCAACCGTAATTTATAGAAATTGGCCCCAGGGGTCCCTTGATTTTACATAGACTTATATAAGAAAAACTAGAAAAATCATCTTGTCAGAAACCACAAGGCCTGGAGTTTAGATATTTGGTGTGTTACAGGCTAGTGAACATCTATCAATTTTGTTCAGATCCCTGGGGTCAAAATTGGCCCCGTCCTAGGGGTCACTTGATTTTACATAGACTTGTATAGGAAAATGATTGACCGCGGTATATGGAAGGGATGGATAAGACACTGAGCACATTCTGTGTCAGACTGAGGTGAAGTGACCCCCTGTCTATAGTGACTTCCTGTCTATAGTGACTCCCTGTCTTGAGTGACCTATTTTCCACCTCCCAATACAATCTCCTATATATTAGGGTATGTTGGGATTCCCTGTCAAATGTGTTTAGTGCCAAAATCTTTTTTATTTTTTTTTATCAAATGAGTTTATAGTGAATTTTTTATTAGTTTTCAAATATAAATAACAGTTATCAGTCACACCTGTTGCAACTTCACTTGTTCTGAAGATATTTATTTGTCTAAAACAATACTCATGTACATGTATAACAAAACAAGTTGTAGTCTTTTTGTAAAAATTGGACAGTTTCATTCATATGCAGTGAACATCCTAAAACAATGATTATAGTCTATACTATGGAACGCCTTTGCTGCCTCCTTATACTTATATAGTAAGTCAGTGTCTCATTGGACAGATGAGATGTTTAGTTCTGCTTCGGTCCTGCAGTTCTATTTATAGAAACAAGTAATTCACTTCCGTTTTGCATCAGAATATCAAGTACAGTGATGAAGGTACGATGTTCTTGAAATGGATTTTTCTTTCATTTAAATGTTATTGTAACTTCAATAATATATCAGAATAATTATTCCTTATCACAGAAAAGTTGTTACTTACCATGTATGCATGACTGGCTTAATTTTGAATCAATTGTCTCAAACAAACAGGCTTTAACTGTGTTAGTGGTGCACACTGTGTAATTCGGCACGAAATCCATTAACCACACTTAGCACTCACTCGTACTTAATGGCGAGTTTTATCTTTCTTGTTTAATAATAAAACTAGTATCTTTATTTTTAGAGAATAACATATTTGGCAATGCCATTCTTGCATATGGTCCTCTTAACAATAATAAAATACAAATGGTAGGTATTAAAAGTTGAAAAAATATCACTAAAACATGATAAATTATGATGAAAATTATTCAAAATATCGTAAACATAAGGATGTATGTTATCAAGACGGTGTTATCATTTGATTTTGTTTTGCAGAATTATTTATACAAAGAATCAATGATTTTCTCTTATAAACCTACCCAAATATATCATACATTATATTAGTTTGATTAAAAAATACTTTTTAAGTATTATTATTAATTTTTGAACAGAACAAAATCTTTATTAACCTGTACTACTTGTACATCGTTAATCATATACACAAATATATCAGTAATGAATATATAAATCTAAACATCACAAGTATATCAGTAATGAATATGTAAATCTAAACATCACAAGTATATCAGTAATGAATATGTAAATCTAAACATCACAAATATATCAGTAATGAATATGTAAATCTAAACATCACAAGTATATCAATAATGTATATATAAATCTAAACATCACAAGTATATCAATAATGAATATATAAATCTAAACATCCCAAGTATATCAATAATGAATATATAAATCTAAACATCACAAGTATATCAATAATGTATATATAAATCTAAACATCACAAGTATATCAATAATGAGTATATAAATCTAAACATCACAAGTATATCAATAATGAATATATAAATCTAAACATCACAAGTATATCAATAATGAGTATATAAATCTAAATATCACAAGTATATCAATAATGAATATATAAATCTAAACATCACAAGTATATCAATAATGAATATATAAATCTAAACATCACAAGTATATCAATAATGAATATATAAATCTAAACATCACAAGTATATCAATAATGAATATATAAATCTAAACATCACAAGTATATCAATAATGTATATATAAATCTAAAAATCACAAGTATATCAATAATGAATATATAAATCTAAACATCACAAGTGTATCAATAATGAATATATAAATCTAAACATCCCAAGTATATCAATAATAAATATATAAATCTAAACATCCCAAGTATATCAATAATGAATATATAAATCTAAACATCACAAGTGTATCAATAATGAATATATAAATCTAAACATCACAAGTATATCAATAATAAATACATAAATCTAAACATCCCAAGTATATCAATAATGAATATATAAATCTAAACATCACAAGTATATCAATAATGAATATATAAATCTAAACATCACAAGTATATCAATAATGAATATATAAATCTAAACATCACAAGTATATCAATAATGAACATAAAATTAAACATCACAAGTATATCAATAATGAATATATAAATCAAATCACAAGTATATCAATAATGAATATATAAATCTAAACATCACAAGTATATCAATAATGAACATAAAATTAAACACCATAAATATATCAATAATGAATATATAAATCTAAACATCACAAGTATACCAATAATGAATATATAAATCTAAACATCACAAGTATATCAATAATGAATATATAAATCTAAACATCACAAATATATCAATAATGAATATGTAAATCTAAACATCACAAATATACCAATAGTGAATTCTGTCATTTCAATAACATATAGTTTAAAGAACAATTAAAGTGATCACTCAAGACTCTTCAGAATATTGTGAAAATCCCAGTTATAAATTTTCATATGTACAATGCATACCATATACAAGAGGTTCCCATATTGATGTTGTATATTATTGGCCCCTGTATATAAAAAGGGGTAAAGTTCCCCTAAAAGGACAGGTGTTCATACAATTTGGAGAAAAAAACAACAACACCCAAACCATTTTTTAATTCTAATATTTTTTTCAGAAAATATAATGGAATTCAAGATAAGACTTCCTCTGTTACATGGAAAGTGTTTATTCTGAAATCTAAATATATCAAAATATATACTAAAACATGTAGATACGTTTACCAATTTGACAGGATATTTTACAATACAGAAAAATGTTTTTAAGTTTAGTTGCTTGTGTGGACTCAGATTAAAACTGTAATAACTTTACAAATCCATATATGCATAAAATATTGCTTGATTTAAATTACAGACATTTCTTAATTATCTCCAAGACCATTAATTTTCATTAAAACCTTTTTAAATCACAGTTATTAGATCTTTTATGATACATTAATATGAAAATACATTTTTATTAGTTCTTATGATATTTCCATTGAATAATAATGCAATTTTGTCTCAATGCATTACCCCACCCACTTTACTACGATAATATTTTTATAAGTACAACGACAACGTTAATTTCAAATAGCTTTTTCGTTAGTTTCTTCGATCAAACAAAGTTATAACGGTATTCAAGCATGCTTTTTACATGCTTTTAAAACCGTCAGAGGCAGTTAAATTGAATATTAATGATAAAGATTACGACAGTATGTTAATGTGTCGATGCAGAATGCCAGATTTGAAATATTTGTGCTGAATTAGGCTATCCATTTCGTATTCATAAACAGTCCCAGAGAATAAACTTTTACTTTCACTTCGAAATTAACTCGAGCCTTGAACATTTTTAAAAGTTGTAGGTTTGTGTTCCTCTCCATTCAACAGTAATGACGATGGTGCTAGCAGCCATGATGATCTATTGCTCATAGCAACGGAATCACTGATGAATAAATTGTTTTCATATTGTCGTCTACAAATGCAATGCGGTGTGAGCATGTTAATTCCACGTGTTTTCGGAAAATGCTCATATTTTTTTTATTTTGTTTATGATTTTCGTAAATCAAAGTTTTTTTGCATGTTGAAAAAAAGTTACTGTCGGCGGCAAAAATAACGGTCAGCGGGCCACCAGAAAGTAAAACTGCCGATTTTTTTCAACCAATCAATCAATCATGAACTTATATGGATTTGTTTTTTGGTCAAACATGACTTTTTATCAATTTACCGTTTATATAATCATAATGATGATTATATTGACAGAAAGGGGGGTTATTTTACCATTTAGTGCCTATTTAACATAGCATTAAGTTAAAATATATCCTAATGTTAGCATGTTTTAATTTAAATGCATAGAATTCCGTTTTGAAAACATATATAAACACATGTGCATATACATATACTGATGTTAATATTTACATACACATACATACACTGATGTTTATATTTACATACACATACATACACTGATGTTTATATTTACATACACATACATATACTGATGTTTATATTTACATACACATACATATACTGATGTTTATATTTACATACACATACATACACTGATGTTTATATTTACATACACATACATATACTGATGTTTATATTTACATACACATACATATACTGATGTTTATATTTACATACACATACATATACTGATGTTTATATCTACATACACATACATACACTGATGTTTATATTTACATACACATACATACACTGATGTTTATATTTACATACACATACATACACTGATGTTTATATTTACATACACATACATATACTGATGTTTATATTTACTTTTATTTACATACATTTAAACCAAATTAATTTATGCATAAATAATATTTAAGCCCCTAATTCCATCAACAACACTTCAGACTTTAAAAAAAGAAAGAAAGAAAGAAAATTAGACTCATTGTATCATTCTTATTTTACGAAATATTACAGTAACCGACTCCGTTGACATCAAAATATATTATACCTTCCTAATTAAAAATGATCATCAAAAATGAAATATTTAAGCAACAAGTATGACGAAATACTTTCATAATTGTTTAAATAATATTGAGCTCGAAATTGGCGCATGGAACGTTAATTTTAAATAACCATATGCAGCCTTGTATGGACAGATCCAAATTTCGTTCAATTTAATATTATTGTGCTATATTTTAAAATATTTATCCTCTCAAACAACCCCAATATGTCTTTTTGATGGATTTAACGTCCCACCGACAGTATTTCAGTCATTCAGAAACTTGACAGATATATTGCTGCAACCCCGTAGACATATGGCGTGATACTACACCCAGTCACATTATCCTGACATCGGGTCAACCAATACTAGAACTACCCTTATATGCTGATCTTGATGGCCGCAATACCCTAATTTGGGTGGAATGGGATCCAAACGGGTGTGTTTTATCTCATGCCCTTCAGATTCTTTACTTTTGATAGCTCCCACACCGTTATTATGTGTACATACGCTGAAATATTTGTTTACATGTGTATTTTTAGTATTAAATAATGCACTTGTAATAAAATCGTCCAGACTGCCTCGGTCGCTTTACACAAAAGAGTAAACAAATTGCAATTCTCTGAGAGTCGCTTGGCAAGCTTCAGTGTATTCAATAGTGTACTCAACATGTATTCAACTGGACGCCGCACCCCGACCACCACCACGCCAACAACAGTATGTCAGGTTTGAAATATTGCAAATTTACCAATTGCGCGATTGAAATCATGAAAAAGTCTGCCATAAACCAGAGAATAAAAGAAAGATGACGTTAGAAATGACCGCATAGCTTGGAATTACACTTCCTGCGTCTAAATATAGCAGTGATTGATTACATTGGGATGATTTCGTAGAAGTTTATAGCTAATTTCATCTGGAACGAGCCATCGCATATAAACTCTTTCTTTAATGAGGAACATATTTATTAAGCAAGGCTTTTGTGCGAGCTAAATAACAAATTTCCTTTACGGATTTAAGAAAGGTTAAAATGAAAAATCAAAAGAATTGTAAACATTACGCATTGAAGGACAGGAAGTCAAAAGTCTGCGGTTTTCATACCGAACAGTTGAACAAAAGATCTTACTCAATGAAAGAGATTTGAAACAAAACAATATGTACTCTATGGCTTCATAACCCAGGCAAGACGTGTTTAAGTACAAACATTATACTTGTTGTATTTTAGAATCATATATCACACGTAAGATGGGGTGGGGGGAAGGGTCAATTTCATATTTAAAATGTAACATTCTGAAACAAACGATATATAACTAATGCACACATGGAATGCCGATACCATCTTTATGTGTTACATGTAATTTTTAAAATGCATGGGACATTTAACATTTTCTGTGGTAGTTTCGTCATGAAATATGGTATTGTCTTTATTTAATGAACTTTTGGATTTGTATGTGACAATGTATCTTGTATGTGGCTACATGAGGTAAATCAGATGTACATGTACTAGTATAACGTGATATAAGGAACAGCCTCAGAGCGGGCGAAGAGAGGAGATGAAAAGGAAGATAAAATAACAAACTTAGTATCTTTGAAATCAGTATAACTATTTATTAGCATTTAACTATAAGATGCACAATCATGCAGTTTTAAATCGGTCTTTCTTAATAGATTCTATCTTACACATAGCAGTTAATAAAATGAGGACTGGTCCGATCCTAAAAAAAAGAAGAAAGAAAATGAAATACATAAATGATAGATAATTAGATATGTAGATCTAGGTCTACTGTACATGAAAAACGCTTGACCTTTTAACTATAAATACACCCTTTTTCGATTTTGGCTATAGTAAACGTACATTACAAGTGAATTGTAATTATTTATTAGATAAAAAAAATTAAAAAAAAAAAAGTTCAGAGAGAAGAGTAGAAGAACGAACTATTTTTTACAGATAGGGCATTCTCAGAGAGATGGAGAGAAATATGGAGAGAGAGAATGAGAAAGAGAGAGAGAGAGAGATTATGCCAAAAAAAAAATCATAACTAAACTTCATGTTTAGTTTTATTTTTTAAGTAGAAAAATCAAAGTGCCATCACTATAAAATATCGTCGCCCGGTGTTACCTGTCTTTTTTTTATTTTACAAACCCTCGCGAGGATTAGTAATAAAACCTCGCGAGGGTTTGCAAAAACCTCGCGAGGATTTGTAAAAACCTCGCGAGGTTTTATTTTTAATCCTCGCGAGGATTTGTAATAATTAAAAAAATCTGCGCGCGCTATGTCTATTTTGTAGATTCAATCAAATTCCTAATGCGAGATTTAAGAAAGACATGCGAGAATTAAGACGATAATTATCGCCCAAAAACCTCGCGAGGATTGTTAAATCTCGCATGTATATATGTTTTTTGGACATACGACAACGCGATAATTATCGTGTTGTCGCGTGTTGGAGAGGCGAGATTTAAACTGGTCCGATCAGGACACCGTATATTGCATACCAATGACGTGGGCGTGAGTTAGTTTCGTTGTTGATGTGTATTCAAAAGATCGGATGATTTTGATTACTTTATTTCGCGTCTAATTTCAGACAGAATTGATGGAAACGTCGAGACAATTATTAATAATGTTTTTTTCTCACTTATGGTACTTTTTTTCTGAGATATACTCTATGCATAAAGTTAAGTGACCTTCCAAGTAGAATCGTGTGTTAAATCAGTGAAGTCCGAAACGTGCGATTAAAAATAGTGTTGCAATAGCGTTGGTGTATGGCGCCTCCCACAAGGTAGATTTTTTAACGGATTTTCGGAATCTAATTAACAAGTTGAAAGTGAGTTGAATTATTTTTGTTAATCATATATATTATAACGAAGCACATTTGTAATGTTCAAATGCAAAAGAAAAGCTTAACAACAAAATTTGAATCAGACGAACACCCGAAAATGGACTGGGTCCAGTACAATCAGACGTTTTTTACCGACTTTGAAGAACGTGTTTTAAGTTTGTGAACAAAATGGCGCTGCCCATACGATAAACGGTTGTGACGAAAAAGATAAAATCCAAAGTGCTCTGAAATGTTGATCCAAATAGAAGTCTACGCGTTACTGTAGGGCTAGTTAAGCTCTTTGCCGGCGAGCAAGCTTCGCCCGCTTATACTAATCAGGCTCTCTACGGATTATTGCTAAAAAAAATATGAATGAAAAAACATTCATGAGACAAAGGATTTACCAGAGCTACAGACATTTTTTTCATGAAATGGGTATTTACTCTATGAACTCAGAATAAAAAGGGTATTTGTGCAATTTATTGGGGTTTTGACAAATGTAAATTGGGTATTCCTTATATTTTGGATACAACTGTCAACATTTTAATAGAGATTTCAGAAAACATTTTGCTTTTTATTACCTTACCCCATGATTCTGCAAACTATTGCTTTTTGCCAAAATTAATTGGGTAAAAATTCTCAAAAACCCTGCTTATCTGTTACTCTGGATATACTCAGAAAATGTTCTTGCGGAACGCGTTAGTGAAATGGGGATGTCGTGTATACATACATTGTATAATACATATTCCATAAAGTATTTCAAATGCTTGCAGGCACCATTTCCACATCATTATCAAAGTCATTAGTATTTTGACACCATAATGTGGTCCGTATGATCTGCAATGTCCTTTGTCGTTCAACTCCAAAGGTTGGATTCCAACAAAACACTTTAGTTGCCCCCTGCAGATGTTTTTCATATGTAGGTTATCATTTCCTGTTTGTTCAGCCATGCACTTGACCCTCGGTCGTGTTGTTCTTTCCGGATTTGTTATTTATATGTTAAATGACTTGCCCAATCGTCGGATAAGGGGTGGCGGTCATACCCGCAACATTCTTGAGGCAGAAGTTCTGGTCAAAAACACATTGGCCGGAATTATTATCTTGCAGGATTTTTCAGATTTCCTGCTGGTGGTAGCAGTAGCAACGCAAAAACTGTCGGTGACGAAACTTTCTTTATCTATACATACTTGTCCCCACCCTCGCTTGGGCTAGACATTGATGCTTGGATGCAACTGTGTCTTGGTGCAGACACTTTTATTGACTGCTTCTTATACCCCACGCACAACAAAGTTCTAAAAGGTGGTAAACTGGATTCAGCTTGTCTGTCTGTCCGGCCGTCTGTCGTTTTTTTCCGGGCCATAACTCAAAAAGAATGAAAGGTATCAAGATGAAACTTTATTTGTGGATAGATCTCATTAAGGGGAAGTCCAGTGGCCAAGAACCATAACTCTCTGTTGCGTGATTTTGGAGTTATTGCCCTTTTTAATTTTTATACTTAGTTTTTGTCCGGGCCGTAACTAAAAAAAATATAAAAGGTATCAAGATGAAACTTCATATGTTGGGAACCCTTCCGGGAACTTAAAAAGTGTAAAAGGTATCAAGATGAAACTTCATACGTTGAGGGAAAGTGCAGTGACCCACGTTATTTTGGAGTTCTTGCCCATTGTAAATTTCCATACTTAATTTTTGTCCGGACCATATCTCAAAAAGGATAAAAGGTTTCAATAAGAACATTCCTATGTGGATAGATCTCATTGAAGAGAGGTTCAATGCCAAAGAACTGTAACCCTCATTAGCGTCATTTTAAAAATCCCTGTCACAAAGCGGCATGCGCGGGGCGGGGAGGGGGGTTATTTTCGCCATGACATTGGTAGTTCTAGTTATCATCAATGACTTCCGTAAGAAGAAATATTATCGTTTTGATCATTTTTATTAATTTCAAGAGAAACAAAAATAATTCCACTGAAGATTGAACATTCATGTCAAGTTCATATTGGAAGTATATTTTTTACGGATGGAAAAATCCCCAACAACAAACAACATATAAGAAGAAGAGAGAGAGAGAGAGAGAGAGAGAGAGAGAGTTTGTGTTATGAATAGATGCTGCATTGTGTTATACTATTACCAGACAGTATAACACTTAAGTTTATTTACGCATATGTTTAGATGAGTGAAACAAGGAAACTGTCTATGCAGATCGCCACGACGTAGCGTAAGAATGACCTTAAAGTTCCCCGCTCTTACTATTGTACTTGAGTCTCCCAACGGTTTCTTCCAGGTCACATCAGTTGTAGTCTTCGCAGAATAAATTTCCGTGTCTTATGACAATAGGGGGTTTACTGCAAAGGTAAACATCGCATGGATGAGTCAACGGGTTGCAACTGACCATTTTTCCCCATTATCTATCTACATATCTAACCGTACCCCATTATGTATACATGTTGAGATTTTATTCAGTAACCTTGACGAAATGATGAAGACATGACAGGGTTATATTTTTAAGTCAGATTGTATGAATAATTTAGTATCTATACAGATGCTCAACACTCATACTCTCCCCCTCCCCACCTCCGCACGCTTTCCGGAGGTTGTGTTATAGTTTCAAGTTATAGTAACATTCCATACCGGTAAATTTACCTGTTGCACTGTGCTGTAAACTTCATTATTTTTTTTAATTGTATTAGGAAATAAAAACATTCAGTATGTTTATAGGCAATATTTCAACTGACTGCCCATTAATCACTGCCACACTGATTTACCACGTGACCATGAAGTGCTGAAATTCAGCAGTGGCAGAGAAATCTGTGCGAGAGTTGCGTTCATTCAATACCGATTTGTATATCCCACTTTCCTGTGTTAATTTTTTAAATCTTATTTTTTAAAGTTAAAACTTATTTGCTGTCATTTTGCTGTCTTATTTTGTTGCACGTGATTATCTCGTGCGTCATGTGTCTGTAGCATCTAACTAGAAATAAGGTTATATTTGCGGAAAAGGTCTCTCTTAGCGAATGGAGAAATGTCAATTTAAATGCAAATATGAATTAATACTTCAGCAATATTGCCAGGAGGTAGATTTACATACTTGATAAGAAAAATAATGATAAAAACAACGACAGCAAAACATCCAACAACAAAAACATGAAAAATATGACAGAATTATCATATATTGAAGGTTTATTTAAAATTTATTAATATTCAAAAGATTGTATTCATTAATTCACAGTTGTATTCATCAATATTCAAAGATTGTTCTATCAATAGTCTGAGACAAAGAAATAACGCGATTGTAATAATCAATATTTAAAAAAAGAAATATACTCTAATAGTTTGAATCAAAAGAATGAAGTCAAACGAGTGTTATTTATTAATATTTAAATAATAACTATTTAAAAAATAATAGCCCAGTAAATGGAAAACTTAATTGTTCGGATAAAAAAGTCCATACTTCATAGAATTTAGTAATTCTTTCTTGAAAAGGCTTCTCTCATTGGTTGCTTTTTCTACGTCTTATCATATTCATTAAATTATATCTATTTGACATTTTAAATAGTGCGTTCAATTGCAAAAAAAAAGTGGGGTTTCACGGCTTTCCCGGGCGCAGAGTTCTGCTCCACCTTAAGAAAAGAAAAGATTGAAAAAGTAAGTTGTAAAGTTAGACAACCCTGATAGCAGATTTTTTAATGCATATGTACTTTAACACGTATTATCTGTTATAAGTAAGCTCTTTTGTTCTTCCTTGTGGTA
>CM037779.1:24298574-24317932 GCA_021229015.1 Solen grandis | reverse complement strand
GCAACAAAAGTTTGTACGCGGTCTACAGCCATTGTTTTTGAACCGATTTTCATCAAATTTTCACAGAATGTGTATGTTAGGCTCTAGTTGTGCATTCTGGTGTCCGTTTTTCAAAATTCGAAAAGTCCATGGTTCTATAGCGAATCCAAGATTCGAACCAAGGTCGTAAATATTTAAATGCTTATAAAATCTGTCCTATTTCAGATAGAAAGTTGATATTTTGTCAGTATATAGGTCTCTAGAAGTTTTAAACATTTTGTGAAAATAAATGTCATATGACGTCACGTGACGTCATTATATGATAATGTATTTCTAATATTAAATGAAAATTTAATGACACATGCTTCAAAGGCTGAAATTTTGATTTCTATGATTTCCATATGCCTATGACATCATATGACGTCACACTTGAAATATGCAACAAAAGATTGTACGCGGTCTACAGCCATTGTTTTTGAACCGATTTTCATCAAATTTTCACAAATTGTGTATATTAAGTTCTAGTTGTGCATCTCGGTGTCCGTTTTTCAAAATTCGAAAAGTCCATGGTTCTATAGCGAATTCAAGATTCGAACCAAGGTCGTAAATTTTTAAATGCTTATAAAATCGGATTTATTTGAGATAGAAAGTTGATATTTGGTCAGTATATAGGTCTCTGGGAGTCTTAAACATTTTGTGAAAATAAACGTCGCATGACGTCACTTAACGTCATTATATGGTAATGTATTTCTAATATTAATAAGAGTATTTCTATATATTGAAATTGTCGAAGGGCAATGAAAATTTAATGACAAATGAATCAGACGCTGAAATTTCGATTTCAATGATTTTAACCTCCAGAGCCATTATTAATGGGCCGATTTTCATCAAATTTTCACAGAATGTGTATATTACGTTCTTATTGTGTATACCGGTGTCCGTTTTTCAAAATTCGAAAATTCCAAGCATATATGGCGGATCCAAGATTCGAACCAATGACATCAATATTTAAATGTTTATAAAAACTGTCCTATTTGAGATAAAATGTTGAAATTTTGTCAGTTAGTAGGTCTCTGGGTGTCTTAACAATTATGTAAAAATAAACGTAATATGACGTCACGTGACGTCTTTTTTATTATTATTATTCTTTTCTTCTTCCTAACTAAACGCTTATTTTTAATATGTTGCAATAGTCCTAGGACGATGAAATTTTTATGGGCTATTAGGCACGTGAGGAAATTGTGATTTCACCCCTACTGCATATATGTAGCCATATCTCAATAAATATCGATTTTTGTAAATATATGTATGAATAAGAATTATAGCTGAATAATTGACGTTTGCAAAGATATTTAGTTTATCAAAATTGGTTTACGCAATACAAAGTTATAAGCAAAAAAACTAAATGAAATGAAGCTAATTTTGCTGATAATATGCTGTTTTCTTGAGGTTTAACAGTCAATATCTCAGAAACGAATGAAGATAAGTTTATACATTATGCATATAAAATGTAGCATGTTTTAAGAGCTTTCTAACGGTACCAAGTTTATTGCAATTGGACTTCATATAAGAAAGTTACATGGAAAATAAGATATTTCATAATCATGCATCATAAAAAATATGGAAAAGGTCACGCGCAGGGGTCACCAAGCTTAAATACTTGCACAACGACTTAAAAAAAAAATAAAAAAATACATATATATATATATCAAATTGCAATTGATGGGCTATATCTTGATTTATTTTTTTTTGTCGAATGTTGACTGTTTCCAAAATAAGCATTGAAGTTAATACATGTACAACGGCACAAGACAAAAATCCGTATTTGCAACACTATGTAGCTAGCGAGCAGTTTGCAAGCCTTGAAAAATTCACACGCAGTCCCACATTTTAGACCATCTAAAAACGGCATTGTCATGCTAACGATATTCATATTGCATCAGTTTGTAGGCTGGGATGTTACCTTTCAAAATATCACCATAGTTCGAAATTCCAGGAATTTATGGCAAAACTACGGAAGCCCAAACACGCCAAAATCGCTAAATACGTTTAACTACGTTACAGGTGTCGAAAGGACATAGCACTATACAAATATTCAATACTTCTTCCTACTGAGGCTAAAATTAAACAAGGTTACAACTGAGCTGGAGTGATGAAATTCTATGTGTGATGAAAGTTAGAAACTTACATTTGAACACTGTTTCATTTTTCTTTCATGTCATATGACATAGTATAAATTTTGTATGTAAACTACATGTGCGAGATATGGGCGGACTTTTATTAAAATTCACAGAATGTTTTATATAGAAATAGAGGAGATAGAAAGTTGCAATTTGGACAGATTATCTATTATGTCATCTTCTATATAAACTATATAAAGCAGATGTTGCAGAAAGTCCTATCATTCGTTTAAACGAATGACATCTAGTTCTTCTTCTTCTTCTTATTATTATTCTTTTTTTCTTCCTCTTATGTTTGTGTTAATTTCGAGGTGTTGCCATTGACTCAGAACAATGAAAATTTTATGGCATATATTTCAAACCATGAGCTTTCGGATGCAATGAATTTTATATTCATACGACGTCATATAACGTCAGATTTGACGTCGGATGAAAAAGTTTGTACGCGGTGTACAGCCATTATTTCTGGATCGATTGTTATCAAAATTTCACAGAATGTGTATATTAGGCTCTAGTTGTGCATCCCGGTGTCCGTTTTTCCAAATTTGAAAAGGCAAATGTTTTATGGCGAATCCAAGATTCGAACTAATGACGTCAAATTTCAGATGCGTATAAAATCGCGATTTGGATTGAATATTAGTCTATATGTCTTCTTTATATTCTGAAAAGATGAACGCCATATGACGTCACATGACGTCATAATGCTATTAAAACTTTCGTATTAAAACTGAACGGTTTTTAATCCCTGTAGGCTTTATTTTTTGTATGATTTGCTTGAAATTTTGCCTGAAGATGCAGTATTAGATTCTATGGAGCCATGTCACTTCCGTTTCCGGAAAATCCCAAAGGTCAAGGTCATATATCAATTATCGGGTTTTTCTTCGGCCTTAAATATCTCAAAAACGGAAAAAAATCTATCGAGACACTATGCGTATAATTTGTAGAGCTTAGAAAGACCTTTCAGATGATATTTCGTTTTTGATGATCGGGATTGAATCGGTTGAGTTATGGCGGAAAAACAAAAATTCGGTAACCCTCAGTGTGTTTAACAGTTTATATCTCGAAATTCTTTGATTTTTGAAAATATGATGATGAATATTATTTGTAGAGCAATGTTTGGCCGTTCTTTTGATGCTTAAAGTTTAATGATTGACCTAAGATTCATGGAGGAATGGGGAAAAAACGAAATTCGTGCATATAGCTTTGGTGATTTTTTTCATTTTTCAAGAGGTTTAAGAGCTTGTGAAATGTAGAGAATTTTAAGACGATTATTTTGGTACCTAAAGTTTTGAAATTGATCCAAGTATAAGGAAGTTACATCAAAAATAAGAATTTAAACATGTAGAATTTCAGCGACTTTTTCGTTATGTAAGAGTTTCACGGCTTATATCTTAAAACCGATATTAAATAAGTCAACATATTAAAAGAGAATTTTTTTTGAATTTTGAAATTGATCAAAGTATAAGGAAGTTACATCAAAAATAAGAATTTAAACATATAGAATTTCTGTGATTCTGCCGTCATGTCAGAGTTTTCCGGCTTATATCTTAAGAATCATTAGAAATATGTGCTTACATTAAGCAAGTGAGATGTAGAGAATTTTAAGACGATTATTTTGGCACCTAGAGTTTTGAAATTGATCAAGAAATAAGGAAGTTACATAAAAAATACGAATTTAAAGCCAATTGTAAAAATTTTCATAAAATATCCTACTTTCGCTTTCACCTTAATTGAAGCATTTTCGGAAAATGTAAGTTTACAGATATGTTTTAGTCATATAAATTGGAAAAAAACCAACAAATTTTTACTTATATCATATTGATATTACTTGTTAAACAGGTGTACCGTTCCCGGTGGCCGAGTGTTTAGAGCGTCCGCCTCGGGAGCGGGAGGTCGTGGGTTCGATACCAAAGTCGTAAAAAATGGTACTGTTATAGCTCCCTTGCTTGACATCTTAGGCATATAGGGTAGTTGCGGGACTGGTTGGCCCGGTATCAGGATAATGTGACTGGGTGTGGTATCATGCACATGTCTACACGTGATACTGCAGTGTGGCAGCATATAACTGCATTAAGTAGACATCGTTCCATGACTGAAATACTGTTGGTGGGACGTTAAACCAAAAACAAACAAACAAACAAACTAAGCAAGTGTTGACAATGATTTAATGTTTTATCATTACAAGTTGCAGCATTGCGTTACCCATAATCCTTTGAGCGCAATTTTGTCAAATCATTTTATTTACGTTACTTATGAATATCAGTTGCAGCATTGCGTTCCCATAATCCTTTGAGCGTTTTGACACATGTCATTTAGACCGTTGTTGAAACATTGCAATTTCCCGACTTTATTGTTGCATCTATCGATAAATGTTGTACAAGCTATATTCCAAATTTATGATAAATGATAACCTATGTGAAAATATATGTAATACAATGTAATTTAATTGCCAGCTTGAGATACCATGAGCGTGTATAAGTGTAGACGTTTGAAACAAAATGATCAACACATGTCATCCGTTCAAGACGCTGCAAGCTAATTTGTCTGTAATGCGGCGTTCACACAGTGCCGATTATGGCTCCCGTTTGAGATCAGACAGCGCTACGACACGAAAAGCGAAAAAGTCGGATTACTATCCTCAATGTCCTATCATTGTCTGAACGCAGTCGTATATGTTCGTAACAGAGTCCTACGGATCGGGAATGGTCCGGAGAGGTCGGCCAAGCACTCCTGACAGTTAGGTGCGTCCCGTAACATTCGGGAAACTCAGCCGATTTTGTCTAGTCGGATTACAATCGTGACTATGTCGTGACAGATTCTGCTGTATCGGATCAGAATCGGATTGAGAACGGGATAATCGGGACGAATTCTGCTGGAAACGGCTGGATCGGGACGCCTCCTGAACAATATCTGATTGTTGTCGTGATTAAATAAATGTTTTTACAAATTTTAATAAGTTTGAATTTCCAGCCACGAATCACAGGATCTTGATCAGACTTTTGACACATTTTAATCGGGAATGGTCCTATCAAGGACGGCAGTAAAAATCCTGAATGTGTGACCAAGGCATTAGCTAAAAGCGCAAAATTTAGTAACTTTGTGTAATACAGTCGTCTCGATCGTATGTACAAGCGTTATTTGAATTTTACTCACGAGGCTACACGCGTCGACGATTCTATTGCATGGTAGCATTTACTATTTCATTCCCGCGACTGTACACGAAAATAAAAAAAGAATTTTGATATGCAGAATTAAGAGGTTTAAGTTTAATTGTTTATATTTTGAATACCTATAAAACTAGACCCAAATATGCTACAATGGAATTTCAGGCCATTTATTTTGGTACCTAGAATAGTAAAATTGGTCAAGTTATAAGAAAGCGATATCAAAATAAAGATTTATTAGTCCCCTACCGGAGTTCACACCGGAGGGGACTATAGGTTTGCCTTCCGTCTGTCCGTCCGTCCGTCCGTCCGTCTGTCCGTCCGTCTGTCTGTCCGCTCAAATCTGGATCCCGCGATAACTTAATAACTAAGCAAGCTAACTTGATGAAACTTGGTTTATGACTAGATGCCAATGTGCAGATTATGCACGTCATTTTATTTTTGTTCTTCGATTAAAATTGTGGTTGCTATGGTAACGGAAATAGTGGAAATATTGCAAAAATGGGATCCCGCGATAACTTTATAACTAAGCAAGCTAACTTGATGAAACTTGGTATATGACTAGATGGCAATGTGTAGATTATGTACATTGTTTTATTTTTTTTTATTCGACTAAATTTGTGGTTGCTATGGTAACGGAAATAGTGAAAATATGGCAAAAAATGGGATCCCGCGATAACTTTATAACTAAGCAAGCTAACTTGATGAAACTTGGTATATGACTAGATGGCAATGTGTCGATTATGCACGTTTTTTATTTTTGTTCTTCAACTAAAATTGTTGTTGCTATGTTAATGGAAATAGTGAAAATATGGCAAAAATGGGATCCCATGAGAACTTTATAACTAAACAAGCTAACTTGATGAAACTTGGTATATGACTAGATGGCAATATGTAGATTATGCACATCATTTTATTTTTGTTCTTTGACTAAAAATTTTGGTTGCTATGGTAACGGAAATAGTGAAAATATGGCAAAAAATAGGATCCCGCGACCGCGATAACTTTATAATAAATTTTATAAGGCATGTATATAGTCAGGGTGGTGATGCAGAGTGAAAGTTCTCATTTCTCATCAACAAGACTAAACACTAAAGAAAAACATTTTGGATCAGGCAAGGTAACTATTATTAATTCTATTTCTTGCATCTGTCTTGCTTGCATGAATTGTATAGTGGGCACAGCAGAGACAACAACTCTACATGTAAGTCTTGCTTAAATGGTCATAACTTAAATATTCCCTTACATTTACTTTTACCAAAGTTTTGTTTTTTTTTGGACCAAAATTCTGGTTGGTGTGGTAATGGAAAAATTATGCACCTCACCGGTAGGGGACTCATGTGTTCCTTGCAACACCAGTTACTTGTTTATTTTTGGAATATGGCTTATTTCAAAAAGTTCATGTATGAGAAGTCCATACGAAAAAAAAGAGTAAAAGGTAGGGAATTTAATATATATTCTTCCTAACGGAATTAATCTTTATATTTTTCAATGTTAGCAGAAAGTCCTATCATTCGTATCAACGAATGAAATCTAGTTATTCTTTTTTTTCTTCCTAACTAAACGCTTATTTTTCTATGTTGCAATACTCCTAGGACGATGAAATTTTTATTTCTTATTAGTCACGTGAGAAAATTTTGATTTCTATGATTTTCATATGCCTATGATGTCCTATGACGTCACATTTGAAAAATGCTTCAAAAGTTTGTACGCGGTCTACAGCCATTGTTTGTGAACCGATTTTCAAATTTTCATTTATATTAATTCTTTTAAAACTATAAACCAATTAACCCAGGTCGTAATTTTTATAAATGCTTATAAAATCGGTCCTATTTATGATAGAAAGTTGATATTTAGTCAGTATATTGGTCTCTAGAAGTTTTAAACATTTTGTGAAAATAAATATGTATTTCTAATATTAACAAGAATATTTCTATATGTTGAAATTGTCGAAGGGCAATGAAATTTTAAGGACACATGCTTCAAACTCTGAAATTTTGATTTCTATGATTTTCATATGCCTATGACGTCATGTGACGTCACATTTGAAATATGCTACAAAAGTTTGTACGCGGTCTACAGCAATTGTTTGTGAACCGATTTTCATCAAATTTTCACAGATTGTGTATATTAAGTTCTAGTTGTGCATCCCGGTGTCCGTTTTTCAAAATTCGAAAAGTCCATTGTTCTATAGCGAATCCAAGATTCGAACCAAGGTCGTAAATTTTTAAATGCTTATAAAATCGGATTTATTTGAGATAGAAAAGCGATATTTGGTCAGTATATAGGTCTCTGGGAGTCTTAAATATTTTGTGAAAATAAACGTCACATGACGTCACTTGACGTCATTATATGATAATGTATTTCTAAGATTAATAAGAGTATTTCTATATGTTGAAATTGTCGAAGGGCAATGAAAATTTAATGACAAATGATGCAGACGCTGAAATTTCGATTTCAATGATTTTCAGAAGGCTATGACGTCATATGACGTCACATTTGAAATTGACTACGAAAGTTTGTACACGGTCCAGAGCCATTATTAATGGGCAGATTTTTATCAAATTTTCACAGAATGTGTATATTACGTTCTTATTGTGTATACCGGTGTCCGTTTTTCAAAATTCGAAAAGTCCAAGCATCTATGGCGGATCCAAGATTCGAACCAAGGACGTCAATTTTTAAATGCTTATAAAAACTGTCCTATTTGAGATAGAAAGTTGAAATTTTGTCAGTTAGTAGGTCTCTGGGTGTCTAACAATTATGTGAAAATAAACGTCATATGATTTCACGTGATGTCATTTTTTTTATTATTATTATTCTTTTCTTCTTCCTAACTAAACGCTTATTTTAATATGTTGCAATAGTCCTAGGACGATGAAATTTGTATGGGTTATTGTCACGTGAGGAAATTTTGATTTCAATGATTGTCAGCAGCCTATGACGTCACATGACGTCACAGCTAAAAATAGTGAAAAATGGTGTTTGCGCTCTACAGCCGTCATTTACAGTCGGATTTTCTTCAAATTTTCACAGATGGTACATCTTGAAACTAAGGTGTGCATATCCTGTCAGCTAACCGAAATTCCAAAAGACTGAACTTCTGTAGCTGAAATAAGATTCGAACATAGGACCGAAAATTTCATTTTAGGATGAAAGAGCTTCAGGATGAGATAGAAAAATGAAACTTACACAGTTTGCAGTTCTGCAGAGTTTCTACATATATTTTGATTCCTGACATCATATGACGTCATGTGACGTCATAAGCATACTTCTTAATTTTTATATTAGGGCAATGGTTTCGACATGATGCTAGTTGTTCAGAATAAGGAAAATTTCAGAGTTATAACAGTTAACTATGCGCTTTTGAACAAAAGCATCTTCAGCACCCTATGTCGTCATATGACGTCAGAGCTGAAAATAGTGAAAAATGGTGTTCACGCTCTACAGCCGCCATTTATGGTCGGATTATCTTCAAATTTTCACAGATGGTACATCATGAAACTAAGGTGTGCATATCCTGTCAGCTAACCGAATTTCCGAAAGATTGAAGTTCTGTGGCTGAAATAAGATTCGAACATAGGACCGAAAATTTCATTTTAGCATTAAGGAGCTTCAGGATGAGATAGAAAGTTGAAACTTACACAGTTTGCAGTTCTGCAGAACTTCTCAATATATTTTGAGTCATGACGTCAAATGTCGTCATGTGACGTCATAAGCATACTTCTTAATTTTCATTTTAGGGCAATGATTTCGACATGATGCCAGTTATTCAGAATAATGAAAATTTTAGAGTTATGACAGTAAAGTATGCACTTTTGAACAAAAGCATCTTCAGCACCCTATGACGTCATGTGTCGTCAGAGCAAAAAATATTGAAAAATGGTGTTCGCGCTCTACAGCGGCCATTTATGATCGGATTTTCTTCTTATTTTCACAGATGGTACACCTTGAAACTAAGGTGTACATATCCTGCCAGCTTACCGAAATTCCGAAAAACCGAAGTTCTGTGGCTGAAGTAATATGCGAACATAGGACCAAAAATTTCATTTTAGGATTGAAGAGCTTCAGGATGAGATAGAAAGTTGAAACTTACAAAGTTTGCAGTTCTGCAGCATTTCTACAAATATTTTGAATCGTGACGTCAGAGGACGTCATAAGCATACCACTTATTTTTAATTTGGGGGAATAATTTCGACATGATGCCAGTTGTTCAGAATAATGAAAATTTCAGAGTTATTGCAGTAACGTATGCGCTTTTGAGCAACAGCATTTTCAGCACCCTATGACGTCACGTGACATCAGAGCTAAAAATAGTGAAAGATGGTTTTCGCGCTCTACAGCCGCCATTTATGATCAGATTTTCTTCAACTTTTACAGATGGTACATCTTGAACTTAAGGTGTAAATATATTTTGTCAGCTAACCTTAATTCCGAAAAACCGAAGTATTGTAGCTGAAATAAGATTCGAACATAGGACCAAAAATTTCATTTTAAGGTTAAAGAACTTCGGGATGAGATAGAAAGTTGAAACTTACTCAGTTTGCGGTTCTGCATAATTTCTACATATATTTTGAGTCGTGACCTCATATGACGTCATAAGCATACTACTACTACTGCTACTTATTTTTTTTTTCTTCGTAACGAAACGCTTATTTTTCGCGGAATACAATGTCAATTGTTCAGCATGAACATGAAATACTACCAGAGGTGAGTCATTACATGAAACTTCTATCTCCTGCTTTTTGCATTAACACAGGTTGCAGAAAGTCCTATCATTCGTTTAGACGAATGACATCTAGTTATTAGGGCTTTCTGCCTCAAGCAGAAAGACCTTTTGGGTTTGTTATGTTTATTATTATTATTATTATTCTTTTCTTCTTCCTAACTAAACGCTTATTTTTATATGTTGCAATAGTCCTAGGACGATGAAATTTTTATGGCTTATTAGTCACGTGAGGAAATTTTGATTTCAATGATTTTCAGCACCCTATGACGTCACATGACGTCACAGCTAAAAATAGTGAAAAATGGTGTTCGCGCTCTACAGCCGTCATTTATGGTCGGATTTTCTTCAAATTTTCACAGATGGTACATATTGAAGCAAAGGTGTGCATATCCTGTCAGCTAACCGAAATTCCGAAAGACCGAAGTTCTGTGGCTGAAATAAGATTCGAACATAGGACCGAAAATTTCATTTTAGGATAAAAGAGCTTCAGGATGAGATAGAAAGTTGAAACTTACACAGTTTGCAGTTCTGCAGAATTTCTACAAATATTTTGAGTCGTGACGTCATATGACGTCATGTGACGTCATAAGCATACTTCTTAATTTTCATTTTAGGGCAATGATTTCAACATGATGCCAGTTGTTCAGAATAATGAAAATTTCAGAGTTATGAAAGCAAAGTATGCGCTTTTGAACAAAAGCATCTTCAGCATCCTATGACGTCACATGACGTCACAGCTAAAAATAGTGAAAAATGGTGTTCGCGCTCTACAGCCGTCATTTATGGTCGGATTTTCTTCAAATTTTCACAGATGGTACATCTTGAATAAAAGGTGTGCATATCCTGTCAGCTAACCGAAATTCCGAAAGACCGAAGTTCTGTGGCTGAAATAAGATTCGAACATAGGACCGAAAATTTCATTTTAGAATTAAAGAGCTTCAGGATGAGATAGAAAGTTGAAACTTACACAGTTTGCAGTTCTGCAGAATTTCTACAAATATTTTGAGTCGTGACGTCATATGACGTCATGTGACGTCATAAGCATACTTCTTAATATTCATTTTAGGGCAATGATTTCGACATGATGCCAGTTGTTCAGAATAATGAAAATTTCAGAGTTATGAAAGCAAGGTATGTGCTTTTGAACAAAAGCATCTTCAGCACCCTATGTCGTCACATGACGTCACAGCAAAAAATAATGAAAAATGGTGTTCGCACTCTACAGCCGTCATTTATTGTCAGATTTTCTTCAAATTTTCACAGATGGTACATTTTGAAACTCAGATGTGCATATCCTGTCAGCTAACCAAACTTCCAAAAGACTGAAGTTCTGTGGCTGAAAAAAGATTCGAACATAGGACCAAAAATTTCATTTTAGGATTAAAGAGCTTCAGGATGAGATAGAAGGTTGAAACTTACACAGTTTGCAGTTCTGCAGAATTTCTACATATATCTTGAGTTTTGACGTCATATGACGTCTTGTGACGTCATAAGCATACTTCTTAATTTTCATTTTAGGGCAATGATTTTGACATGATGCCAGTTGTTCAGAATAACGAAAATTTCAGAGTTATGACAGTAAAGTATGCCCTTTTGAACAAAAGCATCTTTAGCACACTATGACGTCATGTGACGTCAGAGCTAAAAATAGTTAAAAATGGTGTTCACGCTCTACAGCCGCCATTTATGGTCGGATTTTCTTCAAATTTTCACAGATGGTACATCTTGAAAGTTAAGTGTGCATATCCTGTCAGCTAACCGAAATTCCGAAAGACCGAAGTTGTGTGGCTGAAATAAGATTCGAACATTGGACCGAAAATTTCATTTTAGGATTAGAGAGCTGATGGTGTTTTTATTCGGCAAGGTGTATCTCAAAAACGAACAAGATTCTACCTAGACACTGTGGATAAAATCTGTAGTGATTTGAAAGACCTTTCAGGTGATATTTAGTTTTTGAAGATCGGGGTTGAATTGGTTGACTTATGACAGAAAGGCGAAAAGTGTACTTTTAACGAAATTAAATTTAGGATTAACACACTGAAAAGTGAAGTGATGTATACTGCAAGGAATACTTGTTTGGTCACGTGATTATAACGTCATGCATATTTAAGCAGAAATTATTAAAAAATTCATATAAAATCGGCAAGTTGATGTTTGAAGTTGAAATTTGCACGAATGCCGTAGCCTACAATGTGCAAAATGTCCTGAAAATTTCAAGTGATTCCGTCAACAAACATGGCAGATATTCATGTTTTTCGGAAAGGGCTTGTATATGAAAATCTGGCAATTTGAAGGAAGAGAAGAAGGCGGTTATTGGGTTGGTTACCCTCTATCCGGACGTTCCTACGCAGGAAAGAGTGCCCGTGTTGAAAGGTGAATTGCGATGCGTATTTGAGAGAATGAGGTGCATTTTAGAATGCAATGGTGTACACCAGGACCGATAAGCATATTGCCTTTGTTATAACGGCTTTCTTCAAACTTTTATTAGGGCTTTCTGCCTCAAGCAGAAAGACCTTTTGGGTTTGTTATGTTTATTATTATTATTATTAGGACTTTCTGCCTAAAGCAGAAAGTCCTATTGGGTTTGTACTGTTTATTCTTCTTCTTCTTATTATTATTATTATTATTCTTTTTTTCTTCCTAACTAAACGCTTATTTTTCTATGTTGCAATATTAGGACGATAAATTTTTTTTTAGGAAATTTTGATTTCTATGATTTTCATATGTCTATGACGTCATATGACGTCACAATTGACATATGCTACAAAAGTTTGTAAACTGTCCAGAGCCATTATTAATGGACTGATTTTCATCAAATTTTCACAGAATGTGTATATTAAGTTCTAGTTGTGCATCCAGGTGTCCGTTTTTCAAAATTCGAAAAGTCCAAGGTTCTATAGCGATTCCAAGATTCGAACCAAGGTCGTAAATTTTCAAATGCTTATAAAATCGGTCCTATTTGAGATAGAAAGATGATATTAGGTCAGTATATAGGTCTCTAAGAGTCTTAAACATTTTGTGAAAATAAACGTCATATGACGTCACGTGACGTCATTATATGATAATGTATTTCTAATATTAACAAGAGTATTTCTATATGTTGAAATTGTCGAAGGGCAATGAAAATTTAATGACAAATGATTCAGACACTGAAAATTTGATTTCAGTGATTACCATAAGCCTATGACGTCATATGACGTCACGTTTGAAATTGACTACGAAAGTTTGTACACGGTCCAGAGCCATTATTAATGGGCCGATTTTCATCAAATTTTCACAGAATGTGTATATTAAGTTCTAGTTGTGCATCCAGGTGTCCTTTTTTCAAAATTCGAAAAGTCCAAGGTTCTATAGCGATTCCAAGATTCGAACCAAGGTCGTAAATTTTCAAATTCTTATAAAATCGGTCCTATTTGAGATAGAAATATGATATTTGGTCAGTATATAGGTCTCTGGGAGTCTTAAACATTTTGTGAAAATAAATGTCATATGACGTCACGTGACGTCATTATATGATAATGAATTTCTAATTCTAACAAGATTATTTCTATAAGTTGAAATTTTCGAAGGGCAATGAAAATTTAATGACACATGCTTCAGATGCTGAAATTTTGATTTCAATGATTATCAGAAGCCTATGACGTCATATGACGTCACATTTGAAATTGACTACGAAAGTTTGTACACGGTCCAAAACCATTATTAATGGGCCGATTTTCATCAAATTTTCACAGAATGTGTATATTAAGTTCTCGTTGTGAATCTCGGTGTCCTTTTTTCAAAACGCGAAAAGTCCATGGTTCTATAGCGATTCCAAGATTCGAACCAAGGTCGTAAATTTTTAAATGCTTATAAAATCGGTCCTATTTCAGATATAAAAGTGGTATTTGGTCAGTATATAGGTCTCTAAGAGTCTTAAACATTTTGTGAAAGTAAACGTCATATGACGTCACGTGACGTCATTATATGATAATGTATTTCTAATATTAACAAGAGTATTTCTATATGTTAAAATTGTCGAAGGGCAATGAAAATTTAATGACAAATGATTCAGACACTGAAATTTCGATATCCATGATTTTCCAAAGCCTATGACGTCATATGACGTCACATTTGAAATTGACTACGAAAGTTTTTACACGATCCAGAGCCATTATTAATGGGCCGATTTTAATCATATTTTCACAGAATGTGTATATTACGTTCTTATTGTGTATACCGGTGTCCGTTTTTCAAAATTCGAAAAGTCCAAGTCATTATGGCGGCCAGATTCGAATCAAAGTATTTACAGAATGTTATAATAACGTTCTATTGTGTATAGAGTTGTTTTTCAAATTAAAGTCAGGTCTATGGGTCTCAATGATGTGACAAGAAAACGTCATTTTAAATGCTTATAAAACTGTTATTTCAAAGATTAAATTTTTATTAAGGTCTTTGTCTCAATATTGAAAGAAAAGTCTATGTGGGTTTCGTTATTTTTTATTTATTATTATTTCTTCTTCTCCTAACTAAACGCTTATTTTTATATGTTGCAATAGTCCTAGGACGATAATATTTTCATGGCATATTAGTCACGTGAGGAAATTTTGATTTCAATGATTTTCAGCACCTTATGACGTCACATGACGTCACAGCTAAAAATAGTGAAAAATGGTGTTCGCGCTCTACAGCCGTCATTTACGGTCGGATTTTCTTCAAATTTTCACAGATGGTACATCTTGAATCAAAGGTGTGCATATCCTGTCAGCTAACCGAAATTCCGAAAGACCGAAGTTCTGTGGCTGAAATAAGATTCGAACATAAGACCGAAAATTTCATTTTAGGATTAAAGAGCTTCAGGATGAGATAGAAAGTTGAAACTTGCACAGTTTGCAGTTCTGCAGAATTTCTACATATATTTTGAGTGGTGACGTCATATGACGTCATGTGACGTCATAGGCATACTTCTTAATTTTCATTTTAGGGCAATGATTTCGACATGATGCCAGTTGTTCAGAATAATGAAAATTTCAGAATTATGACAGTAAAGTATGCGCTTTTGAACAAAAGCATCGTCAGCACCCTATGACGTCACATGACGTCACAGCTAAAAATAGTGAAAAATGGTGTTCGCGCTCTACAGCCGTCATTTATGGTCGGATTTACTTTAAATTTTCACAGATGGTACATCTTGAAACTAAGGTGTGAATATCCTGTCATCTAACCGAAATTCCGAAAGACCGAAGTTCTGTGGCTGAAATAAGATTCGAACATAGGACCGAAAATTTCATTTTAGGATTAAAGAGCTTCAGGATGAGATAGAAAGTTGAAACTTACAAAGTTTGCAGTTCTGCAAAATTTCTACAAATATTTTGAGTCGTGACGTCATATGACGTCATGTGACGTCATAGGCATACTTCTTAATTTTCATTTTAGGGTGATGATTTCGACATGATGTCTGTTGTTCAGAATAATGAAAAATTCAGAGTTATGACAGTAAAGTATGCGCTTTTGAATAAAAGCATCTACAGCACCCTATGACGTTATGTGACGTCACAGTTTAAAATAGTGAAAAATGGTGTTCACGCTCTACAGCTGCCATTTATGGCCGGATTTTATTCAAATTTTCACAGATGGTATATCTTGAAACTAAGGTGTGCGTACCCTGTCAGTTAACAGAAATTTCGAAAGACCGAAGTTCTGTGACTGAAATAAGATTCGAACATAGGACCGAAAATTTCATTTTAGGATTAAAGAGCTTCAGGATGAGATAGAAAGTTGAAACTTACACAGTTTGCAATTCTGCAGAATTTCTACATATATTTTGAGTCTTGACGTCATATGACGTCATAAGCATACTTCTTAATTTTCATTTTAAGGCAATGATTTTGACATGATGCCAGTTGTTCAGAATAATGAAAATTTCAGAGTTACGACAGTAGAGTATGCGCTTCAGAACAAAAGAATTTTCAGCACCCTATGACGTCATGTGACGTCAAAGCTAAAAGAAGTCCATACGAAAAAAAAAAAGTAAAGGTTAGAGAATTTAATATATATTCTTTCTCACGGAATTAACCTTAATATTTTTCAATTTTAGCAGAAAGTCCTATCATTCGTATCAACGAATGAAATCTGTTATTATTATTATTATTTTCTTCCTAACTAAACGCTTATTTTTATATGTTGCAATAGTCCTAGGACGATGTAATTTTTATAGCTTATTAGTCACGTGAGGAAATTTTGATTTCAATGATTTTCAGCACCCTATGACGTCACATGACGTCACAGCTAAAAATAGTGAAAAATGGTGTTCGCGCTCTACAGCCGTCATTTATGGTCGGATTTTCTTCAAATTTTAACAGATTGTACATCTTGAATCAAAGGTGTGCATATCCTGTCAGCTAACCGAAATTTCGAAAGACCGAAGTTCTGTGGCTGAAATGAGATTCGAACATAGGACCGAAAATTTCATTTTAGGATTAAAGAGCTTCAGGATGAGATAGAAAGTTGAAACTTACACAGTTTGCAGTTCTACAGAATTTCTACATATATTTTGAGTTGTGACGTCATAGGACGTCATGTGACGTCATAGGCATAATTCTTAATTTTCATTTTAGGGCAATGGTTTCGACATGATGCCAGTTGTTCAGAATAATGAAAATTTCAGAGTTATGACATGAAAGTATGCGCTTTTGAACAAAAGCATCTTCAGCACCCTATGACGTCACATGACGTCACAGCTAAAAATAGTGAAAAATGGTGTTCGCGCTCTACAGCCGTCATTTATGGTCGGATTTTCTTCAAATTTTCACAGATCGTACAGCATGAATAAAAGGTGTGCATATCCTGTCAGCTAACCGAATTTCCGAAAGACCGAAGTTCTGTGGCTGAAATAAGAATCGAACATAGGACCGAAAATTTCATTTTAGGATTAAAGAGCTTCAGGATGAGATAGAAAGTTGAAACTTACACATTTTGCAGTTCTGCAGTATTTCTACATATATTTTAAGTCGTGACGTCATATGACGTCATGTGACGTCATAGGCCTACTTCTTATTTTTCATTTTAGTGCAATGATTTCGATATGATGCCAGTTGTTCAGAATAATGAAAATTTCAGAGTTATGACAGTAAAGTATGCGCGTTTAAACAAATGCATCATCAGCACCCTATGATGTCACATGACGTCAGAGCTAAAAATAGTGAAAAATGGTGTTCGCGCTCTACAGCCGTCATTTATAGTCGGATTTTCTTCAAATTTTCACAGATGATACAATTTAAAACTAATGTGTGCATATCCTGTCAGCTAACCGAAATTCCGAAAGACCGAAGTTCTGTGGCTGAAATAAGATTCGAACATAGGACCGAAATTTCATTTTAGGATTAAAGAGCTTCAGGATGAGATAGAAAGTAGAAACTTACACAGTTTGCAGTTCTGCAGAATTTCTACAAATATTTTGAGTCGTGACGTCATATGACGTCATGTGACGTCATAAGCATACTTCTTGATATTCATTTTAGGGCAATGATTTCGACATGATGCCAGTTGTTCAGAAAAATGAAAAATTCAGAGTTATGAGAGTATGGTATGCGCTTTTGAACAAAAGCATCTTCAGCACCCTATAACGTCACATGACGTCACAGCTAAAAATAGTGGAAAATGGTGTTCGTGCTCTAGAGCCGTCATTTATGATCAGATTTTCTTCACATTTTTACAGATGGTACATCTTGAAACTAAGGTGTGAATATTTTGTCACCTCACCTTAATTCCGAAAAATCGAAGTTCTGTTGCTGAAATAAGATTCGAACATAGGACCGTAAATTTCATTCTAGGAATAAGGAGCTTCAGGAAGTATTGTGGCTGGAGTAAGATTCGAACATAGGACTTTTAAACTAGAAATCAAGTTTGCGGTCATGTCCTGACGTCATATGACATCATGTTACGTCACAGACTAATACTTAGTTCTTATTGTTTGCACTAATTTCGGAATAAAATGTCAATTGTTCAGCATGAACATGTAATACAGAGGTGAGTCATTGCACGAAGCTTCTATCTCCTGCTTTTTGCATTAACACAGTTTGCAGAAAGTCCTATCATTCGTTTTCACGAATGACATCTAGTTATTATTCTTTTTTTCCAACCTTTTCATGTTGTTATTTCATTAAGTTGCTGAAGGTCTAGGACAAAGAAATTCTATCAACAGACACCTGAAGCAATGCCATTTTGGAATATATTATTTTTATCTTCACATGACGTCACATGACGTCAGAACTAAAAATAGCTACAAAAGTTTGTACGCGCTGTACAGCTGTCATTTATGGACGGATTGTCATGGAATTTTCACAGGAGTTATATATTAAGACCTCATTGTGCAGGATTATATAGGTTTGCCAAGATTCGAAAGAACTATGGTTCTATGGAAAATCCAAGATTCGAACCAAGGACGTCAAATTTCAAATCCATATAAAATCGATTCTAGATGAGATAGAAAGTTGATATTTGGCGAGATTATATGTCTCTGTGTTTTCTTTGAATTTTGTAAAGATGAACGTCATATGACGTCATATGACGTCATCAAGTTGTAAAGAATTTCCGATTTCTTGATGTCAATTTACTCATGTTGCAAAGGTTCATAGACAATGAAAATTTAATGTCCAATGAAGGTAATCATGAACATTTAGATTCAATGCTTAACATTTTCATATGACGTCACATGACGTCAGAACTAAAAATAGCTACCAAAGTTTGTACGCGCTGTACAGCCGTCATTTATGGACGGATTGTCATGGAATTTGCACAGGAGTTATATATTAAGACCTCATTGTGCAGGATTATATAGGTTTGCCAAGATTTGAAAGAACTAAGGTTCTATGGCGAATCAAAGATTCGAACCAAGGACGTCAAATTTTAAATACGTATAAAATCGTTTCTAGATGAGATAGAATTTTGATTTTTAGCGAGCTTATACGTCTCTGTGTTTCCTTTGCATTTTGTAAAGATGAACGTCATATGACGTCATATGACGTCATCAAATTGTAGAGAATTTCCGATTCCTGAATGTCAATTTACTCATGTTGCAAAGGTTCATAGACAATGAAAATTTAATGTCCTATGTAGGTAATCATGAACATTAAGATTTAATGAGTAAAATTTTCATATGACGTCACATGACATCAAAACTTAAAAAAGCTACCAAAGTTCATCCGCGCTGTACAGCCGTCATTTATGGACGGATTGGCATGGAATTTTCACAGAAGTTATATATTACGACTTCATTGTGCAGGATTATATAGGTTTGCCAAAATTCGAAAAACACCAGGTTTGTCA
>CM037779.1:24280484-24298474 GCA_021229015.1 Solen grandis | reverse complement strand
AAAAAAATTTTTTTACAAAAAAGTTCTTCTAGAAGTTTTAACCCTTTCCCTATATAGACTCATTTTGATGCACTCAATAGGTACCACATAAAGCCTGATCTGCAGAAAGCCAAACTCAAACCTTACCAAATTTAATTATAAAATCCTCATTCCCAGACCACTGGGGAGCACGAACAGCATAAAACCTGATCAGTCTGCAAGTTACTCGCAGGCTGATCTGGTTTTATGCTGTTCGCATAGGTCTTTTCATGGTTTCCTCTATGAGGGAAAGGGTTAAATAGACATAAAAATGTTCACTGATGATTTAGTTGTTTTATCAGCTTCCAATGTTAACATTTCAATGCTGAAATTAATTTATGGAGGACTTTATGTTCAAGCCTAATAGCATATATTTTTTATAATGATGTTCTCTATTATAATTAGCTTCATATACATCCCCACTCAAAGGATAATTAGGCAAACACTCCAGTCTTTTCAGATGGGGCAAGTTACGGTAGTAAAGAACAGATAACTACTCACTTTATTTAGTATTTCAGAGGTATTCACATCGTCTGATTTCACTGGTTTGCGGCCTGATTGCCCTAAAAAAGCAAAGTAACCATGAGGTCATCAGCAGTAACATAATCCTTAAGGTAGGCAAGCAGATTTGATATAGAGTTTTTTCTAGATACTCAACACATATTTTTTTCATGATTTTTATAAGGAAATACATGAATATTACGGTGACAAATGTAAATATTTTATGAGAATCCAAAAAAAATGCAGCAAAGGGCAGGTAATGTTGGGGTCTATGGCAAAGGTTAACGTCAAACTGTGTTAACAAATATGTAGCTCAATTTAAAATCAAATTTAAAAAAAGGGTCAGGACTGCCACAAAATACGTCCATCACAGTATGGGGATCTCAGAAATAGCTCAGAGAAACAAGCTATTGTCTCCTAAATCCCATTAGTTAATGAATGTTACTTATTAAAACAATCATGTTGAAACATTTCCATTAATTTGAAGGAAAATGTCTCTTTTGACTTATTCAAGTGTTCAAGGGGCCCTAACTTCTAAGTCATTCATGCGATAATGCTGAATATCGAACTCAGCCGCGATTTTATGGGCCCTGCACATGTGTGGAAAGTTTGAAAAGGATTGGTCTAACGGTATTGAAGTTGAGCCCGGACAATCACAATTTCAAGTAAATTTTTTGTACGTCAAGGGCCATAACTTCTAAGTCATTTACGCGATAATGCTGGATATTGAACTCATCCGCGATATTATGGCCATGCACATGTGTGAAAACTTTGAAAAGAAATGGGCAAACTGTATTGAAGTTAGAGCCCGGACAATCACAATTTCAAGTATTTTGTGTACGACAAGGGCCATAACTTTAAAGTCTTTCAGCGATAATGCTGGATATCGAACTCATCTGCGATATTATGGCCATGCACATGTATGAAAAGTTTGAAAAGGATTGGACTAACGGTATTGAAGTTAGAGCCCGGACAATCACAATGGTCCAAGCATTTTGTGTATGTCAAGGGCCAAACTTCTAAGTCATTCACGCGATAATGCTGGATATCGAACTCATCCGAGATATTATGGCCATGCACATGTGTGGAAAGTTTGAAAAGGATTGGACAAAAGGTATTGAAGTTAGAGCCCGGACAACAAATGTTCCACGCCCGCCCACCCGCCATGAGTGTTCACATAAAAACGCCACATCTTAAGATGGGCGTATAAAAATGTGAAGCCTGGGCCCGTTTAATTTAACGAAGTAGTTGCTGTGCATATAAAATGTTTGACAACTCTTTTACCAACTTAAAAATGTACATGAAATGTATACGTTTTTAATACAACAGTATAAACAAACAACAAAAATAGTAAAAGATGCTGTACGGTGTCTACCCAACTGTCCCACTTTTATATAAAACAGTAAAAAACAAGGTGGGACAGTTGGGAATCATGCTTAATTGGATAACAATAGACTGTCTGGATGAGTGACTATAGTCTTTACCTAAATGGATGGAATATTTCGTGAATTATTTGTCTTATTGTCTTATATTATTAAGAGCAATTTGCAATAGTATTTATGGTTAGTAATATATTGCATTAGTATTTATAATAAAGTTATATGCTATTAGCAAAATTATTTATAATAAGTATTTATAATACTTATTATGTTTTTGGATGTTGTCAGTATTCTCTCTCTCTCTCTCTGAAATGAAGGAAAACAAACTCTTTATGTTTTCATATATTTATTATTTTTATTTCATGTGTCAGAACAAATCAAATAAAGGGTTTGTGGTACAATTTTGTATTTTGTTTTAATTTGAAAACAAGCATTTCATTTAAACAACTGTGACATTCCACCCTACTGATCTGTTCTATACAGAGTTACTCGTCAAACCGAATCAAATGCGATGCACAATCGGCATACTCCATCACAGTGATTTCTTCAGCCATGTACTTGTGTTTCAGGGCAGACAGTCTCTGTTCAAGTTGTCGGTATTTCCTCTCTTCTTTTCTCTCACTCCTCCGGCACTGTGCTGAAGAATTTTGATAGCATTGGCAGCTTCAATCCTTTGTATTGTTTCCAAGAACTTGTAAATGTTCGGATGTGACTGTCTCATACTTTTCTTTAGTTTGTTGTGCCAGCCTTCCAAGTTGTTTGTTGTTCTTGGTCCTTCTGTCTCGAAATGGTTCCAGTTGTCCTTGTCTCCCTCAACCCAATGTTCAGTGACATAGTCTGTGAACCTTGAAACATCCACTGGAATCTCTGCATTTTCAGCATCCGTCAGTGCGACAAACCACACATCTTCAACATGTTGTATGGGGACTAGAGGCAGAACTGCAGCTCTTCTTCCTAGTTTCTTAAAGTCCTCATTCTCAGAATACAGTCCAACTAAGCCAAGCTTCTGTATCTTCCGCCAAACACACTGTGTGTAATGAAAAAAACACATTTGGAAACACTCTGCGAGCTGCCTGCTTGGTTGCTGCCTCAAAGTCTATCAGGAGTGTGTCTGGTCCCAGTTCCATTCCTATTTCCCTGCATTTCTGTTGAAGATGTTGAAAAAGTCTGCAGTAAATCCTTTCACTTTTTCCAGGCAGAAGGGCAAACACTAACGGATACATGTGTCCATCAATATATCCATGGAGTGTGTAGACCTGGCTGAATATGTCTGGGCACACATAAAATGTTCCGTCTCCATATATGGTTGGGTTCTGTGCCAGATGCTGGAGATTTGTTCTTGTAGCAAAAATCAGCATCCTGTTGTCATTCTCTGCCTCATCAACCAGTAGGAACTGCTCACCAGTGTGCGTTTCAGTCCATTTTCCATCCAAATCTATGTCACTCCTGGACTTTGGTATCCCCGGTCTCAATGCACCTCTTTCCCTGTATAGAGATGACTTGGTGGAGGGGAAGGTTGGTAATCCTTTGCAGACTTGTTCTGCATCTTCGTCCCATTCTCTGTCTCTCAGACTGGATATGACTTCTTCATATATTGACGGAATCGGCGTGGTTTCTTCGCGTGCCCTCTTTCGCATGAGTTGATTTATTTCATGGCGCTTCAGTTCCATGTGTTCGGCTGCATGATTATGGGTATTGGTCACAGAAACTGGAATGTTGTCAGCTGTTGTGATTTTAGCAGAACAGGTTCGGACATGACAGACCCAGTACACCCTTGTTGGTTTTCGGTTTTTGACCTGGTATCTGAATCCATTGTAAACCAGACTATCACCACCACGTTGGTTCTTGACAAACTGCACACTCACTTGTGCATTTGCCATTTTAGCTTATAATTTCAGACGATGTTACTTAGTGAAATTTTACTATCAAATGAAGACATTTACATCAGAATGTAAATATATTGTATCTGATACAGTTCAGTTCATTAATGAGATATCACAGTTTGAAAGTCACAATAAATTGATAACCAAAAATGTTAATTACTTCAAATCAAATTGTTTACCTTAAGTAGTAAACTGCTAGATCAAAGGACTTGTTTGTATTTCTTAATCCAATCACTTAGCAATATATACAGGATAAATGGACTTTAGTTGGACCAATCAATTAACACAATTTAAAGAAAAAAGTAGCAGAGGTGATAATTATCTTAATAAGTTCAAATTATTTTTTATCTTTATCAATTCACATAAGCTTTAAAGCCAGAGATCAAAGGAATGCATGTTTACACTATAAATTACAATTAATTTAGTAACCCTAATTAATGGACCTTAATAAACACATTTTAGAAAGAAATAATACAATATAACTAAAACATGAAATTTTACCTCTTAAAATACAAAATCAAAAAAAAAATCAGAAACAAAATCAGATAATACAACTTCAATTCATTTTAATGTGTTGTAGTTTGAAATAGATTATAATCCCTTATCAAAAACACACCCAGCAAGGTGCTAAAAAATCTTGAGTGGGACAGTTGGGAAACAAAATATCAAAAAGTGGGACAGTTGGGCATAAACTGCTGTACAGAATAGATATCAAGCTGCACAGTCAGTAACAATAATGTAATGGCTGGAAGCTGCAATGCCATGTCTGATCAATTTCTAACTGTCCAACTTATACAGGTACACCTACCTCCAGTTTGATGGTCAAATCCTCTGTTTACATTTTCACTCTGATCTTCGCTTCTGTGTCGAAATCTTTCATTCTGCCAGTAACATTATAACACTGTTAATTTTGAAATATCAAAAGTTGGAAATAAAAAGCTATCGTTAATTAATGATCTCTGAAACACATCATTACATCATTAGTTTACTCATTATATATCTTTGTATTGCTATTTATGTCATTAGATTGGTTACATTGGTAATGCCAGGTTTGTAAATAAAATTTATATAAAATATTAATTTTTTTTTTTTTGACCTCAATATATATATATATATAGAATAATTATACATTTTGTACATCTCAAAATTATAAATAAAACATGCATACATGTAGTTTCAGGAAGCTGCCGTTACCAGAGCATTGCATATGGATGCCAAATTATGCTCGTCTGTTTGTTGTTGTTGGGAGGGATAAATTAGGTTAAAATGGACATAAGAGTTATGACCATTTAGGAAAATGTAGCCCTAGTGAAAGTTAACAAGTATGAGAAGTTTGATGACAGTTTTATAGTTTAATTAAAAAATATATCTATTTATAAGTTTTTCACTGTATTTTATTTTAAAAAGGGAGCTAAAATTTGTCAAAATGGACCTAAGAGTTAAGGCCCTTGATGGGAATGTAGCCCATGAGATTATAAACAAGTATATGAAGTCTGGGGATATACGCTTTAATTGTTTATTATTTATGGCCAAGGTTTAAGTTTTTCACCAGGACGAGGACATTAACAACAATGACACCAGAGTGATGACAATACATTGACAGTTTTTCTTTGAAAAAACAGACGAGCTAGAGAGATGGGGATAATTGACATCTTCCCACTTTTACTAGAGTACTTCTTCGTGACATATATATGCTTTCCACATATATTGATAGTGTAAATTAAAAATGTTCATGAATGTATTTCTGTCACGTAAAATATACAGTCATACTTTGTTTTAATAGACTAATAGAGATTAAGCATTCAACACTCCAACTTATGACTAAACCAGCCCAACAATGATTTGACATCCAAACATATAATCTGTGAGACTTCTAAGAAAATGTCCATAACATACCACTGTCTACAATTTAACTTACCACAGTTGATGGTTTGGAGGCAGTAGCTTTATTGTCAGCATTCTGTGTCTTGTTGTATACATCTAATGAAAAAAAAAGATATTTAATGATATAAAGTAATCCTTATGACTTGTGTTCAATGAAATTTTGAGATATGAGAATGTTACATGTAAGTAATGTAAGTAAAGGCATTTATAGTTTAACCCTTTCCCTGGGCCATGAAAAGACCAAAAAACCTCACCTCAGTAACTCGCAGGCTGATCAGGTTTTATGCTGTTCGCTGCTCCTCAGTGGTCTGGTAATGAGGATTTTTCAATTAAATTTGGTAAGGTTTCAGTTTGGCTTTCTGCAGATCAGGCTTTATGTGGTACCTACTGAGTGTGTCAAAATGAGTCTATATGAGGGAAAGGGTTAAGAGTCATGCCGTTGGCACATTCACTGACTTTACAGCTTTTACTCCTGGTCATCAGGCTACTAGTAACCAAGTATTAGTGCCACGGAATCATAAGGCACTCTCTGGTACTAACTGACATCTCAGTGAAGTGAAACAATGTGGAGTAAATTTCTTGATCAATGAAATTAGCAGTGTCCTTGGCAGGACTTGAGCCTGGACCTTTCAATCACACAACTGGTTCATACTGTCTCAATTTTGTCTATTGAAGCTTATCTCATGATAATACATAAAACTTTCATCCTCTACTTATAGAGTAAAAACAGTATACAATTTTAGATGAGGTGTATTCATAAACGATTTCCCCTGACCTACTTCAGATAGGCAGAGAGAAACCTATCTTGGCACATGCATGTATATATCTTTCTCTACATAGGCTCATCTGAGGGTGACACACTTCTCCAATTGCTTAATGCAGCTATGGAGAACACTACTGTAGAACTCAGCAGGTTGGGCCTGAAATGATGCCTTGACTTCAGACATGAAACTTTATCATAAAAAGATTACTTTTCCCTTAAAAATGACTTCATGATTGGAAACAGATGGAAATCAGATGCCAGCGTGGGAGAGATTTTATAGGCATGTAACTGTGCTTCTTTCTGAGTAACATGGGTGTGATTGCCAAGGAATTGGTCCATTTCAACAGATGTCCAACCACACATGAACTGACATCTGATGGGGCGTCCTACCAATAAACAACTTTCAAACAGTGTAAAAAAGCATTAAAAATCTAGGGTTGATGGAATTTTAAGGGTAAGGTTAAAAAAGATTAAATTTTGTAATAATAATGAAAAATTCAAAAAGTGTACAAATGTAACTATGCAAATATGTGTATGCAGTGTACTTATACTGATTGTTTCCCATTCTGAAGAAGAAAACATGTGAAAACAAGTAACTGGTGTTGTAGTCCCCTACCGGCTCCACCTTGACTCAATATGCCATATTTTCACTATTTCCATTACCATAGCAACCACAATTTTAGTCAAATAAAAAAAATAAAACAATGTGCCTAATCGACACATTGCCATCTAGTCATATACCAAGTTTCATCAAGTTAGCTTGCTTAGTTATAAAGTTATCGCGGATCCCATTTTTTTGCCATATTTTCACTATTTCAGTTACCATAGCAACCACAATTTTAGTCGAAGAACAAAAATAAAACGACATGCATAATCTACACATTGGCATCTAGTCATAAACCAAGTTTCATCAAGTTAGCTTGCTTAGTTATTAAGTTATTGCGGGATCCAGATTTGAGCGGACAGACAGACAGACGGACAGACGGACGGACGGACAGACGGAGGGCAAACCTATAGTCCCCTCCGGTGTGAACACCGGTAGGGGACTAATAATCAGGTCTACACATTATAGACTGGAGTAACCTCCCCTATCTTTCATACTGAAGTATAACTGGATGCAGACTTAACAGGAAAATTAAAACTCACTTCTGATATTATCACATGGAGAGGAAATTGATGAGAAGAAACTTGTGTTAGACAAGAAAGTATAATTAGTAAAAGGTATCTCATTTGACTTTTGGTTTATTATTATATGAACTAAAACAGTCAGCATAAGATGTATTTCCACACATATCATTATATTATGCAAGAGAAACAATAAAAATGTCATAACCATTAGCAATCCATCTATGCATCTAAAATACCAGGACTTAAAAGACCTAAAAGATTGGTAAGCTTAACTTCTAAAACAAGCATACAGTACCCTTGGTCTTTGGTATTGCTCCTTTCTCTCTGGAATGCATCCCTAGATTGGAGGGGGGCATTTCCTGCAAAAATAATGATTGAATACAAATACTGACAATCTAACTCATACCGTCCCCGGTGGCCGAGTGGTTAGAGCGTCCGCCTCGGGAGTGGGAGGTGGTGGGTTCGATCCTGGCTGCGACATACCTAAGTCATAAAAAAAGGTACTGTTATAGCTCCCTTGCTTGGCGCTCAACATATAAGGGTAGTTGCAGGACTGGTTGATCCGGTGTCAGGATAATGTGACTGGGTGTGGCATCATGCCACATGTCAACGGCTTGATACTCAATGTGGCAGCACTATATCTGTCTCAAGTAGACATCGTCTCCAAATGACTGAAATACTGTTGGTGGGACGTTAAACCCAACAAAACAAACACACAATCTAACTTATACATAAAGGCTGGTCCAGTCTTTTCCTGAAACATCTCACATGAAGAAACAAGAGGGCCATGAAGAACCTGAATGTTCACCCATTTTTTTTAAAGCAATCGTAACTCTGAAGTAGCCAAGTTATCAGCCAAGGAAGATCTTTGCCAAAATACTTTCGAATCTGGCTGTAGCTTTGGAGAAGACTTTTTATTTTTATTTTCACTACTTTTATATTAGGGAAAACTTGCTCCATATCTTGCAGCAACATTTTTTATAGATCATCATAATTTGAACATTCTTGGTAGAAGCTTTCCTAAGGAATATCTGTGTGAGTACCAAAATACATTGTAGATTGATAGAATGATTTGTGATCAGGTGTGAAAAAAATGCAATAACTCTGAAATGCAATCAATCATTTCCATATTTAAACAGAATTACCTTTTTATTTTGGCACACACACACACACACAAAACACTTTTATGTGGGTGCACGCAAAAAGGAGTTATCCTCATTAAAAATTTAAATTTTAACGACAGATTAATTAACAATGCTGAATATAATATGTATTTATATAAGTGTGAGAAAAACAAATACCTAGCAAACCTTACACTTCACCAACTTATTAATAATGGCATAGTATTTCTTACACTAACAGATGCACAATGCGCTTTCATGGTTGATGTAATAATTCAAATTTGCATGTCAGTCCCAATTGTGTCAAAAGTTATGTAAGACTGTGTATAGGTTCAGCATTAAAAAAAAGCATAAACAAGGTTTATCATCATGCCATTTTAGTTTCATCCTTTATTACTAAGGTCCACTGGTTGACAATATCGGACACAGTGTTTTCCCCTTCCAAGAGAATATTGATGTCACCAAATAATTATGTTCAAAAGGACCATGATAGCAATTTATTGCTTTCTTGAGTATTACTGATATTCATTAAGATGCAATGATATTAATGACATTTATATTGGGACTAATTTTAATTTAGATTGCTACATAAATGCAGATGCTAAAGTGTAAAAAAATGAAATCTGGAAATGCTCAGTAAATCAAGGGTATTAACTCCTGAGGTACTTTCAAACTGATGTGCTTTCATACTGAATGAATATGACATTTTTTCTGAAAGAACAGTGTAGTTAAGGGACAGAATAAGTCTTAGGTAAATTGTTTAGTGGTCACAAGGAACAAAGGTTTTTTTGTGATACAAGCTTAAAAGTTCATACCTTGTGTGGGAGATTTTAAGTTGGTAAACCATAGTACTACTAGAAATATATGCAACTGACCATAACTCTGCTAAGCACAGATTAATTTCCAAAATTAAATCAATATAGGAAAAAAACAGTTATGGTGTTATGTGTACACAAAAAGCTATATATCATTATTGTATATTCAAAGTGGAGGCATGTACTGGTATAGATCTATAACCCTGTGTTTCTTTTTCCTTTGAGTATAGATCAAAGATGTAAACAATACAATCTTATTTTACTGATTTCACTTATCCTGTGCCAAGTAAATCTATCAGGGAGTAAACAAATTTGTTGAGAAAAGTAAATTATTTATAGCAATTATTCCAATCACAAGAGTGTTCTCTGGAACACACGTGTCATCTGCTGAAGTGTGATGGAAAAAGTGGATGGACAGGCACACAGACGGACGGACGACGGACAGACAACAGAAAAGTGATCCGTATGTGTCACCTCTGCTTACAGCAGGTGACACAAAAATTGCCTTTGTGGAAATCCATGAAAACAAATAAACTATACATCATTTAATAATAATAATAATAACAAGCAAGCAAACTTAGAATATTTACAACAAAATATCAAGCACAAAGGAACACTCTTTTGAGTGGGGCCGCTGTGGCCGAGCGGTTACAGTCGTGGACTACAAATCTCTCAGCCCCTCACCGCTGTGGGTTCGAATCCCGGTAGGGACTTCGGATTTTTCATGTGAGGAAGCCTTCCAGCTGGCTTACGGTAGGTCGGTGGTTCTACCCGGGTACCTCTGTGTATTCGGGGTCTTCCTCCACCTGTAATTAGCTGGACGTCGCTATATGATTGAAATACTATCGCAGCGACAGTAAACCCCAATACAACAACACTCTTTTGAGTAATGAAATGTATGCAAAACTGTTCTATATTGAAAAGTCTACTAAACAAGAGCTGTCTATAAGACAGCATGCTCGACTTTTCGACTGCTTGTCAATAAAAATAAATATTGCAGTTAAAGGCAAAATGAGAATCTCAAAATATACACAAGAGCAATAAACATGTGCTCCAAGTTTTAAAGCACTATCTAAAAGAGTTCAGTGAAAGAATGAGTTAGTACAAAAAGATTAATCAAGTCAGGAAAGGGGCATAATTAGGTCAAATCCAAGCGAGTGTTATGTACTCTTGCCATGTACAAGTAAAGGTGATGGTCATAACTATTTAAAAATTCATGACAGAGCCTGACCCTCAACACAGGTAGACAATTTCATGTGTGAAATATGAGGGACATCCATGGAAAGAAATTGGAGATGATAGCGATGTTAAACAAAAGTTAAACATTTTTTAAGTCCAAAAAGGGCCATAAATATGCAAAAATATTTGGAAGAGTTACTGTTCATGTTCTTCGAATAACTGAGCTAAAAAATTATAAGAAACCAAGCTATAAAGAAGGAGGTACAATGAAGTTGCAAAAAAATAAGACATTCACCCATGCTTCATTCCTTTTCTTTCCAAATGAATTGTCATCATCAATCACAGCTTTGCCTGAAACACAAAAAATCATATAAAATAAATACATTAGTTTTTTTCTTTCATATGGATAAATCTTTTTTCAGTTTACTGTAAACATGTAATTGACACCTTGGTAATTTTAATGCATTCATATAGTTCAGTATATTTCAGATTCATGAAAAAGCAATAAAAAAATTGTATTTTATTTCCAAAAATAAATTTGAAGTTAAAAAGCAAAAGCAAACGTACCAGCACTGTGTGGTTTTGTTCCCTTATTACTTGGATATTCCACTGGACTGGAAGGGGGTGTTTGCTGAAGATGTAAGTCAAAGAGAATACATGTATTAGTTTATTCTGTTGTTACAAGAAGCTTTTCTAGGACAAGTGAAATAAATATAATATGGCTATAAATACCCTGTAAAGCTTTTATATATTTCATGTTGTTTTATCGGGCTTTTCCATTCTCCCTTTTCCCTGCTGTCATGTCTTTGTAATTTCCCATGAGAAACTTTAAAACTAATATATGGCAAATTTTAAATGATTTGAAATTAATTTTTTGACCAGATATAGTCATAAGGCTGTTACTTTGAAATAAGAATGTAAACACTTTTATCAGCATGAAAAGGATTTTATAAACCATATTATCTCTTAAGGTGCATGATATTCGGTTACTTTATGAATATTCCAGTCCTTTACTATAGGCATAACAGAGGAAAACCATATTAAGATAGCTTTCAAAAAATGACTGCTTTTCAAGTAGTGATTATTACCTTATTAGATAAAACTTTTATCATTATGAATAAATAGGAAAACCTTTACCCATTCGTCGTCCCTGCTCTTTCTTGAAGCAGTCCTAAAGTCAAGTGCAGGATTTCCTAAGACACAGACAATTTGAAAATATTTCAGCAAAACAGTTGCTTATATATATTTATTATTTATATAGTTCATTGGAAAAAAAAAGTTTTACTGTTCATGTATGAAGCTCAAACACACTGCATCAGTTGCTTCAAAAAGACAATAAATGCAGTATATACAAAATAATAAATTATATTTATATTATATATTATTACAGTACATGTGGTCAAAATTTGAGGGTTGTAGCATAAGAATGTCAAAAGTAATATTAAAAGGCCTAACTCCTAACCTAATTGGCTATATCAGCAATAACTGAGAGTGCGAACAAAGTGAAATATGGCATTTTTTATATTAAAAGGGGCATTACTCCTGACCTATTTGACCTTTCTCAGCTATAATTGACCTTGGCTGAGAGATTATGGTAATTGATAATGTCATAAAATTTGAAGATGATTGCTTAAGAAATGAAGCTTCTAGAGTGCAAACAAACAAATTCAGGACAACAGACTGACTGATCCTAATAGCTATCCTGAGCACATGTGCTCAGGTGAGCTAAAAATTTTAATACAATAGTTTTACTACTGTGAATAGTTTTGATTCAATTGTTTTTTATGGAATTTGTTTGTTTTGACAATGTAATTAGAGTATGATGAATTAGATATGGTTCAATATTACATTTTGCAAGATTTCAACAGACCAGGCTCAGTGTCCAAGATAAAATCTCAAGTTGAGATAACAATGCTGAAGTATTTAAAACAGGGCCAAGTTTTTTGTTAAAGTTATGTATAGGTTTCTTCTTGCAAGAGATAAGATGAATAATTTTTAAAGATATCTAGAAAGAAACACTTTGATTCATGTATACCTTTATGGACAGAAGAGGCTGTTGAATTTGACTGCGACTTTGTATGCTCTCTCTGAAAAGTCTATTAATGAGAAAAAAGAGTATTATCATTATCAAAATATACATGTCTGTGATAACATGACTTTAATGGAAAAAATGTAGTATTTATTTCGAAAAAAATGGATTGATTGGTAACAGCATATTAGCTCATTTTAAATAATAATAAGCATTATCAGTTTTAGCCATCACTTTAAAAAGTAATTAAATATCCATAAAAATAACTGAATAATCTAGCTATCATGTCATCTTTAATTATTTCAATTACAAGCATTGACGGTGATGAAAAATCTGAATATGAGTGTTTAATACACAGTTATAACACATAAATTGGTTTTCCAATACTTGTTTAATAATCTTATAATTTGAGCAAGTCAAATCCAATACCATGAGTTAAGGTAGCGACACTGGGTAATGGACAACTATCAAATTTACTGATTTTGAATAACCTGAGTATAAACATAGTTAGTATAAAGTTATACCCCTATCTTATGTCAAGATATCTGTTCTCAGAGTCGACAAATTATAATTAGTACCTTTGTTATTCCCCATATTGCACACATTTTTCGAAAATTTCGGACAGCGATATCTAAGTCATTTTTTCACTAAATAACTTCGTTTTTGTATTAAACTGTATCTATACAAATGAACTAGTGATCCGTGTCTCAAATTTCTTTTAATTTTTTTTGTTCAAAAGTTATTTAACTTAACTTTTTATTTTCGCTTCGAAACACGCCGCTCGTCAATTAATTAACCATTGTAACAAAACTAAAACAAATATCGAAAAACTGAGACACGGATCACTAGACGGATCAAAGACCTTCCGACAGACGAAAACCGCTTTGAAATCGGACAACAATCAACTTTGTAATCACTGTCCAAACACCCCCACCACAAGCTAATTCCAGTGTGTGGAAAATTAGCTTGAAAGATAAAACGATCAAAATGTGCTAATTAAATGGGATTATCGCATAACTGTTCAGCCTTAATTAAATTCTTTTTGCTCAGTAGTTTAGCTGTTTGATACATCGTCCATTATTCACACTTTCCGAACATATAAGTACCTAAACTTTTGGTTTACATCCCATAAAGTCATCTAGTGTCATAGTGCACACGGCATATAACACATAAAAAGTCACGTGACTATCTTCAAGCGTCGAGATAAGGGGCCCCACACAGGGAAATAATGGATACCGAAGCCGCACTAAGCCGAGCAGTCGTAGGGGCACGGTATGATTGAAATGTGTTTTTTGCATTTATTAATTACATATACCGTATTTTATTATTTGATATTATGCCTGTTTCAATATGATACATAATTAGGGTTTTGGTTAAGGTAGCGACATTGGGTAATAACGCTAAAAATGCATCAAAATGGGTTTTTAACGGAATAAAATACTTCACACCTTCTTCTAATGATCTTTCAACCGGGCATTACCATTGTATCTTTTCAATAGTATTTAATATACTCAACATCTTAAAGTATTTGTCCTTTTATTTGAATATCGAAATGAACTTCATTTTTTTTTCATTTACACTTTATCAGTACAAATATATTTTTCGTTCTTGAGAATGTTATATTGATTTTTAACCTGCAATTGTTGGTTCGATTAAACTTTCGCGAAAATAAGGCTTTTGTATTATTTCATCTATTTTTCTTTTACGTTGTACATCTTAAAAAATAATAATGATAATTATCATTATGATACAAGATCTATTTAAACTGCAAAAAATTATAAGATGTAATCTGGGAGTGTGTAAGCTTACTAGTACTAAAAGAGGTCATATTACAAGCATAACATTCTCTTGTCTCGCAAGTATGTATTGAGATTATTCAGACAGATTCTGGGTTGGTTTGCATTCTATAGCCCAAGTGTAATTTCTTTCCTAAAACGCATCGGAACAATATTATCGTAAATCACGAGGGTTTTGTTACACTAGTACACTAGGCTTTAAAAACAAAGTGTTCGAGGCTGTTTTACACAAAATTCATTTTTTTTTCTACTGGTGGCAGCTGTACGATCTAAAATATGTGTTCAGTTGGCAAACGCAGCAGTAATGATTCAAATCATTATCACAAATTAAAAAAAATCGGGGAAATTAGGAAAAAAATCTAAAACCGTTAAATGCGTTCCCGCTTCAACATTAAAAGAAAATGATTGATTTTTTAAGTTACTTTTGGGCATGGTCCGTAATATTTTGTCGAAAAGGGCTTGTATTGTAAAAAATTGGCGTGTATACGGCTACCGCGGTCTCTTAGAGCCCCAAATAGTAACAAATTCGGGGCCCGTTGTTGTAAATGTACCCAGTTACATGGGGACGGAAGTCTTTACGTAAATTAGGTGAAGCTGGTCCCGAGTCCAGTAAATGTGTGATTTATGACCAAACGGCCCCCACGGTAATAAAGACACGTGCAGTCACAAGGAAACCTTTTTTCAGGGGACATGTTTAACCCGCCCCAGACAAACAAGTAAATCTATAGGGTTTTATACGAAATGTCTCTAAGTACCGGCCCTTTGTTTTTTTTATACTGATAAAAGTTAAAAATTTTCTTGTTTATTTTTACAATATAAACTTACTCTTTTTATTTCTTTTTTTCCCATATTTACTTAGGTGATAATAAACTTAACCTGCTGTTATAGTAATGATAGTTATTTGACAAACGAAAAACTAATATCTTCCTAGCGAAATAAACTGATTTCCCTCAGGGCCTCTAAAACCCCCGCCTATCGACGTCACGTGATCAAAAATAGCGGATGCTTTTTCGGCTATTGGGGTCTGGTTTTTCGGGCCATAAATCGTTTTTTAAAGTGAGATATTGGATTTTTGTTTTCACAGTCTTAGAAGAAGGTGTGAATTATTTTATTCCTTTAAAAAAACCCATTTTGATGCTTTTTTCCGTTATTACCCAATGCGTCCCTTTAAAGGCATCAATATTGGTTCTAAAAAAAGTAGCAATAGCCAGGTTATACTTTAATTAAATATTAAAGGGTTTTTAAATTTAAAGTTTTGTTACTCATGGATGACAAAAATTGGGATTTAGTGTTTTTAATTTTTTGTACCAAATCGCACCCCTTCTGTTCCCTTGGTTTTAAACAAGAATGCCAGGAAGCCAAAATTTTACGCGCCACAAAAAAAAAGATCAAGTGTTAGTGTCTATCAAAATAGTAACCCAAAAAACTGGTAATTTATGAAAAAAAAATAAAAAAAATCAAAAATTTGGGAAATTTTGGCCAAACCAAATAAAGTATCACTGAAGGTGTTTAATACCCCAGCAAAATGTTTTGAAAAGGGGAAAGCTAGACCCCAGGTGGGCATAGTAAAAACTGTTATATAGTAATTGGTATTGATAGTAAGCAATAAGTAAGTAAAGTTTTTATTCAAAGTGGACGAGAGTCAGTTTGGGTTTTTTGGCACAGTAGTTTAAAAATTGGTTACAGTTTTTGGACACTGCATTTTCCCATCGTCATTTTTCAATTTTAAATTTCAAAAAAATACCATGTATAAAATTGGAGTTTGTTGGGACAAAAAAAAGCAATTTAAAAAAGGGAGTAATAACAAGAGGCCCCGATGGCCCCAAATCGCTACCCGAGATAAATAGGTTGACCCAAGGAACATTGTACCAATTTTTTTTAAATCTGGCCCCTAGTTTTGAAAAAGATGTTTTTTAAATTTTCATCTTTTTTTCTTTTTGTTGCCATGGCAACCAGGTTCTTATGAATCAGTTTATTTTGAATTTTGTGAAAGGGTTTACCCCAGGATCATCCCTGCCAAAATTTTATCAAATCCTGTCCAGTGGTTTCAGAGGAGATGTTGTTTAAAGAAAATTGTTGACGACGGACCACGCACGACGGACGAAGGGCGATCCTAAAAGTTCACTTGAGCACAAAGTGCTCAGGTGAGCTAAAAATTGAAACAAGCAGAGTAACAGTTCTTGGAACTGCACTTTTCCTAGTCGCCATCTGTTTACATTTTAAGTTTCAAGTCAATACGTTGTACAAATTTTGAGTTATGTTCCAGACAAGAAAAAACAGAATTAAACACAGGGAGACACTTCAAAAATGGGACCAGAGCAGTAGCCCTGCCATCCTTGCAGACAACTCAACTAAAATATATGTCATGCACCTTACTAGCTGATTATCAATGCACACGCAAAATTTGAACTGAATCATTTAAGAAATGTAGAAGTAGTTTGCGTCACAAGTTTTTGGGACGGATGGACAAAATGACAAACCAACAGACCGACAGACTGACTCCTATATACCCCCTCTCAAACTTCATTTGTGGGGGTATAAAAAATGGTAATCTCATGGAAAAAATCACAAAACTACCATTATAATGACCAAATGGTAAAACAGTCATTTAATGGAAAAGAAACAGCAAGCAAAATATTGGATTGGATTGTTGGTGCTTAATGTCCAGTTCAACAAATTATTTTAGTCAAGAAGGAAATTGGATACAAATAGACAGAGACAGAACCCTATAAAGGCTTCTGATCTTAAAGTTGTCGGTTGGTGAGCAGCCAGCTAGTTAAATAATGGTTGGTGGTTGTCTTCCTAACTGGTGCCTGGTATATTGGAGGAAACCAGGGAGGTATTTGTGAAAGCAAAGAGGTGTCTCATAAGTCAAAACTGGCTGGCCCTTTCAATAGGGGTGACCCTTTTAATAAACAAACACGTTACAATATTGTAGCCCAGATTCTACAGTCTGCACAGCAAAAAAAAAAATCCATTGTTTCAAACCATTTATAGTTAAGTAAATCAATATCTATTATGTCATAAATTCATACATATTCATGTGGTAAAGGGGTTATCATCAAAGTATAAAGAAAACCCAACTAAAAGGACAGTTTAACCAGGAAGTTACCACTTTTATTTTCTGGAACAATTTGGAATCATTAATAATGCCCATCATGATGTTAATTTTAGACTCAAAAAAATATGTTGCATATTCAAATGAATACTCTTGACTGATATCATACTTCATCCCAATTTTATCATTTTATTTGGAAATATAGTTAGCTTTCTAATAGCACATAGAATACATAATATTTGATTAGCACAAAGTTCTTATTAATATTGTTCCTCATTTTTCGTATTTTAGTAAAACAATGTAGTTTGAACAACACTGACATACTGAGTTTTCATTGCTTATGACATTTTTATAATAAGTCAATGTTAAGATCATGATTTTTATGCAGGATTATTTTTGAAAAAGTAGGTGGAGTAAGTATTAATAATGCTAATTA